>CAWUFW010013061.1:0-499695 GCA_963921515.1 Calotriton arnoldi | reverse complement strand
CTTCGTTCCAGTTACGTATTGGCTCAAGCGTTCCGTCCATCATCCCCTTTTGTATCGCTTTGGTCGCCCTAAGTTGGCGGGGGTATGCCCAGACGTGGGTCCCTTGCTCAGTTTGCCACTGGATTCAAGCAAGCCTGGCTGATGACGGCTGAAATGCCAGAAACCGGTCCTAGGATGCTTGTTTCCGGTCCAGGGAAGACATGGCTTGGCAGTTCGGGCTGGACTGTTCCCATGAGGCACAGGGTCAGACTGATTTGCATATGGCCATGTCTGAACTGGGGTGGTGGAGTGAGCTAAAGAATGATGATGGATTAAACCCAGATCAGTTGACTGGGGGTGAGTGTTTGATTGGCTCAAACGTTCCGTCCATCATCCCCTTTTTGTATCGCTTTGGTCGCCCTAAGTTGGCGGGGGTATGCCCAGACGTGGGTCCCTTGCTCACTTTGCCACTGGATTCAAGCAAGCCTGGCTGATGACGGCTGAAATGCCAGAAACCGGTCCTAGGATGCTTGTTTCCGGTCCAGGGGAAGACATGGCTTGGCAGTTCGGGCTGGACTGTTCCCATGAGGCACAGGGTCAGACTGATTTGCATATGGCCATGTCTGAACTGGGGTGGTGGAGGTGAGCTAAAGAATGATGATGGATTAAACCCAGATCAGTTGACTGGGGTGAGTGTTTGATTGGCTCAAACGTTCCGTCCATCATCCCCTTTTGTATCGCTTTGGTCGCCCTAAGTTGGCGGGGGTATGCCCAGACGTGGGTTCCTTGCTCACTTTGCCACTGGATTCAAGCAAGCCTGGCTGATGACGGCTGAAATGCCAGAAACCGGTCCTAGGATGCTTGTTTCCGGTCCAGGGAAGACATGGCTTGGCAGTTCGGGCTGGACTGTTCCCATGAGGCACAGGGTCAGACTGATTTGCATATGGCCATGTCTGAACTGGGGTGGTGGAGTGAGCTAAAGAATGATGATGGATTAAACCCAGATCAGTTGACTGGGGGTGAATGTTTGATTGGCTCAAGCGTTCCGTCCATCATCCCCTTTTGTATCGCTTTGGTCGCCCTAAGTTGGCGGGGGTATGCCCAGACGTGGGTCCCTTGCTCACTTTGCCACTGGATTCAAGCAAGCCTGGCTGATGACGGCTGAAATGCCAGAAACCGGTCCTAGGATGCTTGTTTCCGGTCCAGGGAAGACATGGCTTGGCAGTTCGGGCTGGACTGTTCCCATGAGGCACAGGGTCAGACTGATTTGCATATGGCCATGTCTGAACTGGGGTGGTGGAGTGAGCTAAAGAATGATGATGGATTAAACCCAGATCAGTTGACTGGGGGTGGGTGTTTGATTGGCTCAAGCGTTCCGTCCATCATCCCCTTTTGTATCGCTTTGGTCGCCCTAAGTTGGCGGGGTATGCCCAGACGTGGGTCCCTTGCTCACTTTGCCACTGGATTCAAGCAAGCCTGGTTGATGACGGCTGAAATGCCAGAAACCGGTCCTAGGATGCTTGTTTCCGGTCCAGGGAAGACATGGCTTGGCAGTTTGGGCTGGACTGTTCCCATGAGGGCACAGGGTCAGACTGATTTGCATATGGCCATGTCTGAACTGGGGTGGTGGAGTGAGCTAAAGAATGATGATGGATTAAACCCAGATCAGTTGACTGGGGGTGAGTGTTTGATTGGCTCAAACGTTCCGTCCATCATCCCCTTTTGTATCGCTTTGGTCGCCCTAAGTTGGCGGGGTATGCCCAGACGTGGGTCCCTTGCTCACTTTGCCACTGGATTCAAGCAAGCCTGGCTGATGACGGCTGAAATGCCAGAAACCGGTCCTAGGATGCTTGTTTCCGGTCCAGGGAAGACATGGCTTGGCAGTTCGGGCTGGACTGTTCCCATGAGGCACAGGGTCAGACTGATTTGCATATGGCCATGTCTGAACTGGGGTGGTGGAGTGAGCTAAAGAATGATGATGGATTAAACCCAGATCAGTTGACTGGGGGTGTGTGTTTGATTGGCTCAAACGTTCCGTCCATCATCCCCTTTTGTATCGCTTTGGTCGCCCTAAGTTGGCGGGGGTATGCCCAGACGTGGGTCCCTTGCTCACTTTGCCACTGGATTCAAGCAAGCCTGGCTGATGACGGCTGAAATGCCAGGAACCGGTCCTAGGATGCTTGTTTCCGGTCCAGGGAAGACATGGCTTGGCAGTTCGGGCTGGACTGTTCCCATGAGGCACAGGGTCAGACTGATTTGCATATGGCCATGTCTGAACTGGGGTGGTGGAGTGAGCTAAAGAATGATGATGGATTAAACCCAGATCAGTTGACTGGGGGTGAGTGTTTGATTGGCTCAAGCGTTCCGTCCATCATCCCCTTTTGTATCGCTTTGGTCGCCCTAAGTTGGCGGGGGTATGCCCAGACGTGGGTCCCTTGCTCACTTTGCCACTGGATTCAAGCAAGCCTGGCTGATGACGGCTGAAATGCCAGAAACCGGTCAAAGGATGCTTGTTTCCGGTCCAGGGAAGACATGGCTTGGCAGTTCGGGCTGGACTGTTCCCATGAGGCACAGGGTCAGACTGATTTGCATATGGCCATGTCTGAACTGGGGTGGTGGAGTGAGCTAAAGAATGATGATGGATTAAACCCAGATCAGTTGACTGGGGGTGAGTGTTTGATTGGCTCAAACGTTCCGTCCATCATCCCCTTTTGTATCGCTTTGGTCGCCCTAAGTTGGCGGGGTATGCCCAGACGTGGGTCCCTTGCTCACTTTGCCACTGGATTCAAGCAAGCCTGGCTGATGACGGCTGAAATGCCAGAAACCGGTCCTAGGATGCTTGTTTCCGGTCCAGGGAAGACATGGCTTGGCAGTTCGGGCTGGACTGTTCCCATGAGGCACAGGGTCAGACTGATTTGCATATGGCCATGTCTGAACTGGGGTGGTGGAGTGAGCTAAAGAATGATGATGGATTAAACCCAGATCAGTTGACTGGGGGTGAATGTTTGATTGGCTCAAACGTTCCGTCCATCATCCCCTTTGTATCGCTTTGGTCGCCCTAAGTTGGCGGGGGTATGCCCAGACGTGGGTCTCTTGCTCACTTTGCCACTGGATTCAAGCAAGCCTGGCTGATGACGGCTGAAATGCCAGAAACCGGTCCTAGGATGCTTGTTTCCGGTCCAGGGAAGACATGGCTTGGCAGTTCGGGCTGGACTGTTCCCATGAGGCACAGGGTCAGACTGGTTTGCATATGGCCATGTCTGAACTGGGGTGGTGGAGTGAGCTAAAGAATGATGATGGATTAAACCCAGATCAGTTGACTGGGGGTGAGTGTTTGATTGGCTCAAGCGTTCCGTCCATCATCCCCTTTTGTATCGCTTTGGTCGCCCTAAGTTGGCGGGGGTATGCCCAGACGTGGGTCCCTTGCTCACTTTGCCACTGGATTCAAGCAAGCCTGGCTGATGACGGCTGAAATGCCAGAAACCGGTCCTAGGATGCTTGTTTCCGGTCCAGGGAAGACATGGCTTGGCAGTTCGGGCTGGACTGTTCCCATGAGGCACAGGGTCAGACTGATTTGCATATGGCCATGTCTGAACTGGGGTGGTGGAGTGAGCTAAAGAATGATGATGGATTAAACCCAGATCAGTTGACTGGGGGTGAGTGTTTGATTGGCTCAAACGTTCCGTCCATCATCCCCTTTTGTATCGCTTTGGTCGCCCTAAGTTGGCGGGGTATGCCCAGACGTGGGTCCCTTGCTCACTTTGCCACTGGATTCAAGCAAGCCTGGCTGATGACGGCTGAAATGCCAGAAACCGGTCCTAGGATGCTTGTTTCCGGTCCAGGGAAGACATGGCTTGGCAGTTCGGGCTGGACTGTTCCCATGAGGCACAGGGTCAGACTGATTTGCATATGGCCATGTCTGAACTGGGGTGGTGGAGTGAGCTAAAGAATGATGATGGATTAAACCCAGATCAGTTGACTGGGGGTGAGTGTTTGATTGGCTCAAGCGTTCCGTCCATCATCCCCTTTTGTATCGCTTTGGTCACCCTAAGTTGGCGGGGGTATGCCCAGACGTGGGTCCCTTGCTCACTTTGCCACTGGATTCAAGCAAGCCTGGCTGATGACGGCTGAAATGCCAGAAACCGGTCCTAGGATGCTTGTTTCCGGTCCAGGGAAGACATGGCTTGGCAGTTTGGGCTGGACTGTTCCCATGAGGCATAGGGTCAGACTGATTTGCATATGGCCATGTCTGAACTGGGGTGGTGGAGTGAGCTAAAGAATGATGATGGATTAAACCCAGATCAGTTGACTGGGGGTGAGTGTTTGATTGGCTCAAACGTTCCGTCCATCATCCCCTTTTGTATCGCTTTGGTCGCCCTAAGTTGGCGGGGGTATGCCCAGACGTGGGTCCCTTGCTCACTTTGCCACTGGATTCAAGCAAGCCTGGCTGATGACGGCTGAAATGCCAGAAACCGGTCCTAGGATGCTTGTTTCCGGTCCAGGGAAGACATGGCTTGGCAGTTCGGGCTGGACTGTTCCCATGAGGCACAGGGTCAGACTGATTTGCATATGGCCATGTCTGAACTGGGGTGGTGGAGTGAGCTAAAGAATGATGATGGATTAAACCCAGATCAGTTGACTGGGGGTGAGTGTTTGATTGGCTCAAACGTTCCGTCCATCATCCCCTTTTGTATCGCTTTGGTCGCCCTAAGTTGGCGGGGGTATGCCCAGACGTGGGTCCCTTGCTCACTTTGCCACTGGATTCAAGCAAGCCTGGCTGATGACGGCTGAAATGCCAGAAACCGGTCCTAGGATGCTTGTTTCCGGTCCAGGGAAGACATGGCTTGGCAGTTCGGGCTGGACTGTTCCCATGAGGCACAGGGTCAGACTGATTTGCATATGGCCATGTCTGAACTGGGGTGGTGGAGTGAGCTAAAGAATGATGATGGATTAAACCCAGATCAGTTGACTGGGGGTGAGTGTTTGATTGGCTCAAACGTTCCGTCCATCATCCCCTTTTGTATCGCTTTGGTCGCCCTAAGTTGGCGGGGGTATGCCCAGACGTGGGTCCCTTGCTCACTTTGCCACTGGATTCAAGCAAGCCTGGCTGATGACGGCTGAAATGCCAGAAACCGGTCCTAGGATGCTTGTTTCCGGTCCAGGGAAGACATGGCTTGGCAGTTCGGGCTGGACTGTTCCCATGAGGCACAGGGTCAGACTGATTTGCATATGGCCATGTCTGAACTGGGGTGGTGGAGTGAGCTAAAGAATGATGATGGATTAAACCCAGATCAGTTGACTGGGGGTGAGTGTTTGATTGGCTCAAACGTTCCATCCATCATCCCCTTTTGTATCGCTTTGGTCGCCCTAAGTTGGCGGGGGTATGCCCAGACGTGGGTCCCTTGCTCACTTTGCCACTGGTTTCAAGCAAGCCTGGCTGATGACGGCTGAAATGCCAGAAACCGGTCCTAGGATGCTTGTTTCCGGTCCAGGGAAGACATGGCTTGGCAGTTCGGGCTGGACTGTTCCCATGAGGCACAGGGTCAGACTGATTTGCATATGGCCATGTCTGAACTGGGGTGGTGGAGTGAGCTAAAGAATGATGATGGATTAAACCCAGATCAGTTGACTGGGGGTGAGTGTTTGATTGGCTCAAACGTTCCGTCCATCATCCCCTTTTGTATCGCTTTGGTCGCCCTAAGTTGGCGGGGGTATGCCCAGACGTGGGTCCCTTGCTCACTTTGCCACTGGATTCAAGCAAGCCTGGCTGATGACGGCTGAAATGCCAGAAACCGGTCCTAGGATGCTTGTTTCCGGTCCAGGGAAGACATGGCTTGGCAGTTCGGGCTGGACTGTTCCCATGAGGCACAGGGTCAGACTGATTTGCATATGGCCATGTCTGAACTGGGGTGCTGGAGTGAGCTAAAGAATGATGATGGATTAAACCCAGATCAGTTGACTGGGGGTGAGTGTTTGATTGGCTCAAACGTTCCGTCCATCATCCCCTTTTGTATCGCTTTGGTCACCCTAAGTTGGCGGGGGTATGCCCAGACGTGGGTCCCTTGCTCACTTTGCCACTGGATTCAAGCAAGCCTGGCTGATGACGGCTGAAATGCCAGAAACCGGTCCTAGGATGCTTGTTTCCGGTCCAGGGAAGACATGGCTTGGCAGTTTGGGCTGGACTGTTCCCATGAGGCATAGGGTCAGACTGATTTGCATATGGCCATGTCTGAACTGGGGTGGTGGAGTGAGCTAAAGAATGATGATGGATTAAACCCAGATCAGTTGACTGGGGGTGAGTGTTTGATTGGCTCAAGCGTTCCGTCCATCATCCCCTTTTGTATCGCTTTGGTCGCCCCTAAGTTGGCGGGGGTATGCCCAGACGTGGGTCCCTTGCTCACTTTGCCACTGGATTCAAGCAAGCCTGGCTGATGACGGCTGAAATGCCAGAAACCGGTCCTAGGATGCTTGTTTCCGGTCCAGGGAAGACATGGCTTGGCAGTTCGGGCTGGACTGTTCCCATGAGGCACAGGGTCAGACTGATTTGCATATGGCCATGTCTGAACTGGGGTGGTGGAGTGAGCTAAAGAATGATGATGGATTAAACCCAGATCAGTTGACTGGGGGTGAGTGTTTGATTGGCTCAAACGTTCCGTCCATCATCCCCTTTTGTATCGCTTTGGTCGCCCTAAGTTGGCGGGGTATGCCCAGACGTGGGTCCCTTGCTCACTTTGCCACTGGATTCAAGCAAGCCTGGCTGATGACGGCTGAAATGCCAGAAACCGGTCCTAGGATGCTTGTTTCCGGTCCAGGGAAGACATGGCTTGGCAGTTCGGGCTGGACTGTTCCCATGAGGCACAGGGTCAGACTGATTTGCATATGGCCATGTCTGAACTGGGGGTGGTGGAGTGAGCTAAAGAATGATGATGGATTAAACCCAGATCAGTTGACTGGGGGTGAGTGTTTGATTGGCTCAAACGTTCCGTCCATCATCCCCTTTTGTATCGCTTTGGTCGCCCTAAGTTGGCGGGGGTATGCCCAGACGTGGGTCCCTTGCTCAGTTTGCCACTGGATTCAAGCAAGCCTGGCTGATGACGGCTGAAATGCCAGAAACCGGTCCTAGGATGCTTGTTTCCGGTCCAGGGAAGACATGGCTTGGCAGTTCGGGCTGGACTGTTCCCATGAGGCACAGGGTCAGACTGATTTGCATATGGCCATGTCTGAACTGGGGTGGTGGAGTGAGCTAAAGAATGATGATGGATTAAACCCAGATCAGTTGACTGGGGGTGAGTGTTTGATTGGCTCAAACGTTCCGTCCATCATCCCCTTTTGTATCGCTTTGGTCGCCCTAAGTTGGCGGGGGTATGCCCAGACGTGGGTCCCTTGCTCACTTTGCCACTGGATTCAAGCAAGCCTGGCTGATGACGGCTGAAATGCCAGAAACCGGTCCTAGGATGCTTGTTTCCGGTCCAGGGAAGACATGGCTTGGCAGTTCGGGCTGGACTGTTCCCATGAGGCACAGGGTCAGACTGATTTGCATATGGCCATGTCTGAACTGGGGTGGTGGAGTGAGCTAAAGAATGATGATGGATTAAACCCAGATCAGTTGACTGGGGGTGAGTGTTTGATTGGCTCAAACGTTCCGTCCATCATCCCCTTTTGTATCGCTTTGGTCGCCCTAAGTTGGCGGGGGTATGCCCAGCCGTGGGTCCCTTGCTCACTTTGCCACTGGATTCAAGCAAGCCTGGCTGATGACGGCTGAAATGCCAGAAACCGGTCCTAGGATGCTTGTTTCCGGTCCAGGGAAGACATGGCTTGGCAGTTCGGGCTGGACTGTTCCCATGAGGCACAGGGTCAGACTGATTTGCATATGGCCATGTCTGAACTGGGGTGGTGGAGTGAGCTAAAGAATGATGATGGATTAAACCCAGATCAGTTGACTGGGGGTGAGTGTTTGATTGGCTCAAACGTTCCGTCCATCATCCCCTTTTGTATCGCTTTGGTCGCCCTAAGTTGGCGGGGGTATGCCCAGACGTGGGTCCCTTGCTCACTTTGCCACTGGATTCAAGCAAGCCTGGCTGATGACGGCTGAAATGCCAGAAACCGGTCCTAGGATGCTTGTTTCCGGTCCAGGGAAGACATGGCTTGGCAGTTCGGGCTGGACTGTTCCCATGAGGCACAGGGTCAGACTGATTTGCATATGGCCATGTCTGAACTGGGGTGGTGGAGTGAGCTAAAGAATGATGATGGATTAAACCCAGATCAGTTGACTGGGGGTGGGTGTTTGATTGGCTCAAACGTTCCGTCCATCATCCCCTTTTGTATCGCTTTGGTCGCCCTAAGTTGGCGGGGGTATGCCCAGACGTGGGTCCCTTGCTCACTTTGCCACTGGATTCAAGCAAGCCTGGCTGATGACGGCTGAAATGCCAGAAACCGGTCCTAGGATGCTTGTTTCCGGTCCAGGGAAGACATGGCTTGTCAGTTTGGGCTGGACTGTTCCCATGAGGCACAGGGTCAGACTGATTTGCATATGGCCATGTCTGAACTGGGGTGGTGGAGTGAGCTAAAGAATGATGATGGATTAAACCCAGATCAGTTGACTGGGGGTGAGTGTTTGATTGGCTCAAACGTTCCGTCCATCATCCCCTTTTGTATCGCTTTGGTCGCCCTAAGTTGGCGGGGGTATGCCCAGACGTGGGTCCCTTGCTCACTTTGCCACTGGATTCAAGCAAGCCTGGCTGATGACGGCTGAAATGCCAGAAACCGGTCCTAGGATGCTTGTTTCCGGTCCAGGGAAGACATGGCTTGGCAGTTCGGGCTGGACTGTTCCCATGAGGCACAGGGTCAGACTGATTTGCATATGGCCATGTCTGAACTGGGGTGGTGGAGTGAGCTAAAGAATGATGATGGATTAAACCCAGATCAGTTGACTGGGGGTGTGTGTTTGATTGGCTCAAACGTTCCGTCCATCATCCCCTTTGTATCGCTTTGGTCGCCCTAAGTTGGCGGGGGTATGCCCAGACGTGGGTCCCTTGCTCACTTTGCCACTGGATTCAAGCAAGCCTTGCTGATGACGGCTGAAATGCCAGGAACCGGTCCTAGGATGCTTGTTTCCGGTCCAGGGAAGACATGGCTTGGCAGTTCGGGCTGGACTGTTCCCATGAGGCACAGGGTCAGACTGATTTGCATATGGCCATGTCTGAACTGGGGTGGTGGAGTGAGCTAAAGAATGATGATGGATTAAACCCAGATCAGTTGACTGGGGGTGAGTGTTTGATTGGCTCAAACGTTCCGTCCATCATCCCCTTTTGTATCGCTTTGGTCGCCCTAAGTTGGCGGGGGTATGCCCAGACGTGGGTCCCTTGCTCACTTTGCCACTGGATTCAAGCAAGCCTGGCTGATGACGGCTGAAATGCCAGAAACCGGTCCTAGGATGCTTGTTTCCGGTCCAGGGAAGACATGGCTTGGCAGTTCGGGCTGGACTGTTCCCATGAGGCACAGGGTCAGACTGATTTGCATATGGCCATGTCTGAACTGGGGTGGTGGAGTGAGCTAAAGAATGATGATGGATTAAACCCAGATCAGTTGACTGGGGGTGAGTGTTTGATTGGCTCAAACGTTCTGTCCATCATCCCCTTTTGTATCGCTTTGGTCGCGCTAAGTTGGCGGGGGTATGCCCAGACGTGGGTCCCTTGCTCACTTTGCCACTGGATTCAAGCAAGCCTGGCTGATGACGGCTGAAATGCCAGAAACCGGTCCTAGGATGCTTGTTTCCGGTCCAGGGAAGACATGGCTTGGCAGTTCGGGCTGGACTGTTCCCATGAGGCACAGGGTCAGACTGATTTGCATATGGCCATGTCTGAACTGGGGTGGTGGAGTGAGCTAAAGAATGATGATGGATTAAACCCAGATCAGTTGACTGGGGGTGAGTGTTTGATTGGCTCAAGCGTTCCGTCCATCATCCCCTTTTGTATCGCTTTGGTCGCCCTAAGTTGGCGGGGGTATGCCCAGACGTGGGTCCCTTGCTCACTTTGCCACTGGATTCAAGCAAGCCTGGCTGATGACGGCTGAAATGCCAGAAACCGGTCCTAGGATGCTTGTTTCCGGTCCAGGGAAGACATGGCTTGGCAGTTCGGGCTGGACTGTTCCCATGAGGCACAGGGTCAGACTGATTTGCATATGGCCATGTCTGAACTGGGGTGGTGGAGTGAGCTAAAGAATGATGATGGATTAAACCCAGATCAGTTGACTGGGGGTGAGTGTTTGATTGGCTCAAACGTTCCGTCCATCATCCCCTTTTGTATCGCTTTGGTCGCCCTAAGTTGGCGGGGGTATGCCCAGACGTGGGTCCCTTGCTCACTTTGCCACTGGATTCAAGCAAGCCTGGCTGATGACGGCTGAAATGCCAGAAACCGGTCCTAGGATGCTTGTTTCCGGTCCAGGGAAGACATGGCTTGGCAGTTCGGGCTGGACTGTTCCCATGAGGCACAGGGTCAGACTGATTTGCATATGGCCATGTCTGAACTGGGGTGGTGGAGTGAGCTAAAGAATGATGATGGATTAAACCCAGATCAGTTGACTGGGGGTGAGTGTTTGATTGGCTCAAACGTTCCGTCCATCATCCCCTTTTGTATCGCTTTGGTCGCCCTAAGTTGGCGGGGGTATGCCCAGACGTGGGTCCCTTGCTCACTTTGCCACTGGATTCAAGCAAGCCTGGCTGATGACGGCTGAAATGCCAGAAACCGGTCCTAGGATGCTTGTTTCCGGTCCAGGGAAGACATGGCTTGGCAGTTCGGGCTGGACTGTTCCCATGAGGCACAGGGTCAGACTGATTTGCATATGGCCATGTCTGAACTGGGGTGGTGGAGTGAGCTAAAGAATGATGATGGATTAAACCCAGATCAGTTGACTGGGGGTGAGTGTTTGATTGGCTCAAACGTTCCGTCCATCATCCCCTTTTGTATCGCTTTGGTCGCCCTAAGTTGGCGGGGGTATGCCCAGACGTGGGTCCCTTGCTCACTTTGCCACTGGATTCAAGCAAGCCTGGCTGATGACGGCTGAAATGCCAGAAACCGGTCCTAGGATGCTTGTTTCCGGTCCAGGGAAGACATGGCTTGGCAGTTCGGGCTGGACTGTTCCCATGAGGCACAGGGTCAGACTGATTTGCATATGGCCATGTCTGAACTGGGGTGGTGGAGTGAGCTAAAGAATGATGATGGATTAAACCCAGATCAGTTGACTGGGGGTGAGTGTTTGATTGGCTCAAACGTTCCGTCCATCATCCCCTTTTGTATCGCTTTGGTCACCCTAAGTTGGCGGGGGTATGCCCAGACGTGGGTCCCTTGCTCACTTTGCCACTGGATTCAAGCAAGCCTGGCTGATGACGGCTGAAATGCCAGAAACCGGTCCTAGGATGCTTGTTTCCGGTCCAGGGAAGACATGGCTTGGCAGTTTGGGCTGGACTGTTCCCATGAGGCATAGGGTCAGACTGATTTGCATATGGCCATGTCTGAACTGGGGTGGTGGAGTGAGCTAAAGAATGATGATGGATTAAACCCAGATCAGTTGACTGGGGGTGAGTGTTTGATTGGCTCAAACGTTCCGTCCATCATCCCCTTTTGTATCGCTTTGGTCGCCCTAAGTTGGCGGGGGTATGCCCAGACGTGGGTCCCTTGCTCACTTTGCCACTGGATTCAAGCAAGCCTGGCTGATGACGGCTGAAATGCCAGAAACCGGTCCTAGGATGCTTGTTTCCGGTCCAGGGAAGACATGGCTTGGCAGTTCGGGCTGGACTGTTCCCATGAGGCACAGGGTCAGACTGATTTGCATATGGCCATGTCTGAACTGGGGTGGTGGAGTGAGCTAAAGAATGATGATGGATTAAACCCAGATCAGTTGACTGGGGGTGAGTGTTTGATTGGCTCAAACGTTCCGTCCATCATCCCCTTTTGTATCGCTTTGGTCGCCCTAAGTTGGCGGGGGTATGCCCAGACGTGGGTCCCTTGCTCACTTTGCCACTGGATTCAAGCAAGCCTGGCTGATGACGGCTGAAATGCCAGAAACCGGTCCTAGGATGCTTGTTTCCGGTCCAGGGAAGACATGGCTTGGCAGTTCGGGCTGGACTGTTCCCATGAGGCACAGGGTCAGACTGATTTGCATATGGCCATGTCTGAACTGGGGTGGTGGAGTGAGCTAAAGAATGATGATGGATGAAACCCAGATCAGTTGACTGGGGGTGAGTGTTTGATTGGCTCAAACGTTCCGTCCATCATCCCCTTTTGTATCGCTTTGGTCGCCCTAAGTTGGCGGGGGTATGCCCAGACGTGGGTCCCTTGCTCACTTTGCCACTGGATTCAAGCAAGCCTGGCTGATGACGGCTGAAATGCCAGAAACCGGTCCTAGGATGCTTGTTTCCGGTCCAGGGAAGACATGGCTTGGCAGTTCGGGCTGGACTGTTCCCATGAGGCACAGGGTCAGACTGATTTGCATATGGCCATGTCTGAACTGGGGTGGTGGAGTGAGCTAAAGAATGATGATGGATTAAACCCAGATCAGTTGACTGGGGGTGAGTGTTTGATTGGCTCAAACGTTCCATCCATCATCCCCTTTTGTATCGCTTTGGTCGCCCTAAGTTGGCGGGGGTATGCCCAGACGTGGGTTCCTTGCTCACTTTGCCACTGGTTTCAAGCAAGCCTGGCTGATGACGGCTGAAATGCCAGAAACCGGTCCTAGGATGCTTGTTTCCGGTCCAGGGAAGACATGGCTTGGCAGTTCGGGCTGGACTGTTCCCATGAGGCACAGGGTCAGACTGATTTGCATATGGCCATGTCTGAACTGGGGTGGTGGAGTGAGCTAAAGAATGATGATGGATTAAACCCAGATCAGTTGACTGGGGGTGAGTGTTTGATTGGCTCAAACGTTCCGTCCATCATCCCCTTTTGTATCGCTTTGGTCGCCCTAAGTTGGCGGGGGTATGCCCAGACGTGGGTCCCTTGCTCACTTTGCCACTGGATTCAAGCAAGCCTGGCTGATGACGGCTGAAATGCCAGAAACCGGTCCTAGGATGCTTGTTTCCGGTCCAGGAAGACATGGCTTGGCAGTTCGGGCTGGACTGTTCCCATGAGGCACAGGGTCAGACTGATTTGCATATGGCCATGTCTGAACTGAAGGTGCTGGAGTGAGCTAAAGAATGATGATGGATTAAACCCAGATCAGTTGACTGGGGGTGAGTGTTTGATTGGCTCAAACGTTCCGTCCATCATCCCCTTTTGTATCGCTTTGGTCACCCTAAGTTGGCGGGGTATGCCCAGACGTGGGTCCCTTGCTCACTTTGCCACTGGATTCAAGCAAGCCTGGCTGATGACGGCTGAAATGCCAGAAACCGGTCCTAGGATGCTTGTTTCCGGTCCAGGGAAGACATGGCTTGGCAGTTTGGGCTGGACTGTTCCCATGAGGCACAGGGTCAGACTGATTTGCATATGGCCATGTCTGAACTGGGGTGCTGGAGTGAGCTAAAGAATGATGATGGATTAAACCCAGATCAGTTGACTGGGGGTGAGTGTTTGATTGGCTCAAACGTTCCGTCCATCATCCCCTTTTGTATCGCTTTGGTCACCCTAAGTTGGCGGGGGTATGCCCAGACGTGGGTCCCTTGCTCACTTTGCCACTGGATTCAAGCAAGCCTGGCTGATGACGGCTGAAATGCCAGGAACCGGTCCTAGGATGCTTGTTTCCGGTCCAGGGAAGACATGGCTTGGCAGTTCGGGCTGGACTGTTCCCATGAGGCACAGGGTCAGACTGATTTGCATATGGCCATGTCTGAACTGGGGTGGTGGAGTGAGCTAAAGAATGATGATGGATTAAACCCAGATCAGTTGACTGGGGGTGAGTGTTTGATTGGCTCAAACGTTCCGTCCATCATCCCCTTTTGTATCGCATTAAATAACAGGACAATATTGCATTCACTACATTGACCTAACCACTACATTTCTCAGGTAAGCTCAAGTAAGTAGACATGGAGGCAAGAATAATAAGTATACATTGATTTATCAACCGAAATATAGTGTCATACAACCATCCAAAAGTACAGGTCCTTCTAACCCAGTGATACTCGTCTATGCTTCATCCTCTTGAAAGCTCGTGGACTAATCCACATTGCTGTCATTGAGGGAAGGGCTCTTGTTGGGGCCCAGTATGGTGCCAGTTTCTGTAGGTGTACAGGCCTTTGCCTTGGTATTCTGCTTTTTGGGTGGTACATAATATCTTACATTTGATCTTGATATCGAAAGGAAGCTATTGATTTGCTTTAGGGGTGCATTTTATGTGTACTCTCTTGGGTACGTTAAGCATGCCTGCATGGTTTTGCAGTCTTTGGAGTCTGACAATGAGTTGTTTTGGGGAGGTCAAAGAAGATGACACTGCTCTTTTAGTCTAGGCAAGCATAATCTAGGCTAAATAGAAGTACTATGATCATACACCACCACATTTACAAAGCAACCTTAACTCAGCGGGACATAATGTGATGGTTTCAATGTTAAGATCTTCCATTCTGAAGGTGCAAAATTATGCTGTTGTGTCCATCGGAGGCTGGGAAGTTGATTCTGAAGCTATATTCGGAGCTATAGACTTGCTGAAGTTGAACATGAGCTTTTATCTACCTAGCTTGGATCTACCTCCCCACCAATACCTGGAACACCCTGCCCCTCCACCTCATGCTTCACTCTATTGCCGGCATTGTCCACATCTGTTCGGTTTATCCCGGATCCCCCAGCCGTCCAGTTTCCCTCCTGTATCAGCCACCAAGCCGGCGCACAGCTCCTATTCCCGATTTCTGGGTCGCGTTGATTAATACCCACTTATTGGCCTGCGGCCTGGCACGCCCATCCTTCATTCAGCCTCCCGGCCGGGAGGTGCTACCTCCGGTCTCCAGGTCGGATTCCCGCGTACCCTACGCCACCGAGCCGGCGCACGGCCCCTATTCCCGTTTTCTGGGTCGCCTTGATTAATACCCACTCAGTGGCCAGCCGACTGGCACGCCCATCCTTCATTCAGTCTTCCGGCCGGGAGGTGCTACCTCCGGTCTCCAGGTCGGATTCCCTCATACCCTACGAACTCCCTTATACTTTACGTCTACTGTCTGCTCCTGGCGGACCATTACGCCAGCACCTCACCCTGGCTCCCTACATCGCGGCTCCCATACTTGCCGCACCACTGACAACTTCTCAGGCACCTGCTCTATCTATTAGTCCTGATGCGATCCCGATACTCTCTGCGGGATTGAAACGTCGTCGACATATACATTCTCAACTCTATACCACTATTTATATTTTTTGTGGAGTATGAGATGTAACCTCAACTGTGACTTTTGTTTATTTATATTTACGCATACTGAAAAGTCACGTTTTTAAGTCACTTGCCTGGGGTAAGGAAATCGGCCGATTTCCCTCTGCCTTGCCACGGTTGCTCACCCTTAATTTTCACGTGTTATTACTGCCTTGTTTCATTGACACTCGCATTAAATACCTATCTCTAAAATTAAACATTTGTTTATTCCAATTTTTATTATGAAATTGTGAAATTGTAATTCTGCATTCTAATTGTGTGGGACCCTTGTTTCGTAAAGCACACCTCCACCTCAGGCAATCCGCGTCATTGACACAGTTCAGGAAGGACCTCAAGACCTGACTCTTCAACTGAACCTCCACTCCACACCCGGACGGATCAGCAGCCCCCCCAACCCCTCCAGCACCTTGAGACCCTCACGGGTGAGTAGCCACACTTTACTAACCCTTGATTGATTTTATCTCGATTACCCTCCTTTACATTAGAATGTACATATCGGGGTAACACATATTTGCAATTATAAAGGTACCCTCTGCTATTACCCCCAGGTTTAGTGTTTATGGGGGGATAAATGAGAATTAGCATATGATACCAATGTCCACATACATTTTTGCAAATTTGCTGGTTATAAACAGTTGCGGAATTTCAATGAGTGTGGTGAAGTATTACCACAGCCATAAATACCAGTGTAAATGGCAGAAATGTGCACTAATTAAGGGGCTGATTACGATGCACCGTAGCGGTGATTAGGACCGCCCGCCAGACATGCGGCGGTCCCACCACTGCAATTAGGGTGCGACTGCCATACTGGCGGGCGCATCCAGGGCCTTTAACATTGCTGGCGGCGCTGCTGGCTGCAGCACCGTCCACAATGTGGAAGGTGCTTGCACCGCATTTCCCTGCACCACGTGGCAGGCACCACGCGGTGCCTGCCACTTGGTGCATGGAAATACAGGCGGGTACCATGGGTACCCCCCCAGTGCAGCGACACCCCCCCACCCCCCCAGCAACAGGCCCCCAAACCCAATCCCCACCAGCCTTTCCATGGCGGCATCGCCGCCGTGGAAAGGCCTCCTAAAACCCACATCCTAATATGGTGGACGGTGCCTGCTAGGCACCGCCACCATATTAGTGGCCCTGCTCCGCCCACCAGGCAATCGGTGCGATTGCCACCGGCGGAAAAAGCGGCGGATGGATTTTGCGTCCGCCGCGATACCCACCGCCATCCTAATATGGCGGTGGGTAATTCTCAATTTGATGGCGGAACGATCGCCACCGCCGGCCCAGCGGTGGCGATCGTTCCGCCATCGTAATGAGCCCCTAAGTTATTTCTTCCCCTGCCACCACTGGATCTAATGAATAGCAAAATAACGAATTGTGAGAGGACTTGGTGCGATTGGATCAAATGGAAAAATCTACTCCAAATCGAACACAAGTAAGGATTTGTCCTTTATTCAGCTGAGATCCCAGCTGCCACCAGTGTGTGAGATATGCTAACATTGGCAGAGGTCTCCAGTAAGTGTGTGGTATTCAGAAATATGTTTCAATAGAAAACCAACGTGTTTATATAGCCTTGTAACATGTTTTTTTTAATATCAAACGTGTAATGTCGGCGCCTTTCCAAACTCTCATTACAACATATACTCAGCAGCCTTCAATTCCCACCCTCTCCTCCACACTAACATCAAATTGCTCTCCTGAGCGGCACTGCTCAGCACAGCGAGGCAATTATGTGTTGAAATGCACCAATTCAGAATCCTCTCTTGACATTTCTTTAAATAAACATCAGAATTTATGGGCGACGCGGTGAAGCGGACCCCTTCGTTGGGTGGTCCTCTATAATGCCTTGCCTCTGGACTGAAAGAAAAGCTTTCTTATTAAATAAACCATGCGTAGAATGCTTCTAGTGTTTTCTGTCCTGCTAGGCCTCACTGTAGTCATTTGAGGTCTTTTATTTGATCAGTGTTAGGAGGTGATGTTCTAAAGATTCCATACTGTTTTTCAGAAACGGCTCATGTGGATTTTCCAAAAATTGGCCAACAAGCTTTTCCATTAAATTCATCATCGTTTTTTCTTAAAATACCAGTTTGGCTGCCAGTGGAAGGTTATACCTTTCCCGATGCTGAATACTTTACTAAAGGTATCGGCATATTGGTCAAATAATTATGAGTAGTTTTTTTTCCCTATGCATTTCCTAGAAAACAAATGTGTTTTTCCTCCCTTTATCATTGTTAAAAAAAGGTGAACTTTGTCTTTCCAAAACTAGATGTAAACCCTGAATTGAAACCTGGCTGAGTGATCCAAGTCTGTATGGAAAAGACGTTCCATAAGCTTTATACATTTAACACTAATTGGGGCCATTTCAATTTCTCTTATGATTGAGTGTGGCCTCATAAGTAATTGGTGTATTTGTGTCATTTCATGCATTTTCCTATTTATGATGTGACTGGGTAGGGTTATATAATAATAAAATACGCAGTTATTATAGGCTTAGTTAACATTAACATCACTTTATTTTGGATATATTGTACAATTTTAGGTTGAAATAAAATGTTTACAAAAAATTACTTAAAGGGTACATTTTATTTTCAAAGATTATTTTGACAGTCGATGAACTATTGGAAGCCATGATTGTCATGTTTTTGAAAACGTCGTAAACTCTATTTAATACATTATGAGCAATGAACTCGTTGGTGCAAACAAAATGGGCCTGTGCCTACTAAAAGCCTAATTCACAAAGGTAAATTTCCACTTTTGTGTCAGTGTATGATTGTTTGCTATGCGCAAATGTATTTTACTGATAGTACCTTTACGACTGGAGTCTCCGCAAACAAAAAGATAGGACAGTCCTATATTTTATGCACGAGGACTCTACAGTCATAAAGACACTGCTAGTAAAATACCTTTGTGAATAGCAAACAATCGTAAACCTATCCAAAAGGACTGTTCTATTTTTTATGTGTGGAGACTCCGCAGTCGTAAAGATACTACTAGTAAAATAACTTTGTGAATAGCAAACAATCATAAACTTACCCAAAAGTTAAAGTTTACCTTTTTGAATCAGGTAGAGGAGCGTCATCACCCCGCCAGCTGCCTCAAAACAGCAGGAAAGGAAAACTAAAATGATGATGAACACATTTTATTATCGTTTTACTTTTACTTTCCAGCTGAGTCTTTGGGGGCGTGGCCATGGGGGATGACAGGCTGCAGGAAGAGTGTCGGTCACTGTTGTCAGTGTGCATGACGGTTTAGCCTGCCGCCTCAGGCCGGCCAAACCGTCATGCGCACTGAAGCGCTCTCCAAACTGCGCTGCATTGCTGTGTTAGAGAGAGCAGGCACAAACTCCCAGTCTATCTGGGAGCGCAAATTCAGAGTGCTCAGGCCAATCCTGACGCTGCTTTCATGACATGAGAGCAGTATCAGGATTGGCCGCAGTTGGGTCTCGGAGACTGTGCCTGGAGGAGAGGAGCAGAAGAGTGCGAAGTGGCTGGATGCAGGTAAGTTATTTGTTTATTTATTTTTGTATTTTGTCATTCCTCCCACACCACCACTCGTCCACAACACCAGTCGCTACTGCTAGATTAGCATCTTATAATGCATAGAGTGCCACCACATCCTCAGGCAAGTACACACTTATGTATATGTGCCGCAGTGCACATACTGAGAAAAGCATTGCAAAGCATTATTGTGCTTTGACTCCACCCTATCACTACTAGACACATGTATTGATAGCACCCTTCCAAACGATTCAGAACTTTGGAACACTCCTGAAGTGGTAATGACATTTGTATGATTTCTACTAGCTAGGTTGGAGGTGGATTTCACGTTTAGAACTTTTGGCAACTTCACAGAACAGTATAGACAAATATTAAATCAATATTGAGCCTCAGCATAGTAACTTAATAATGTTCTAAAATTAGTTGCATATTGCCTGCCTAGATGAACACATAATATTATAATCAGTGCCCCTGAAAGCAAAGGAGGACTAAATCATGTGGCAAGGAAAAATACATTATGCATAATGTAAAATAAATGATGCAGCATAATGTGGCAAATTCTGTGGCAGTAGTATTCACCTTTTTGCCATCTTAACAATTATTATTATATTATGGGCAAAGATTTTACCTCCTTAGTACCGGTTTCACACTTGAATACAGCATTCTTTAACTGAAAGGAGACCTGCATCCTTTTCAACTTGTGCCTTTTTTTAAGTAACACAGTCTGTTTGAGCTAGAAAAGGTTTTTGTTGAAATCTGCAAATTATGCAGCAGATGTGGCAGGTGTGGAAAATTCCCTCCAAAAATCACAATTGTACGCATGCAGTGGCAATCGCATTCTGCATGAATGATGAGTCTCTTTCACTGAAATTGGTCAAGACTGAGGCTGTCATGGTTGTGGGCTCACCATCCCTCTGGTCGACCTTGAACCCATTCCCAATCAGTCCCATCTTAAGGATTTTTGAGACCTCGTGAAATATATATTGTGAGTTCCGTGCTCGATACTGCTTTGAATGTATTACTCATTTTCATTTAACTCAAGCCCTCATGATTACAAATAATATTGAACTGTCCTTTAAACATTTAGAAACAGGTGAAAGCACAAGCTGCCCGGTACGTGTCAGCTAAACAATACCAAATGAAATTTTGACCAACTATGGCATAAGCCATTTCTTTATGCATTCACTTAGATTTAGCAAGAACGTTTTATCTGGAATTCAGTATCAAGTCAGCCTTTTCCTCCCACTGTAGGAAAATCACAGTGGGGGTGGCTAGAAGGATATTAAGTGAACGAGTGCATAATATTAAAAGAAGACACATACACAATGCACTTTACATTGTAGATTTAATGCCGGATATTTAAATTCAGGCCGCAATAGTGACAATCAAAACACTGTTCGAAGGATTTTCACCATTCCATTCCATTGAAAGGAAACGGATCATTTTGTCCTTAAGTCTCTTTACCTGCCTTGTCCTGCCTCTCTCTCCTCTTTCTATGTGTACTCTTCTCGCTAGACAGTGACTTATGAGTTAGTTGATTTAGATAAATGGTAGAGGAGGGAGAAAGGGCACATGGGTAAAAAGAGATGACTTAGAGAGAGAGAGAGGGGGGGCCAGAAAGATACAGGGGCATATTATCAAGGGCCGGCGATATATATCGCAAAGCGCGCTTAGCGCTTGCATATTTATCGCCGGCTATCTCTGTAATTTATCGCCCGGTTAGCGCGTTATTAACAACGCGCATCGCCGAGGAGATAAAAATTTCAGAGATAGCGTGGATATCGCCATTTTCCATGTGGAAAACGGCGATATCCTAGATGATAGGGCCTGTGGTCTTAGCCACAGAATCCACCCCCCATGTTAAGTATGCCTTAGTCAGGAATTTAACAGACGTTAAATTCCTGCGTTAAGGCATACTTAACGCGATTAAAATAATCGCTTCCCCGCATTGTAAATATCGCGAAGCTGCCTTCGCGATATTTACCCATGTTGTTTCCACAGACACGCCTACTTTGCATCTCATTATCGATGCGAAGTCAGACGTGCTGGAAACGGGAGCAAAATCAGCAAAACACGCGATAGAGTGTCTTTGCTGATAAGGCGATATAATTATCGCCGCTTTTCGGCCGAAAACGGCCGCAAAAGCGGCGATAATTGTTTATCGCCGCCTTGTTAATATGCCCCACAGAGAGGTGGGAACAGGTCGATCGAGAAGTCGATAAGAGAACTAGCGATATAGGTAAGTTTATAGAGCGAGATAGAGAGTTAGAGAGAGCAAGAGATTGGAAGACATGAACATAGCGAGAGCAACCCGGCACAATAAGGGGTGAGTTCGAAGGACAGCTAAGTAAGAAGGAGGCAGGTTTTTAGAGAGGGAGAAGCAGAGAGCAGTTAAGGCATACAGAGAGCTGTAGCCAGATGCTTGGTAGAGAAAGTGGTACGGAGTGCGGTAAAACAAGAGGAGGCATGGAAAGACTGGTCAGGTAAGGAGAAGTAGTGAAGCAGAAAGAAAGATAGCAAGAAAGTGCTGAAGAGGTGAAGTTTGGAGACAGAGGTGAGAAAGAGAGGTGAGGTTGATACAGAGATAGAGAATGAGAGTAGCTAGTGAGTTTACAGGTAGAGAGAGAGAGGTGGGGTAGAGAGATGTATGAAGAGAGAAGCAAGAGAATTAATGAGAGAGGTAATGAGAGATGTGCAAAATAGGAATGGGTGATTTAAGGGGCCATGGCACTCAGGGATGAGTACACTCAAAATATTTATCCAATTTTTTACGTTGATAAATGGTCTTTATATGCGGTGCTTAAAGAGGGGGAAGTAATTCACCCTACTCCCCAAACCCGATTCCAAAGACCGATCAATGATCATGCAAATCTCTAGCACACGCTGGTTGAAGTATATGAATTACATTAAGCGGTCAATAATTGCACATTAAACCATATATTTTAGTTCATGCTCGGGAATATTTTTCTTTTCTTTATTCCTTTCGTCTCTTGGGCTCTTCTTTTGTAACTGTAGCCAACACATGTTTCGTCTTATAGGCAATCACCCAAGACTTCTTCAGAGCTGTATTCTGTTATCTGTAGACCAAATAAAATCCAAAGTATATTATAATTTCACTTGGTAGGTCACGCCTGTGTATTGCGCCTGTGTACTGGCATGTGGGTATCCACAAAAAAAGATTTCAGTAATCCCCCTTGTCCTTTCTATCTGCAGATAGTCGCCGCGCACTCACGGCACCACACATACGAAATCTCAACATCCCTCTAGATTAGTTTGCACACTATAAAGAGGATCTATATATTAGGAAATAGAGTGTTTTGTGAGGTAGAGTTGATGAGATGGCATAGAGAGAGGACTGGGAGAGAGGTAGAGGGAGGTGGGGTATAGAGAGATATAGACAGGTGTGGTAAATAGATGGTTTGAGAGAGATATGAAGTATAAGGAGGAGAAATGTAGAGAATTCTTATGGAAGGCATGAGGTAGAAAGAGAATTGAGGTAACAAAAAGGTGAGGTCGTTCAAGAGAGGGACAGAGAGGTGAGGTAGACCAAGATGTATTGAGGGAGAGATAAGGAAGACATCGGTGATATAAAGAGAGAGCTGAGATAAAGTAAAATGATAGGTACATAGAAATGTTGAAATATGCACACAGTGAGGGATAGGTTCAGAAAGGTGGAGAGAAGGAGACTAAAAGATTATTATTTAATTTAAATGCCAACATGTGTGAGAATTGGAGGGTTAAGGCTGGGCATGTCAGCTGTGTGCAACTGTCAAATAAAAATAGAAATATCTCTTAATGCACACAATTATCACTTTACTCGATGCCCTCCTTGAAGGGCTCTGGGCAATTGCCCACTTTGCATTTGCCTAAAAACAGCTTTTTTCCACTGAGGGAGACATTTGCATGCAACATGACTTTCTTCTGAAAACTCTCTCGCTTTGGTCTTTCAAAAGAGTACAATTACTTCTACTTGTTTCTTCCACCTCGGAATGTTGCAAAAATCCTACCACTTCTGCATGTTTGCCATTTCAGAGAAGCCCTTGCTAGTATAGGTTACCATCTGGACTACTGTAACTCACAGTGTCCTGGTCTTCCTGTTGATCTCCTTATCCATCTTCTAAGATAACATAACAACTGGTCAAGCTTCACTCTCGTAAAGAGGCTCAACTGATGATTATCAAAAGTCTATGTATTTGTCACAAAACTATACAGGGTCTTGGATTAAAGCTTGTACAAGGCGCCCTTCTGCCCTATAGACTTGTCTGCTCTACTACCAGAATCCTGGCAGTTCCCAAAATCGAGAGATGTTGTCAAACAGTACTTGGCTGCCTAGAAATGTAACTCTCTTCCATGATTTCTTCAGACCGTATGTCATCGCCCATTCCACAAATCACTCAAAACTTGATTATTCGCTCCGTAAACCCACCCCCATTCTGTTCACATATTTTTCTAGCACCAGGAGAACTATAAGGGTAATTATGCACTTTATATATAAAATAAAAATATAAATAAATAAAAAAGGGAAAGATCCATAACTATGCTGAAAATGTTCCTTTCATTGAATTGTATGATTCCACCGGCCTTGATTATGCTCCTAACATCAATTGATCTGCTTACTGCCCAAACGGTGAAAGGCATTCAAGTTTTATTTACATGCTTGTCTGAGGTTTAAGTTCTTTTCCTTCCTCCTTCCTCGGTTTATAGGGAAAAGGAGGATATATGCTCAGCGTGGGCTCCTCAGGTCCTGTTGTCACAGACCAGGAGTGTCAGAGGAGCATTAATGGTAATAGTGGTTGCTGTGGTGTGGGCAGTGTGTATAACAAAGATTTGCATCACAGATCCGAAATAGTGGCGCAGCGCAGCAAATCCTTGCTGCGCTGCACTGCATCACTGGGAAACTGCAGGAAAGTACTATATTTAAGTCATAGGGTGCAATTCTGACTTCTCCCCCTGCGCTGGCGCACAATGTGCTGCCTAGCGCCAACGCAGGCACCCTTGCACCATGGTGTTGCGTGCAGGATTGTTTTTGTGCAGGAAGGGACACCTTCCTGCTCAAAAACAATCCTGAGAGGGATTTTCCTCTTTCTATGTGTGCTGCACACATAGAAAGATGTAACGAGAAGTAAAGAGGAGAAATAAAGATATTTCTCCTCGTTACGCCTCTCCTGGGGAAGCGTATCATTTTGGCGCATTCCCAGGTTTACAAGGTCTTGTAAATCTTGGAATGGGTAAAAAACCACTGGAATGCCTACCCAGGGCAGAATAATGCAACGCAAAGTGGCTTTGCATATCTTTTGACTTATGATTGTAATCACTCTTGCTTCACAGTGCGTGGTGCAATAGCGATGCAAACTGGGTCATAAATATGTCCCCCTGTTTTTTATGTGAGTTGCAATTACCTTCATTAACAAGTTTTTATCTTCATGACACTGATTGCTGTTTAATCTGTTAATTTTAAAATGTTTATCTTATTGAATGTGTTTCAATCTTGCTGAACACCGCTTGCTGCTACTCCCTCACTCTAATAACACCTAGAGCCTTGCTCATGTTAATGTAGAGAGCATCAGCACCTCATTCAGGTCATAAAATGGCTCCCTGTTTATGTCAGCATAGCAGTTGCTAGGGTGACCACCTCTCTGTAGGTTATTAGGGACACTGATTTCAGTCCTGGACTTTTGTATGATAGCCTAAGGCACTCTGGTGTTGTAGTCACTTGTTTCGTTTAACTAAGTAGACTAATACTCCTGAAATCATTGATTTGTAGGTAAAAAGTTCAGGATTGGAGATACTTGTCCTTAATGACGAGGAGTTAGTTGGTCACTACATCAGTTGAATGCACTGGGCCTGTACACCACTGGCATGGCAAAGCAAACCTATCTATGCTCATAGAGCCAAGACAGATCATGGGGAGCAGGCCATGCTAATGTGTCCAATAATCTAATTTCCTAAATCTGGGGGAATTGCATTTATTGTGGTCCTCATCTGGGAAAATATCTCCAAATTTAAAGAAATAGATACATACCATGTGCTATGCACATTATCACCTCCAATTCAGCTAGTAAACCCTTCTCTTCCATGCAATTTAATGCTGATGGTAACACTTCAAATAAGACGTCTACCAAATGTACAGCATTAAAACCAGAAAGCAAGACAGACAGCTGCCATAAACAATGAGACCTGTTTTGGTTTTCAGTTCACAACAGATTCTCCAACAGACATATTTCTGCTGTTTTGGATTGATCTGAATGTGTTGTGTATTATGAAATAGGTCTCTGACCATGTATTTGCAGTAATCACCCATCTTAAATATAGATCAACAGAATATTGATTATGTTCAACAGAATTGTTTTCTTCCTCTAAGAATGCACACACTCTTATTTTGAGATATTAATTTTTCCGCTGCAAGCTTACTCTTCCTGTGACTCATAATCATCTATTTTTACTGGTGCATTGCTCTCAAGTATCTATCCTCTTTAAGTGTGTTCTCTTTAAGTCAATGCCATTTTAGCTGTGGCTATTTAATATGTATATATAGTCTTTCTAGTTGGCTTTAATATCTTGGCTGACCAGACTTACCACTGCCATGAATCCTTTCTCTTGCTTAGTAGCTGTGGGCTTCTGCCAAATATATTCGGCTCCCACACATGGTACAGTCCATGGATTTGACTGTTTTTAGTATGGGAGCTGCACCCCAATATTTTAATCACCCCAAAATCTACCTCCACTGGCTCAGCTCCGGCACTCTTCATCGTGCAATAACCATCAACACCCTCCTTGACATCAGGCCCAACAAAATAGCAGAGGTTAAAATAATAACTGGGCCCACTCAATAACTGAGTTTTAGATCAATGAAAAGTTAAAGAGTTTATTAAACAATCTCAAAATAGGCAATACAGAAATGTTGGAATGCTGTGAAGGCTTGGATACAGAGAACATAGTCAGAAATCAGAATTAATCTAAGTCCCAAAAAACTGCAAAATCCATAAATGGAACGAACAGAGATCCATCCAGGAAAGGAAAATCAACTAAATAAATGGACCTGCATCTCTAGCAGATCAGGGAAAATCTCTCTCATACTGACAGTCATGTGAGAATACGAAAAAGTCTCTAAGTTTTAACTTTCAGATTCACAAAATCACCAACAGCATCTCTAAGGGATAAAGGAAAGACTCTGGCTCACCACAAAAACACCACACATTTTTTCATATGTTACGAAAAGGTAATAAGCAAAAACTGCAAATTCAGCAGGGCATGACTAGTGAAAACACAGATTGAGCAAATCAGAAGGATGATCGTTACAATAATAATCATAACATTAACCTATTTCTAAAGCAGAGGAAATATTCCATTCACTTCCTGCCTATCCCTACTTGAGTTCCGCAAGAAACTAAAGATCTGGCTCTTCAGCTAGGATTCCAATCGGCCTACTCATCCACTCCAGTGCCTGGATACTCCTCGGGTGATAAGTGCGCTTTACAAATCCACCTAACATAATTTAACGTTACTGTTAGAAATGGGGGTCTCTAGTTGGCAAGGGTTTGCACCTTTGTCAAGTAGGGACCCTTCTTCCTAGTCAGGGTAAGGGAGTTACACTCCTAAATATCCCCTGCTCACCCCCTTGGTAGCTTGGCACAAGCAGTCAGGTTTATTTCAGACGCAGTGTGTAAAGCATTTGCACATAACCAACAGTAATACAGTGAAGGCACTACAAAAGGACACCACAACAGTCTAGAAAAATATCCGATATTTTATTATATCCAAAACAAGACCAAAATGATAAAAATCCAATATACAGTACTTAAAAAATATATACTTTGCAAGATATGCTTAAAATTGCAGAAATACCTCAAAAACACAGTTTGTAAAAGTCGGTAGATCCGTCTGGGGCTACCGCGATGCCGAAAACAACAGAGTTTAACAGTTCCAGCCGACCACGTCGGTACAGGCCAGCGAAAGCGTGGACAGACTCGGTAACAGTACCTTTCTCGTTGCGGCTGGCACTTTGGTGCAAGCCGATCGGGCAACCGTCGTGGTTGAGTTGCAAAATGGAAGCAGTGCAGGGTGCGATGCCCTCTCGATGCGGTGCAGGCAGAGGCTTGGTGACGATCGTCCGAATGGCATCAGTGAGACCAAGGCGTACGGTGGAGGGGGAGGTGGTGCGCAATGCGGTACTGGCAGGTTGGGGTGCAAGCGACAGAGCCGATTAGCGGGAGCTGGCATCGGTCGGACCAGACTGCTGTGTGGGACGAGGCGGCACATCATGAAACTGACGAGCAGTGCTCCCAGCCACGATGCAGCCAGGGTGTCGAAGTCAACAGCAGCGACAGCATCAGTGAGACCAGGATGACGAATTGAAGCGAAGCGGTGCAAAGTGCGGTGCCCACAGGTCACGGTGCAAGCAGAGGCTCGGTGGCGGCGGTGGCAGTCGTCAGTGAGACCAGGGTTGCGGTGCAAGATGCGGACGGTGCCTTCTGCGGTGCCGTCAGGACACAGAGCCAGCGACAGAGTAGGTTGCATTTCCCTTCTCTGTGGCAACTGAGACAGAGGTTCCAGAAGCGGTACCCAGAGGTTGGGGAAGTCTTTGCAGTCCCTGAGACTTAAGAACAGAAGGCAAGTTCTATTTCAAGCCCTTGGAGATACTCAGCACTAGTAAAAGAAAGTTCAGTCCAGTCCTTTCACTGCCCAAGGTAGAAGCAGCAACTGCAGGCCAACCCAACAAAGCAACAACACAGCAAAGGGACAGTACTCCTCCTGGCAGTTCTTCCAGCTCTTCTTCTTGGCAGGTTCCTTGATTCCAGCGAGTTCTAAAGTTCTGGGGTCTGGGCCCCAATATTTATACTCAAAATCCCTTTGTTCTCTGAGGCAGAGAGTGTCTGTGCTTAGTCCAAACCAGTTCTGTCCTCTCTGGCCCAGCTTTCTAGCAGGAGGCGGCAACAGTATTGTGGAAGGCAGACCAGGCCCATTCAGGTGAAAGGAAATCTCCTCCCCCTACTCTAAATACAGCCCAGGTCTATTCAGCCCAGCCCTGACTCATCCAGACTCTCTGGAGCCACTGCACATCCCCAGCCTCTGTCACTCCAAAGCCAGACAGTCAATACACATCCTAGCAGAGGCACACTGGATGGCTAAGCAAGAAAATACCTACTTTCTAAAAGTGGTATTTTCAAACACAGAATGTAAAAATCACCCTCACTAAAAGATGCATTTTGACATTCTGAGTTCAGGCATACTACACTTTATTTTCCTACCTTGTTCCCAGGGGTAGTTATGTTTATAAGAGGTTATAAGCAAACTCCCCATTCTATTGTATGGGAACAGGTAGCCTTGCAATAGTGAAAAACGAAATTGGCAGTATTTCACTATCAGGACATGCCACACACATCAGGGCATGTCCCACCTTTCACATACACTGCACCCTGCACACAGGGGTAACTTGGGCCTACCTTAAGGGTGACTCACATGTAAGAAAAGGGAAGGTTAGGGCCTGGCAAGTGGGTGCACTTGCCAAGTCGACATGGCAGTACCAGACTGCACACAGGCTCCACAATGGCAGGCCTCAGTTACCTTTTCAGTGCTACTCATGTGGGTGGCACAAGCAGTGCTGCAGGCCCACCAGTAGCATTTGATTTACAGACCCTGGCACACTCAGTGCACTTTACTAGGGGCTTACCAGTAAATCAAATATGCCAATCATGGAAACACCAATCCATAATGACAATTCACAAAGGATCACTTGCACTTTAACACTGAACAGCACGGAGAAAGTGCGCAGAGACTCTAAACCAGCAAAAACAGAGTCAAAACCGGGAGGTCAGAAAGCAAAAAGACAGAAGAAACATGTCAAAAGATGCCAAGTCTAACAGTAACATAGAATAACGTAACATAACAACAGCTGCCCAGTGATGTACAATATAACATGATACATTTTCAAAGACTCATACGCCAGTGTTCTAGCAGGCCTACATCGGAACATCCAGCAGAAGTGCAATCAGAATGTTACTTTTGGAACATGAAGAAAATTCATTCGCAGTGTGTGCTCTCTAAGGAAAATAACTAATTGCATCACCAAGACTATGGGGAGTGAAGACACAGAGGGGATGTTATAATTAATCATATTATTCTTTTGTGCATATTCATAATTAAAAAACCTTAAAGACAATCATACAATGGTTATATAATATGGTGTCTTCCACTACTCCTGTTCCCCCCAAATTATAGTTGGAACGCTCACAACCTCTGACTATTTATGTAAAAGTCATTTTATGCATAAAAGTTTTATTTGGCCACTAGCAGTGCACAGATTTTTGCCTCTATTTTCTATCCAAGGATCCTGATTTTTGTTGCTATATTTTAATTTTGTATGCGGTGCACTTGCCGCCCTTACTGAGAACTGAACTCTGAGAGAACCATGGCATCCTGTCAGCTTACTGCGTAGTTCCCTTTCAGCAAACATTCTATTCTCTCCCACCTACGCATACCTTTTCTGCGCTTTCACCCTGTGGATAAAGTGACTTCATTTGTTAGAAAATGTACTATATTCATTGCAATCCATTTTTAGATAAGTTGCTTCTCCCTTGATCTGCGACCTCCCCTGGAGTTCCCAACAAGTCACGTGATCATGCGTATTTCTATTCTGCGCATCGGCGCTTGCAGACGCACTGGCATTCCCTGCTCGTTGTGAGATGACTGAGGAGGGCTCACAGGCAAACCGTTGCTTTATACACTGCTACAAAGGAATCCCTAACAGGTTGCTCACGAGTCACAATTTTTACCACAAGGAATATACAAAGCTTACCATTTCATACTGTGCATGATACTCCGTTCAAGAAGGTATCGGGTGCTGGGTCTGCTGAAGAAAGATCCTTCCCCAGGAATCGCCTCTTCACTCTCTGTCTCCTCCCTTTTTCAGAGTGTACTTCCTCTTCACTCAGCAAAGCACTGATAAAGAAACAGGCTCCAGTTGTATTTTACATATTCAAAGGCCATTTTAGAGTAACTAAAGTTCTATTTCTGATGTAATGTTGATTTACATTTCATATTATTGACTTTTATAGAATAATTACTTATTCACAGTTCTTCATAGAATTTATAATACTGTATTACTTGTATATTCCATTACAGTTCACATATTTACGAATTTTCTTTGCAGGTTGGAGGGAAATTCATTTTACCTCTATTATACTTACACATTTATTGTGTGCAACTTTAATGCAACAGTTAAATTATTATAGGAAATAAAATGGCAGCAGCAGGCATGAGCCAACCCCCACCCTTCTTAAATGGCATAGGTGATCCCATTTTACTATGGAAGGCATGGGTGAAACTACTTGAGTCGTATCGTATAGCCATAGGGGAGAAACATTCTCACCTGGTAGGAAACAACACATCCTCTTACGTAATTAAGGAGTGCAAGTAAGGACGATTTTTGAGAACTTCTGTAATTCTAGTACAGGTAATGATGAGGAGGATGAAGAACAATTACATGTATACCAGGCAAAATTCAGAAAATGAAAAGAACATTTTATACAAAAAATTAATATAGTACTAGAGAGACACAAGTTTTTCAGCAAGGTACAGCAGCAAAATCAGAAGGTAACTAGTTACATTGCAGTGCTCAGAGGGTTGTCTAACACGTGTGACTTTGGTGTGATTCCTTAATCTGAGATCAGTTAGTCAGGTGCACTAATAGCATCAACATACAGGAAAAACTACTTGCTCGTAATCCAGATCTCAAAGAAGCATTAGAAATTGGGAAGAGTATTGAGCACACAGCTGAATGTATAAAAGTAGTGAAACAAGCTATATGCAATGAGGAAATACATGATACTAAAGAAAGTGAATCAAGAATAATGGAGGTAACTAACAAAAATCTAGACGCTAAACCTAAATACAAGCCAAACCTGAACCAGATGAGTAAAAAACCGAAATGTTATAGGTGTGGAAACAGCAATCACATGGCTAATAACCCTAACTATCCAGCGCGATCATGTGTATGCTGGAAATGTAACACAAGGGGACATTACGCAAGAGTGTGCAAGAACACAGATAACATGTGAACACAGATATGATAGCGAGTGGGGACGATAACAGAGAAAAATTTGTTTTCCAAGTTAATCTGCAAGATACTAATGTATGCAACTCATATCCCACATGTATGGTTACCATGGATGGGGAGGAAGTAGAGGTTTTTGAAGACTCTTGTTCTCCTTATACTTTGATAGAAAATAATGTATTTGACAGCAAATTTGCCCGTTGAGGGTATAAGTTACAAGAAGCTGATATCAAACCTAGGGTGTACAACAGGGATCCTATTCCTTTACCGAGTATGATTACAATGTGTATAGAGTTCAAAGATCACTTGACTACTAGAAAAATGTATGTTACAGAACAAGGGTCTAGTCTACTTGGATGAAGACACCAGAATGAATTAGGGATGAAATTACACCCAATAATCCTGAACAAGTTCTGCTGTGTGAAAGATTGTACATTGGTCAAACAGTCTGTAACGAATTCCCGGAACTGTTTTACAACAAATTCCGCCATTTATATGATTATCAACATGATATTAAATTGAAGTATAATGCCCATCCTGTAGTACATAAAGTTAGACCCATTCCCCATCTCATGGAAGAGTCAGTAAAGGAGGATCTTAGGAAGTTAGAATAGCAAGGGGTAATTGAACTCATAGAGAGTTCCAAGTGGCTTGCTCCTATTGTGGTAATCAATAAAACAGGAGGATGAGGGATATGTTTATGTGTAGACCTCAGGGACCTCAACGCAAACATATGGGTGGATCGTTTTCCCTCCCCAGAATAAACAAGATGTTGAGTATGATTGTTAAAGAAAGTTGCTTCAGTGTGATCGACCTTTCCTCAGCATACCATCAGATAGAACTGCACCCCGAATAGAGGCCACACACATCTTTTCTCACCCCATTCAGAGCTTTCAGATACTGCAGAATGCCTTTTGGACTGGCCTCCGCGCTGCGGCATTTCAAAGAATAATGCAGCAAGTTTTGAAAGGATTAAGTGCAGCACTGAGACAGAACACAATGAAACTCTAAGAGCAGTCTTTTCAGCATTAAGGAAAGCTGGTTTAAACTTAAAGTTTGATAAATGCCAGATTGGGGTAGGACCTGTAGAGCATCTAGGACACACGATTTCAAAAGATGGCATAAAACCCAAGGTTGATCTTTTTGAGGCAGTTCGCTAAGCACCAACTTTATCTATCAAAGACAAGCTCAGATCATTCTTAGGATTAGTGGAAAACATGACCAAGTTCATAACAGACTTCACAGACAAACTATCACCCCTAAGAGAATTCATGAAGAAGGGCTGTCATTTAGAATGGACTGCAAAAACCCAATCCACATTCAATGATATCAAATATACCATACTTACTGCACCCACATTAGGGAAATTTGATGTGAGACGCAAGACCATCTTGACTACAGATGCAAGCACTAAAGGTATACGAGCCACCCTAACCCAAATAGTTGACAATAGAGAACATATTGTTGCTTTTGCTTCCTGTGCCCTTAACTGTTCAGAATCCAATGACTCCACTGTTAAAAGAGAAGCACTAGCTTGCTATTGGGCAATACTGCACTTCAAATACTCTTTGTGGACAGAATTGCCAAATTAGCCCATAAGTGCCACCCGGGACGGAATTTCACCAAAAATAAAGCCAGGGCTCACTATTGGTTACCAGGAATGGACTCCTTGTTAGAAAACAAAGTAAAAGATTGAATAAATTGGGCACTCAGGCTAAAACCACCAGAAAAAAACCCGATTTCACCTGTAGAAGTTCCATGTAAACCTTAGGATAAGCTGGCACTGAATATTATTGGGCTCTTCAAACAAATGGCATGGGAAGGAAGGTATATGCTACTCTTAGTGGACTGTCATTTTCACTGGATTGTAACAAAAGTTGTAAGTTCTATAACCACTAAAGTACTTTTGGAATTCCTCATGGATACATTTTCTACTGAGGGTATCCCCAGTATGTTGATAGCAGAAATGGCGTACAATTCATGTCAGAAGAGATGAAGGTGTTTTTGTCTAATTTATCCATCAAACACCACAGAACAGACTTATACTGCCCTAAAGCTAATGGCCTAGTGTAACATGTAAATTGGATGTTTAAAGAATGTTTGCAGTTAGCTAATGTGTCTAGATAACCATTGGAGAAATCCCTACGAAACATGTTATGGTCTTACCACACACCATTAACGCAGTCACTGGTGTATCCCCATTTGTGTCACTCAAAGGCAGAGTAACAGTAACCCCTTATCACCCACTTGGTTGGGTGGTGGTCAACCAGTATGGGTGCAGAGAGATGAAGTGAGTGAACGCTAAGCAGCACCAAGAAGATTACAGAATCCAATACAACAAAAGACATGGTGTAGCAGGGAAGAATGGGAGGTTAGAGATAGAGTGACAGTAAAAGTTCCTAATCTCCGTAAAAGTAAAACAGTTATTCTAATCCCAAGAAAATAGCACAGGTGCACAAATATGTAGTGGTTTTAGATAATGGCAAGACATGGAGCATGATCAAATTGCCCAGATTCCACGAAGTACCAGGTAAACATTCTAATTCCTTGGTACCGTTTGAAGTTACTAGGAACTCGTATGAGAATAAAATTCCGGACAGAGTAAGGAAAGTACCTCAGTGGCACAAGGATTACATTGTTAAGTAATGTGCAATGTACTTGATTTTTGTTTCTTCCAGGATATGAATCAACCTTCACTATGAATTTATGTGCTATAATAGTTAAGCATATTCAGTTGTGTACATTACTTATCCCCATTTAGGACGTCGTTCCTTTCCGTTTCTCTTATATAGGAAGTATATATGTTATAATTAATCATATTAAAAAACCTTAAAGATGATCTTACAACATTTATATAATATGGTATCTTCCACAACTCCTGTTCCCCCCGCATACCTTCACAGTTTGGAATGCTCCAGGTATCCCTGACAGTTTGAATTTTGATCAGTGGAGCTTGGTGAGGTGACATTGGAGGTTGTCTGTTTTGTCTAATAAAATCCACTTTACTTCTAGATCCTGTGTCTGTCTTCGAAGTGCCCTGGTGCTGACCTGCTGGGTATGAGATTGCGTACAGTTCTTCGCAGCTTGTGGAATTCTCATTCCTTAGGTTTTCAGGAAACACCTAGGGACATTCAAAAGCTAAGTACTGGATCTCTTGTACTGCCCACACCTGGTTGTGGAGCCTTTGTATACTGAATCTGCACAGATTCCTCGACAAATGCATTACCTTCTGCTGGCGACAGGGCGCACACACCACACTGAGATTCCATTGACTAGCTAGTGGTTACCAGAATGTGTGCAACCCACACCACATCACCCTCCACTTTAAATAATGCACTATTACTAAGCTTGCATACAGTAGTAGGCAAGTGAAATATGGTTTGCTGCCTGGTGATTAGGTTGAGAAGTTGGACTCACCAGGTCTTGCTTAACCTCTGGTTAAGATGTGACACACTGTAAGTGTGTATTTTATGGATCTGCACCCTGCTGACTTCTAAACTCTCCTCCTCACCAATTGTAACAAACCTGCACAGCCTTTGGGCAAGAAAAGGAGGAGTAAAGCACAGTTCTTCCACAGTTTGAGAGGGCAACCAATACAGTTCATCGTTTACACATCCAGAATCCAATTGCTACACACCGGTATTTCACGTCACATCCCTTACATTCCATCCACAGTTGCAGACACACCCATTGAACCTTAGGGCAAATTGGTGATAGGCACTCTTAATACTAAATTGATCTATATTTAATTCCTAAGTGCTATCACCTTAATATCCTTTAATCTTGACTGCTTTTCATTAAAATCATTTTTAAAGAGTTAGATAGCTTGCATTAAATTGTTAATATGATTTATAGTAAAACAATAAGTTCTGTTTAACATGAATTTGCAGGCTAACCTTCTATCAATGCACACCTAATGTCATGTCTTGTAATTTTTTTCATAACAGTAAGATGCTACAAGGTCCTTACTTTTCAATGCCTCTCCCCTCCCCCTTCATCTACCAAACAGCTCCTCACTGTTTTTCTTTTGCTGCCAGGCACTATGACATACTCATAAATGAATTTCCTTCTCTTTATATTTCTAACAATAGAGGAAGTAAAAACATTTGAGACAGCTCTATGGAGCTGCAGATGGTCTTTCCTCTGCTTCTTTTGTAATTATTTGCGTTTATTTCTTTAAAAACTCTTAGGTCCCTCCTGCCCAATATTGCATTGCATAATCAGTAAAACACTTTCAGCTAGAAATTATTGTTTTCATTGTAATCTTAAATTAACTCAAATTTATTATCAATTAGTAATTATCTTTTCCTTGTGAATGGTACTCGTGATATTTGGACTCTGAAGTTTATGCCTAAACAACAAGCAGGACCCGGACATCATACTGTTCAGGCAAACTTTAAAACATTTTCCATGAATGAAGTAGTCCCACCACACAGAGATCATCTCAATCCAACGGTGTAGGACTCCACAGCATCCTGCCATGAAGACTGATTAGCCAGTTGGGCCTGTCTCTTAGTTTAGCTAATGAACACGGGTGACCCTCCACCACAGCTCGTTATGGACAGGCAAGTCATCTTGACAATAAGATGAAACCATCAACCCAGTACATGCCATACCAACAAATAACTATGGCTGTACTGAATTCCACAAACATGTAACCAAAACTGGTGCCCATCCTATGACTCCATAATAGCCACAACATGACACTTTAGCACTTCACACAACTCTTATGTGAATAAATATGCAAATTATGTTGATCCCTCAGCATCATGGTAGTATCACGTGCAAGGCTCTGGCAATAGTGTGGCCTACAAACTCAATAAAACAGCAATCCATCACATTCTGAAATCTCGCTCAAAGAAGTGATTTGGTGTGGAAGTGTCTGTTATGTGTAAAAAATTGAGACAATGCATGCCCATTCCTCACCAGGCCTGGACCTTGGTCAGTTCTCTTTAGATTCTCTTCCTGTCACTCTTGCATGTTGTGTAATGATTTTCCTCTTAAATCACTTTGTCTCAATGTAATAAAAAAAATGGAAGAAAATCATGGATAGCTGCCAATATCTGCTTGGCAAACCCCCTGAGCAAAAGCCATAATTATGGTATCCAAATTAATGTCAAAAGATTTGGGTCTTCACTCAACTTCTCAATTCATACTTTTTTTTGTTGTTTTTTTTTTTAGTTTTGTTTATTGAGGATGTAAATGAACATACACAACATATGCGAGTATCATCAATAATCATACATAAATCGAACAAATACAACAAACCCACAAGGCCGTGGGTGCGGAAAACAGTTCTGCGTCATGTGATTCTCGCTGCAACAAACAGAGTATCATGCTTTGTATCAGGTACATCAAACAGTTAAGGTGTAGTATTGTCTCTGGGTTCTTCCGTTGATACAGTCCGTAAATATTGTAAAAACGGTTCCCATATGTCCGCGGGTCTAGATGAGGATGGGAGTTCCTCTGCATAGAGAACCAACTTGTCCCGGCAACTCGCCAGGTCATGGAGCCATCTTGCAGTCGTTGGCACTGCTGTGCTCTCCCAAGTCATTGCCATACGCTTTTTGGCCATTAGTAGAGCCACCTTCACTAGTTTCCCCGTGACCCCCTTTGCAGAGGGCACCAGTCCCAGCAAGCAAGCGTGTGGGGAGCATTGCAGATCTAGCGCCATCATTTTGGATAGTGAGCGGATTACCTCCACCCAGAACTGTGCAATCTTGGGACATTCCCAGGGCAAGTGCCAAAAGTCAGCGTCAGCCGCACCACATCGCTTACATAGGTCATTGTCCCGCAGTCTGTATTTAAATAGCTTACTGGGAGTGTGGTACACTTGGTGCAAATATTTATAATGAATTATCCGGAGATTCCCGTTTGAAGTGAGGGCCCCCGTGAGCTTGCAGCAATATTCCCAGTCAGGTAGTGTTAAGGGCGGATCTAGCCGAGCATTCCAAGATTCTAAGCTGCGATCGTGAGATCGTGGCTTCTCTTCCCTTGCGGCGCGATATAGTTTAGTGAGAAGGTGGCGTCTCGTTGGGCTGGTGAGTAGGGTGTGAAGTGTTTGTAGTGAGACGGGTTCTGCAGGGAAGGTGTGGTAATGGGTTTGTAGCGCTTTTTTCAATCTGTGAAAGAAGAACGTAAATAGTGGCGTTTTATTCTGTATGTAATTGAGATTGCCCTGTGACAGAAAAACACCCTCCGGAAACAGGTCGTGCATTTTAACTAGACCTATTTGATGAAAGACACGCAGGGCACCCGACTCGTGTGTCACTGACAGATCCGAATGAAATGCAATGGGTAAGAGAGGGGAGTATAGTGGCAACTTATCGGCCATGCGGGCCAGTGCTTGCCATGCCTGTATAGTGACGTCCAGTGTGTTAATTTCCGTGCGGGGGGTCTGTCTCTTAACGTGTGTCAGCATGGATCCCAGAGGGACAGGGTGGGCATCCCCGTCTTCCACCGCTATGTGTGGGACAAAATCCCGGGCGCTGATCCAATAGTGCGCATACTGTGCTTGCGCACATAAATAATACAAATATACGTCAGGGACGCTAAAGCCCCCGTGTTTGTAGTCCATGACAAGTGTGTTCCACGACACCCGGGCCTGTTTTCCCCCCCAAATGAGCTTAAGGAGCAAAGAGCGCACAGTAGTAAAAAAATGTCGGGTTAGTGGGATCGGTATGTTGCTAAATAAATATAAAAATTGCGGCAGTACAACCATTTTGATTAATGCGATACGCTCAGCCAAAGACAGCGGGAGTCCCACCCAGCGCTCCATCTGCTGTTCCAGTTTGACGCACGCAGGGCCGTAATTTTCACGTATCACCATGTCAGGGTCTCTGTGCACCCATATCCCCAAGTATTTCACGGGGTCTAGCGACCATTCTAATTGATATTCCAGGTCATGAGGCGAAGTGCACTCCGTGAGCGGAACTATCACCGATTTGGACCAGTTTATCTGCAGGCCGGAGAACAAACCAAAGCGGATAAATTCTCGCAGTACCGATGCTAGAAAAGTGCGGGGCTCACGTATGACTAAAAGCATATCATCTGCATATAGTGAGATTCTAACTGGGCGATGGGCGAAGCGAAGGGCCGTGTCCCGGTGTCGTTGCCTAATGATACAGGCAATAGGTTCAACAGTTAGTGCAAACAGAAGAGGAGACAGAGGACATCCCTGTCTCGTTCCCCTGGAAATACGGATGGGGTCAGATGTAGTGCCCTCCACCCTCACCCGTGCCGTGGGGTGAGTGTACAGCAGTGTTATCCATTTGATAAACATAGGTGGGAAGCCCATACGGCGTAAAATGTAAAACAAATAACTCCACTCAATGGAGTCAAACGCTTTGGTAGCATCGAGCATGACAGCTGCAGCCTGGAGCCCAGGGTCAAGTATGTGAAATGTAGCGAATAGAGTCAGCAGATTCTGAGATGTAGAGCGAGTGGGAATGAAGCCAGACTGGTCCGGGAGGACCAATCCCTGCATTAATGGCTGAAGTCTGGTGGCCAGTATTTTGGCCAATATCTTGGCATCGGTGTTTATAAGTGAGAGTGGCCGATATGAGTCACAGGAATGAGGTGGCTTGTCTTTATTAAGCAGGGTGATGATCAGAGCTTCCCGTAATGTGGGCGGCAGTACACCAGAGTCAAAGGCCTCAGCGCACATTTCTAATATGTGAGGCGAAAGCTCTTCCACGTACTCTTTGTAGAATTCGCAGGGGAAGCCATCTGGGCCTGGAGCTTTATTATTCGGGAGAGCCTTAATAGCTGCCTGCACATCCTCAATAGTAATCGGCTGGCTGAGAAACTCCCGCTGCCCATACTACAACCACGCGATGGCTATGTCGGAGAGGTAGGCATCCATATCGTCAGTGTTCGCCGCCCCCTGTGTTGTGTATAGTGACTCATATGTGAGTCTGAATTGTTCCACAATATCTGTGATAGTGTAGTGGTCCTGACCGTCAGCGTCAGTGATTTTGGTAACAGTATGGTGGGTCATGCGATCTTTGATCTTATGAGCCAGATGCCGCCCCGGCCGCCCACCCACCCCGTACGCACGGGCCACATGCCGCCGAGAAATATATTTGGTCTCCCGCTCGGCTAATTCAGTATACTCCAGCGTGCTCTCTTTGATGGATGCTAAAGTATGGGCACAAGGCGAAGATTCGTATTCCTGTTCGAGATCACGTATCTTGGTTTCGAGCTTACTAAGCTGTCCTCGCAAATCTTGTAGGACACCAGCGGAAGTACTAATACACGTGCCACGAATAGTGGCCTTGAAGGCCTCCCAGAGAGTCAGTGCATTGTCCACCGATCCCTGATTGTCAGTAAAATAATGGGTAATAGCGTCTCGAATGGTAGTGGCATAGAGAGGGTCAAGGAGAGCTTCCGTGCAGAGGCGCCACGTGAATGCGCGGGGTATAGCGCAAGGGATGAGTAGTGTCAAGGATACAGGATTGTGATTAGAAAGTGTACGAGGCAGCCCAGCCACCTCGGAGACCCAACCACTCGCAGACTCGCTCAAAAGCCAGTAGTCGAGACAAGACCAGCTGTTGTGCGCTGTGGAAATATGTGTGCCCTCTCGAGTCTGCGCATGTCGCTGTCTCCACACGTCAACTAGCCCCAGCTCAGCCATGCTATCATTAATGACCTGGGCCGCTCTAGGCGACTGACCGCCTCTGCCACTTGCCTTGTCCCAGACTGGATCCAAATGCGTATTGAAATCACCTCCCCACATTATCACAGCATCAGGCCAGATGCGCAGAATGGAGATTACGCGTTCAAAAAACCCCGGATCATCTATATTCGGGCCGTATGTGTTCACTATGGTGATTAAAACTCCTGCTAACTTCCCATGAACTATAGCGTATCTCCCAGCATCATCAATACAGGTTTGGAGCATGGTGAAAGACATATGCTTCTTAACTAGTGTGAGAACACCCCGTGAATAGGAGGAGTATGAGGACGCCAGACGGTAACCAGCCCAATGTGCCCCAGCCCGCCCATCCGTGTGGGGTGTGAGATGTGTCTCCTGTAACAGGGCAATCGCGACTTCGTGCCTATCAAGGAACGCCAGGACCTGACGAATCTTTTTTGGGGAATTAAGCCCCCGGACATTCCAAGTGAGACAGTTAATTACAGTGTGCGCAGGATGCAGATAATAGACATAGCATATCTTGAGCATGATACTACAATAATGTGTAACGATACATGTACAGCAATCACAAAATTGACATAAAAAATAATCAAATTTGTAAAAACCAAGCCCTCCTAACTCCCCCTCCCCTCAACACCCCCCACCCACTTCAGCAACCCCAACATGCCAAAGCCATCCCGAACCTCCCATTGCGTCCCATTAAAACGAGGTCGAGGGAGAATATAGTAACGGGGAATACCCATAGGGGGGCGCAGGAACACAGTATCCCTCCCGGCGAAATGGGAGATGGCCGAGCTATATCAATAACGTTATCTGGCTAGTACCATACGATATGTCAAGAACAATACATATTTTACCCCATCTGAAATATGCACGCCCGCAGTAGGTGAGACAGTAATAATGATACTGAACAAGACCCTGTAAGCCCCCCAAAGCCTATCCGCCAGCACACCACAGAAGCTAAACAGGGGTGTGTCCTACCCCGAAGAAGGCAGCACAGGGGAGTGAAATCTCAGTCAGTAGTACACAGAGCCCAACAATGCCTTCAGTTATCTGCTAGTTTTTCAGTAGTTCCCGCAGCACCACCCGTTGTCACGGTGGGGGAGCGGCTGCGCCTTGTCAGTGTCTTTGCAAAGTCCATTGCAGATTTAGGAGTGGTAAAGATCCTAGGCTTGCCGTTATCATCAATGCGCAGCCGCGCAGGGTAGAGCATGGCGTAGGATACCTTTGCAGACATGAGGAGCTTTTTGACAGGTAAGTATTCTCTTCGTGCCTCATGTACAGCCGCCGTGAAGTCAGGGTAAAAAGCTAGAGTATTACCCTCATGAGTGATGTCGCCTTTCTCGCGGGCCATGCGGAGGATAGTGTCTCGGTCACGGTAATTCAAAAGGCGGGCAATAATAGGGCGTGGCGGCGCGCCTGGTGGCAGCCGAGCGGCCAGGGATCTGTGAGCCCGCTCAACAATTAGCACCTGAGAAAAATGCTCAGCGCCGAATATGTCACGTAGAAGGTTATCGAGGTACGTCTCAAGACGGCCTGTATTAGTGGATTCCGGCAGCCCGGTAAGGCGCACATTATTGCGCCTCGATCTGGCTTCCAAGTCCTCATTGCGCGCCTGTATTACGGCAAGTATCTTTTCCATGGACGCCGCCTTCGTAGTCACTTGTTGGAGGCCGTCTTCAGCATCTGCTATTCGTGTTTCGGCCTCCCCTATTCGTAAGGCGTGCTTATCCAATTTCTGCGACATGTGATCCATGCGAAGGTTCAGGTTGTCGATCTTCCCATCGATGGATTGCAGACTAGCTTGAACTGCAAGGAGAGTTTTGTCTATATTGGACAGGTGGTCGCCAGGGGCATCAAGTTCTGAATCTGAGGTTTTTTGTTGAGAGGCCTTGGTAGACCTCCGAGGCTCGAATGTGAGGCGCGGTTGACTGCGCTCGGATTTTCCCATATTGGTGCACCTAGAGTAGGAAGTAGTCTAGAGCAGGCAATGTCCAGAGCTGGTGCACACCAGGTGAGGAGCTAACAGTAGCAGAGGGGGGCAGACTGAAATGTGAGAGATACCCTGCAGTGGTGCTGCGAAATGTCAATGAGACCATAGAATGTCACACACGCAAGTGGTCAGCACGCTCAAACACCACCTGGGATCACCAATAGTCCGGAGCAGGGAGCCAATTTCGATCGCAGCCACTCAGAGCCATCAGTGTAACAATCCAGATAGCACAGCAGCAGAGAGAATGGGCACAGGAGGTAGGTATCGCCGCGCAGTGAATCCTCTGTACATAACCCACTCGGGCGCCCAGACGCGGAGGGCGGCAGCAGTAAGAGTGAGGCGCTACCAAAGGTGTCAGCCGTCATCAGAGAGGGAATCGTCGCCGCAGATCGGGCCCCGCCATATGTCGTTATTCAGTGCCCATTAGCCTCCAGGCCCACAGCAGAGTTGAGGCAGTGTCGCAGCACCCAAGCCAGACTTCCCAGTGCCCACACTTCAGCAGTAGACCGCAGGTGCGCCTCGAGTCCAGCACAGCAGAGGGCCCCGCCAGTCCACGGCCGGGAGCTCGTCAGGGCAGCAGTGTTGAGGGTTCAGGCAGTTCGCGGATGCGTGGGGGCGCCGCAGGCATGCCAAATACAGGGCTGCAGGTCAGGGGGGACTTACAACACAGAGAGCAGTGGCGTACCGGCGCAGCGATGGATGGCTGCCGCGAGCGCGTCACCACAAGCCGGCCAGCAAACCTCCGGGCCGCGGGTGGGAAGCGCCGCAGGTCCCGCCCATAACCGGTGCACCACACAGGGCCTGGCAAGTCGTGGCGTAGCTCTGGCAGTCAAAATAACAGTTGCCGGTTCCCCGCCCTCGCCAGCGCCGACCACATAGCTTACCGGGCACTGGTCAGGAATCGGCATCCCCCCCCTCGGCACAGGTCGCGGCCGCAGTAGCTTAGCACTCACCGCAGCTCCGCCGCAAGGGCACGTCCCGGAGCTCCACGTTGGTGCAGTAGGCCCGTTATTTTCCCCGCTCCTTTCTCGACGTGTGCGGCGCCTACAGGTCGACTGAGCAAGCCAGTTTGTAGCCTCCACTCTTCGCCACCCGGTCACATCTGTGGGGAGGTCGATGTCGCCAAATAAGCAGGATGCTGGTCGGATTAATGTCTCGGCCGGCGGAGCTGCTCTACAGAGCGGCCATCTTGCTTTGTGCCCTCTAGCGCCCCCGAGGAGAATCTCAGATCATACTTTGGTCAACACTAGGTAATATCTGGAGGGAGAAGAGAAAGTTCATCCTTTGTTAGTTGAAGCTTTTGAATGATCTGCTTCTTGCCTGTGAGCAACTGATATTTAATTAATTCCATTGGAATAAACAATATTCACATTGATTGCTGTTTACATAGTGTGATACTTCTTTCAAAGGACCATATAATCAAGACTTAAGGTTTAGTTAAGGCCACATAGTACACTTGCTGTGAGCACATAGTGGCATCAGTTCAAGCTTAGAGACTTCTGCAGCATCTTCTGCTCTAATACCTAATGCAAATATTAATCTACCAATCGATTTGACAACAAGGAAAGTTTTTACATTTTAATTACTCTGATGTGGTTTTGGTAATTATTTTGAGTGGTGCAGGTAACGCCCCTAGCCTTCACTGGGTACCCTTAGATTTGTATAAGTCGCAGACAGATATTTGGTCCCCTGTTCTGACTAATTTCTCAGTGTAGTGGCTAAATGTGGCCCACTTAGTTCATGGTCCGAGTCCATCATCAGTCCCATTTTTAAAAAAGGGAACAAAGAAGTTCCAAAATATTATCACCCAATTTCACTCCATAATTCCTTAGTGAAGGCCATGGGGCGGATACTTTTGGCTAAATTAACCAGCTGGGCAGAGGAGAACTCTGTTTTTACTGATTTCAGTATGAATTCAGGCATGGGCTTGGCACAGCGGAAGGGTGTCTGAATTGACATCTATAAATAGGCAAATACACTCTGGCAAAAGAGAGATCACTGCACTTGGAGCTTATGGATCTCTAATGTGCGCTTAGCACTCCAAGCGTGAACCACTCCAAGTTATGGCAATTATGCTAAATATGGGTGTGGCTATCCCACTCGTCCAGTTCTTGCATCAACAGTATACTGATATCTAAGTTAAAGTACTCTTTGGACCAAATGTGGAATCCACCAAATATTTTGGGATAGGCAAGGGGAGAGGCAGGTTTGTGTTTAGCACCATTTTTGTTTAATTTATATGTTAATGATTTGGAAACTTTTTTGGTGGCCACGGGCAAAGACATGCCTCAAATTGGAAGGCGTTCGATCCCAGTTCTGCTATACGCATACAATGCACTTTTGATATCAAGAACAGCCAACAGCCTCCAAACACTGGCAGGGGATTTTACACTGTTAATGGACCACCTGGATTTGAAAACCAACTTTAACAAGACCTTTATGATGATTTATGGCCCTAAGGCTATAAAGTCCCATTCCCACTCAGTCCAGGGTACTAAAGTCTGCAGAGTAGGTACATTTCCCAATCTGGGGATCCAACTAGATGAGGCCAGAAGATGGGTTCATTTAAGGAACATCCATAAACAACAGTTTGTAAGTTCTATTGAGAGTGTGTTTAGATTTGGGGCCCAATCGAGTCCGAAGCCAGTAAAGGAAATGTGTGCTATCTACAAAGTCAAAGGTGTCTCTTTGGTGAGTTATGGTTCAGGTCAATGTGGGGCTATAGATGGTGAAATTCTACAAAGAGTAAAAAATGTATTTTTGAAGAGATTAGTGGCCATACCTCATAGTTGCTCGAACTGCATATACCATGAGGAACTAGCCTTGGATTTCTGAGGGAATTGATAAAAAGGAGGCAAGCCACTTTAAAAAGCATTACATCACAATGCAGTAAACGTGCACTTCTGCCCCCAGAACCAGCTACCTCTCCAATCACTCATTGATTGTATGCTTGCCTTTGATCCTGTACAGTTCTCCACCGCCTTTTGGCTATGTTTGTATAATGCAAATACCACATACATAGATAAATAAATACATACATACCCAGGAGCTGGGACGTGACACCAAAAAAACTCCTGGATGAACCAGAGCTAGACTAGACTATAGAGTTTTCATCCTGATCATCAGAAGTAGCAAGAACTTGTTCAGGTACAATATCCGGAATGGGATGAAAAGACCCTGTTTGACTTGCTCACAAGAAAAAATATTGAATACCACCCCTAGTATCCTTCTTCCGTGAGTGGAACAGCAGGAATTGTGTTTCTGTCCATAAGAAAATAAATGCCCCGAGGAGAGGCTCTCTTTTCAGAGGGCACTGGGGAACAGGCGTAGAATGAAAAAGTCTTGTACTGGTTGGTGCTGAAATTCCAGAAATTAGCCCACTCCACTGAGTAATGTTGGATTGTACTCCTACTTTTCATTTGGCTGCTTTTTTGGATTTTGCTAATGCCATTGTCTCCGGTAAGTCCTGAGTAAATTTGGATTCTGATGATATTTTGTTGATTATTCTCAGAATTCCAGCAACAGTATCAAAAGCTCTCCACAATGTAAACACTCCTCTCCTGGATTGTAACCTTGTTAAACTTAATGACGGGCCAAGCAGTGAAAGATATCCTCACTCCATCCATGCTCAAATGTGAGGAGCGCTCTTCCTTGTGTCATCTAAACATAGACACTGCTGCAATCTGTGGTGATCTAAGATGATGGAAGTAGGCTGTAGTTTTTTTCTCTAACTTTCTCTTCTCTGCCATGAAACTGCAGTGTTGATGTGACATTCCCAGCTCTCCTACATAACTTTGCTACTGCTCCCTTTTTTTATACTATGATGTCATCCTTTACCTGTTGTTGCTGCTGGGTCTGTGGTATTCTGCTCAAACAATGCATTAAGAAAAGATATTGTTGTAGATTCAACTATGGCCCCAGATGTGTTTTCCTCTTGCTTTTGTGATGTTTCTACATTGAAACTGTATATCTGCAATTAATGTATACAGGAGGGTGCTACCCTGCTTTACTGGTCTCATGCACTGTCACAGTCTTCAGGCACACATGTGAAGGAAGGGAGAGTGACTGTGTAGAACCCTCATTAGGGCTCTAGGTTACGTGTTTACTTTCTGCTGCTTCCACACAATGTCTGGGTTCTCTGAGGTGGTCCCACAGGATAAAAACCACAGGGATCAACTTTTCCAGCTCACCAGCAGCTCCTGTAATGATTATATTCTGAGACCGAGTAGGGTCTTAGCCACCACACTTCTGAGGTTACTGCTAATAACATAGGACCCTAATATCAGTTTTGTGGTAAACAAAATAGTGCAAGGCCAAATGTAGTCAGTGCGCCATCTTGTGCTAGGCTTTCCTATGGGTATTATCAGAAATTGTGCTGAGCAAAAAGCTGCAAAATTTTGACATTGAAACATGTCTGTGTGAATTAAACTAATATGTCGCAGGTGCTTTCCATTTGAAAAGTCAGTTTTGTACTCAATAAAGCTGTCCTGTTCATTTTGTCTCCGGTGGCAAGCAAGGGTATGCTCACTTATCGAAAGTCTTGATACCGTTTTCTAGTATGTGTTGAGTCAGCCCTGTCTCCTTACAATGACAGAATTCCCCTTGCTTATCCTTCTTGTGATTCCCTCTCCTCGGCATCTTAGCCTACATGCATGAAAGTTTAGCGGGTCAGGCTCGAGGGGGTAGGTTGTCCCTGAGAAGTACAGTTAGTATGTTAGCAAGAGATTCACACTTCAACTTTAAATTCTTACACTAAAGTTTAGAAACTGTTTGCCTCTTAGTGTTCTTCTTGTGGTCTGCATTCTTGGAGATGTGATCTATTGAAAATGCTTGATGTTTTAAGGGACAAATTCCTACATAGTCTCACTGTGTTGACTCTTAGGTTTCAATGGTCTGCTGTTCAGGCCTTTAGTGTTCCATGTTCAGATCTGTTTATGATTTCTCCTCTTGTTTGTCATCTTCTGAGGAGTCTCTCCAGTCTCTAACATGTGGTACATTCTCTGGTTACATCATGGGATCAGCAACGGCCGACAGATTATGATGACACTAATAAAGACCGCGAGTAAAAGATGACCTAATGAAAAGGCTCGTATTGATAAGAGCTGCGAGTGCAAACTGAGGATTACCATTCTATATCGGATGAACTGATACCAATTACAAACCAGATTATAGTTTTTAACTATGCCTTGGGAAAGCCCCGGCTTGTGGGCCACATGGGGCGAAACACGTATTGGCTGAGTTCTTTAGTAGTAGTTTCTCTTTGTCTCATTTACAATTAAACATGCATAAAAAATACCAAACGGTGTCTCACTCACTTTACCATCTTTGGAAGACTTCATAACTAAGGATTTTGCTTATAAAACAACAAACATGAATATGATATTACCAGTTGCTCAGGACTACCCTCACAAGTTTCTAAAACAAATGGGTTAGGGGTTCTTCCCATTTCTTTGAGCAATTGGAAACAGAACGATTCTAATTGAAATTTAGGATAGGCATAAACTGGACCCAAATACCCCTTGAACTTTTGCAAAACATCATGGGATTTGCCTTTGTTCTAGAGTACATTACAGGTCCCTCCTTTGAAACTTCTTTCTGCTGTTTTTTTTTTTTAGTTGTTCGTGCAAACCTTTTCTTCCTTGTGGTCATTACCATTGCCTGGTAGGGTGTGGAATTGGGCATTTTATTGTGTCATGGACACTGGCTGCAATATTTTATGATGGAATTTTCCTCCAACCTGTCTTTTCTATTTCAGCTTAGGGTTTTTTCTGTCTTTCATGTTGATTAGGAACTGGTTCTCCTTGAACTTTCTACTGCCACTTCTTCTCTTGGATATGCATAGAGTCTTCTTAATTTACCTTTAACACATTGTTTTCTTTAGCATTTCTGTGGTCCTTTTACTCAAATTTGGCCCTCCTGGCGAAGGTGTTAAGTCCACTGTCAAAACCTTGAGTCAATAGTTCAAGTTCACCTTAGCTTCTGCATTTCATTCTGCAGGAGTACCTCTTCCACGACATGTGGAGGAGGATCCACCCAGAATTCTAGAGCTGAGCTACAGAGATCTTGATTGCCAAAACCCTTCTGTATTTCTACATATCCTGTGCCAGATACCAATTCCCATCATTAGAAATTGCCTACTGGAGCTTTCCGCTCTGCTGCCTTCGGTAATTCAGTGCTGGGTGCTGTAAACCATTAAAGTATTTGGGGCAGATTTACAAGGAACTGACGCATCTGCATAGATGCGTCAGTTTCCTTGCGCCAGCGCCAAATGTCCTTGTGCCACCATGGATGCGCTGTATTTACAATACAGTGCTCCAGGGCGCAAGGATTAACAGATGCGTCAGAAACACTGATGCATCTGTTGGCACAAAAGTGACGCAGTGCTGGAGTTGCTCATGAAAGTGACGCAACTCCAGCACTGTGCCACAACAGGTAGGTGAGTCCCATTCAAAAAGGCCTGCGTCATTCCTTACGCCTGGTCTGAGCAGGTGTAGGGATTTTGACGCTGTGAAGGCGTAGAGTGACGCAGTGAAATGTTGTAAATTTCACTGCGTCAGTTCTACATGGCTTTTTGCTTGGGAACGCCTACCCTGCATACATTATACCTGACGTAGGTATAATGTGAAGCAGGGCTTTACAACGTGACGAAGCTCCCTAGATGCGTCACATTGTAAATTGGCCGCATTGTTTGCGCCGCTGTTGCGTCAAAAAAAGTGACGCAATGGCGGCGCAAGGAGGTGTAAGTGGCTTGTGAATCTGCCCCTTTGTGTTTTGTAACAAATCACATGAGATGGGGATTCTTGCTTGGTACATCCTCAGTAGTTAAGACTGCCATGAGGAAGCAGTTCAGATAGTAATATGCAATTACTTACAGGTAATCTTTACTCTGAGACCTGGCTTCTTCCTTCATGTGCTTAATAAAGATTACCAGTAAAGTACTTTTGACATTCTTTTGATTTTGTTTGAGATCAGCTGAAAATGCAGACTGACAGTAAACATTATTTTCCATACTTTCAATGGTAATTCACTACATCTGAAAAACAATTTAAATGACACCCTCAGACTTTTGTCTGGAAATGCTCAGTAAAATACTTTCAATTGTCTTTTTTTTTTTTTTAACATCCCCTGACTTAATTTGCACGACTGAAGAACCCGCTCAAATTTCCTTGGCGTGACAAATTCTTATTTTTCCCAGGACTAGCTGGTAGCACAAAAAAACCTCAAGGTCAGAAATAAGCCAGTAATATTGCATGCAAAATCAAAAGTAAAGTTACTTATATGCTTGTACAGGAAATGTGGTCTGCCATCGCTTTGTAAACTGGGTAGGGCAGCTAACAACTTCGATCCTTGTTTCATAAGGAAATCGAGGCCAGTTGGTGAACCTCAAAGCTGTGACAAGGCACGCATAGACGAAGAGGGATTTCACCTGACCTGAACCCTTTAACAACACAGGATATACATCCTGTATTACAGCTGTGAACCTTGCTTCTTGCTCCTTTCAATTAAAAGGAACTTCGGTCGCTCACAGATTGTTTCAGACAAATTAATCGTGCTCCCTATGTCATGCTGAGAAAAAAATGTTTTTATATCACACGCAGTATCCTCAACTACCTTCAAATTGTACGGGAGCCTTTAAAAAGTCAGGAAATTAAATTCCTACATCACTCACCCACCACATAATTCCCCACCATTTAAAACCAACAAAACCAAAAAAGGATGCAGCAATCAATCAAAAAACACTCAGGCGCTCGTTACACACCCAAGACTATTTCGACGTCAGCTGCTGAGGTAAACCCCAGAGCAAACTGGCCTTTTCGCTCTAAAAACAGGAAGAAGTTAAGTACAAATGCACTGCAAACGTACACCATTTACTACAAAGCACCACTTAGAAACATAAAGTTGAACAAAGAGAATAATTAATAATTTCACTGATACAATTCTAACAGCGTCAATGTTTGTATTAATGACCAACCCATGGAGGAGAAATGTGAACACATTAGCATTTGAAAGGTTATTGTGAAAGTTTCGTGCTGGGTGTTCATCTGAAGCCCACCTGCAGTCTTCTGTCCGAGAGAAGCCACCTCTGAAGGGTTCAAGCCTTCCACTGACCGGGCGCTGAACTCTAGTCTCACATAGTAACTCCTCCAATAGGCACATCATAAATCTAGGCTACTTTTCATCAATAATCGACGTTTGTTTAGACAGTCACATTAGGAAAGGGTAGCAAAATTGCTAGAGTACTGTGAAGCCACTGTATGAGCAATCTAAGTGACAAAGGGTGTTTCGCCTAAAATAAGATCATGAAAGCCCCACTAAAGGGTACCAGGTAGTTTGTAGGTTGAAAAAAAGACCCGCTCGTGGAACTGGAAACTTAAATTATGATACATCTTGTAGCAATCACCATAGAATTACAACCCTTAAGCCAGTGCTTCATTTGGTCTGATTATCGGAGGGGTTAAGCACTCTTAGACCTGGCATTCTTGGCATGGTTTCCCCTGACTTTTTTGCCTTCTGACCTCCTGTTTTCCTGACTTCATTTTTGTTGGATTTTGCAGTTTGGGCACTTTACAACTGCTGACCAGTGCTAACGTGCATGTGCTCTTTCACTAAAACATGGCACCATTGGCTTATCCACAATTGGCATATTTCATTTACCTATAAGTCCCTGGTAAAGTGAACTACCTGTGCCCAGGGTCTGCAAATTAAATGCTACTAGTGGGCCTGCAGCACTGATTGTGCCACTAATTTCAATGGCCCTTTAAACATGTCTCAGGCCTGAAACTGAGACTGTGTGAGCAGTTTTAAACTGCCATTACGACCTGACAAGTTAACCCTCTTGCCAGGTCCAAACCTTACTTCATAAGACATATAAGTCACCCCTAAGGTAGGCCCTGGAAAAGACTCCAGGGTAAGGTGCAGTGTATTTAAAAAGTTGGACATGTACTTTTAAGTTTTCCATGTCCAGGTAGTGAAAACTCTTACATTCGTTTTTCACTACTGCAAGGCCTATCTCTCCAAATAGGCTAAGATTGTGATCACCTTTTTACATTTTATAAGTGTAATTTCCAATTGGGAAAAATAGATATTTCGAGTTTGGTGTCTCTGGGCTCACAATTTAAAATCACACCTTATGGTAAAGTTGGATTTTAAATTGCAAGTCTGAAAATACCACTTTTAGAAAGTTTACAATTTTTTAATTTAACCATTCTGTACCTCTGTCTGTCTCTAAAAACACATCTAGGGTGGTGACAGCTGGGCTTTGTGCATTCCCTTCAGACAGCCACACACAAAGGAAACTTACTGTGTGCCTTATTGGCCATCCACATCCTTATGGGCCATTAACATCCTGATGATTCATCCTGGGCAGGATGGGAGAGAGGAGCTGACACTTGCACCTGAATGGGCTGTGCCTGTCCCCACACAAAGAGCTGCATAACCCCCTGTAGTGAGTCTGGGGCTATGGAAGTAAGGGGAGGGACTTTGTACACTTCAAATGCCTCTCTCTGAAGTCTCTCTCACTTCAAAGGCACAACTGGGTATAAGTACTGGGCCACTGATATCACCAACTCAGAACACTTCTGAACATGAGGACATTATGGCAGGAAGAAGGGCTGCTGTGCTGCTGAAAGGACTGTCATTCTGCTGGACTCTGCTGGACTTTGCAGAACTCCTGCTTTGCTGTGCCTGCCCTGCTGCCAGCTGCCCTCCTTGCCTGGGAGTAGGAAGGACTGGACCTGCATCTCTACATCCCCAGGACCAAAGTGACTCCAAGGGCTTGCTGGCTTGCCTCCTGTTCTGAAGTCTCAAGGAAATTAAATACTTCCAACAACCCTGCTACAGCCTCTGCCAATGGCTTACTCTCGAAACTCTCGCCCGATATCCTGGCGGCACTACCTAACGAATACTATATTCTTCAAACTAACCGCCCGCCAGGCAAAATGGGTGGCGGAGTAGCAGCTATTATCCACCAGGATCTCAAATTCACTGCTCTTACCCCACTTTGCCTCCCCACAGTAGATAACGCTGTAATAAAACTTGAGTTTGACTCGGCCCCGCTCATATGTTTTCTACTTTACAGGCCCCCACAGCACACGCCCCTATTTCCTCACTCAATGGGGGAACAAGTCGCAAACTTGGTAACTATCCACGCCAGAATCTTGCTGATAGGCGACTTTAACTATTGGGCAAACAACACTCAAGGAGGGCCGCAATCTGCCGAACTGACTGAATTATTAAACAACATGAATTTCACTCAACAGCTATCCTCAGCCACACATATAAAATGGCACATCCTGGACCAAATCTGGACCATCAACCTGGTGGTATCCGAAATGTCCATCGCACCTTGTATATGGTCAGACCACCACCTGATAAAATTCATCTTAAAGAACCCTACCACCGGTAAAATTCCCACTAATAGGGGGGACTGGCGAGAAAATGGAATACCATTGACAAAAACGACTTCTACACCACACTGGCCAACACAGCTCCTAACTCCATATCTGATGTCAACCTCCATGAGGAAACTATCTCAGCTTGGCTTCTAGCGGCCAGCAATAAACACGCCCCACTCAAAAAAATCAGACTAACCCGCCGTTTTGAGGCGCAGAGATGGTTCTTCACTGAATTAAAACTACAAAAACTCACTCTCCGTCAATTGGAAAAGAAGTGGAGACAGAACTATTCACAAAAAGAAAAAATCACCTACCTAACGGCTATGAGGGAATATAAAAAGGCGATCTCTACAGCTAAGGCAGCACACTTCTCCTCCAGAATCTTAACCTCTAACAACCAAGCTAAGGACATTTTTGCAATCGTAGATGAACTGTCCAACCCAGATAGAGCCCTAAGCAAGCCCACACCGTCTCAGGCCCTCTGTGACTCACTGAACAACTTCTTTATTGATAAAGCCAGCCTCCATCAAAGCCAGTATTCCCACACATACCTCTCAAGAAATCTCCCCTCCTATGCCCAGGAATCCCTACTCTCTCGAATCTTTTCCACCCATTGACACCCAGACTTTTCATGATCTACTTTCAAAAGTCAGATCTGGCTTCCCCATGGACCACTGCCCCCCACATGTCCTAAAAGCTGCTTTCACCGCCTTTCCGGACCCTGTTCTCGCCCTCCTGAACAACTCCTTATCCCAGGGCTATGTCCCTAAAGCCTTCAAAGAGGCAATAGTGGTCCCCCTCTTAAAGAAACCTGGGGTTGACCCCCAGTCGCTGTCAAACTACTGCCCCATCTCCTTGCTCCCGTACCTGGCCAGGGTACTGGAGGCCCAAGTAGCGAAATGTCTGTCCAACTTTATGGAACAAACTAATTTTCTTGACCCACACCAAGCTGGATTTCGTCCAGCTCACTCCACGAAAACGGTGATACTAGCGGTACTGGACTCCCTACGGGTAAAGGCTGACAGAGGCACTCCCCAGGCCCTGGTGTTGTTAGACATTTCGGCCGCCTTCGACACGGTCGACCATGGTATATTGGCGGACCGTGTCAGAGAGGCAGGCATCCAGGGCCCAGCCCTTAGCTGGATCAGCTCCTTCCTGAAAGACCGCTCCCAGGCAGTCCGTATTGGCCAGTTTACAGCCCCCAAATTAAAAACTACGTGTGGGGTCCCACAGGGCTCTTCGCTCTCCCCGCACCTGTTCAACCTTTACCTTCTCCCGCTGATCAGATCTCTGAAGGAAAGGACATTGGTCACCTTCAATTATGCCGATGACCTCCAACTACTGTTCACAATCGATAACTCTTCCCAGTCAATATCTGACTTTCAGTCTACCATGAAATTCATTCGTCACTGGATGGACCACAACCACCTAAAACTAAACCCAGGCAAGACCGAATTAGTCCTGACGGGTGGTGGTCACAATCTGTGGGGCCCACATTACTGGCCAAACGAATTAGGACCCCCCCCCTATTCCCTCCTCCTCAGTTAAAAGCTTGGGGGTCACCATAAACAATGACCTTTCCCTAAAAACTCATGTAGGCTCTGTGATCTCCACCTGCTTTTTTCAGCTGCGTAAAATTAGGAAGATAAGCAGGCTACTTACCCAAGCAGCTCTGATACAGGTCTTGATAGCCATGGTCCTATCACTTCTTGACTACGCCAACGCAATCTATCTTGGTATACCACTTTGCCTTACAAAACGGTTACAGATGGTACAGAACCAAGCGGCTAGATTGATCTACAAACAACCCAGGTGGCAACATGCCTCCCCCCTCCTAAGGAAGCTGCACTGGCTTCCTATTCCCCAACGCTGCGCATTCAAAATTGGTTGCCTGGTGTTTAAATCCCTGAATGGCCAGAGCCCTAAATTCATAGACAGCCTCATATCACGCTACACCCCCTCACGCAACCTCCGCCCGGCTCATCTCCAACTTTTGACTGTCCCGACCTTCAAGCTGAAGCGCCAAGGGGGTTGTAGGTTCGCAATTCTGGCCCCCAGAATGTGGAATTCCATCCCCCTGGAAATCAGGTCAAGCACTGATCTACTGAGATTCAGAAAATCCCTTAAAACATGGCTGTACATCCAGGCCTACGAATAAACTGCTCCGGTTCGGCATTTCCTAGTATCAGCGCCATGAAACCAACTGGTGTACGAGCACTTTATAAAACCTTTTTAACATAACATAACAATGGTGAGTCACGCCCTTCCAAGTGGTGCCAATACAGTCTAGGACCCTTGGAAAAGGGTTTTCTGGCAGTTTGCTACAAAAACCATGTCGCTGTCTGCGCCGGTCAGGACCAACGCGTATGCCCTCGATGCCGATGCTGATGACACATCTCGAACTGCACAGATTGGAACCGATGCATCGCCTACATTCAGCTGGATCGACGACGAAGCATCACCTCCTCTGCTCCATGCATCAGGTCTTCGACGACGATGCATCCTCCATCTAAAGGTACTTTTTCGGCGGGACAAGGTTGGTCCCTGTATCCGACCCACGCTCCATTGCGGTCCGCCTGAACTTTTGGATTTACCCAAGCACGACCAGATGTCCCCGTTTGACATTTTATGCTTTTAAGCACTATATTTGCAGATATTAGTTAAACATTCATAATGCCGGTTCTACTGACTGGATTTATGCCATTTTGGTCTTGTTTTGTTCATTAAATTAAGCTCAATTTTCCTAACCTAGTGTGGATTATTTTTGTGCGGTGTATTCACTGTTTTACTGTTTTAAGTGTTGCACAAATACTTTACACATTGCCTCATAAGTTAAGCTTGCCTGCTCTGTACCAAACAACCAAAGGGTGAGCGCAGGTTGATTTGTGGTTTCTATCTGACTTACCTTGATTAGGATTTTGGTTCCTGCATACCTCTGCCAACTAGAGATGCAACTTCTAACATTTGTGATCAACGGTGAGAATTGGACTTATGTATGGGCAGTGCCTTACAGTAATTTGTTGTACACTATCATCCACATCTAAGACCAATTTGAGTCAATTTCTCCTGATTGCGTATTTGTTTTGTCCTCTCTGATTGTCATTTTTCTATTTTTCTATTCTCCATGATTGTCATTTTTGCTTTTTCCTAAAACCATGTCTCTGACTGGAGGGTATTCATTTGCACCTGCAAAAAGTGATTTTGAGCTAGCCAAACTTGAGGGTTACACTGTGGCCCAGCTCAAGGATTTCTGCAAGGATTTGGGCTTCCTGTCAAGAGCTCCACCAGGAAGGCGGAGCTGCAAAAGGCACTGCGAGCCCGGTCAGAAGCCCATGCTGCATTGAATGTGACCCCAGAGGAGGATGACGATCTGGAGGAGAAGCTGGATGACAAGGATGATTTGGCCCAGAGGACGGTCTTGAACTGCTGCCTGTGGAATAGGGGGGCAACATCCTTTCAGGATTGGAGATTCCACCCCGGGCGGAGAGTAGTGTGTCATCCAGAGGCCTGTCCCCAGAGGAGCTGGAAGACAGGAGGGAGGAGAGGAAACTAAAATTGGAGCTTGCCAAGTTAAAAATAGAAGCAGAGCAAAAGAGATTAGCTCTGGAAACAGAGCAGAGAAAGTTGGCAATGGAGGAGAGAATTGCTTTGGACCGTTTGGCTCATGAGAGGACCCTTAAGGAGATGGACCTCAAGGCCTGACAGGCAGAGACTAGCAGTGATGGTAGCAGTGTTTCTTCAGTGGCCTCTGGAGACAGGAGAGTCCACATACTTAAGGAGCTGGTGCCTGAATTTGTGGTGGGAGACAAAATTGATAAGTGGTTTGAGGCCTATGAGATTGCCCTGCAGATGCACAAGATCCCTGAGGGGGATTGGGGGGCTAGTCTGTGGGGGCATATCCCTAGTAAGGGGAGTGACATCTTACTGGCACTAGAGACCAGGATGAGGTATCCCCCCATGAAGGAAGCCCTTACCAGGATGTATGGTCTGACCCCAGAAAGGTGTAGACTCAAGTCAAGGTACAGCTTGAAACTGCCCCAACAGTCCTGGGTGGATTTTGTGATTTCCTTTTGCAAAGCACTGGATGTTTGGGTGAATGGCAGTGAGGTGAATGATTACAAAGGACTGTATGATCTATTTGCTAGACTGTACATGTTCAGTAATTGTTTTCCAGATCTGTACCAACTCTTGATTGATAGTAAACTCACTGACCCAAGGGAGCTTGCAAAGGAAGGGGACCGCTAGCTCAGCCCCAGGGTCCATAAGAAGGTATCTGTAGGTGATCACACCAAGGTTGGGCAGGGTCCTCACCAGAAGAAAGAGGGGGACAAAACTAAAAGAGAGAATTTCTCTAAAGGGCCCCAAAATAGTTCTTTGGGTTCGGACTCCCATTTCCCTACTGAGAAGAAGAAATGGTTCCCTGACAGTCTGTAGGGAAGGCGCCCCTGAAGTGATTTGATTGTCAGCTGGACAGGCATTTCAAGGGAGGTGCAAAGTGTCTAAGTGGGCACAGCTCCCCACCAGTGGGCAGTCACTGGGGTTGGCTAGTGTAGCGCTTGGGGAGGAGATTGCCCCAGATAGTTTGGGGGACAGCATAGAGGCTACCCTAATGTCCCTGGGTGATGGAAAGACGGTGCAGAGAACCCACATGCGTGACCATACTGGGAAGTACATTCAGAAGGTCACCATCAATAGGCAGAGGGTGGAGGCTTTGAGAGACACAGAAGCCGGCATGACAACCATCAGGTGTCATATTGTGTCTTCAGAGGAGGTAGTCCCTAATGTGTTTCACCAAGTTGTTGCTTCTGACAACCGTGAGAGTCACTACTTCGTGGCTCTGGTTCCCTTTGAATGGTGGGGGCAGGGTTTCAGGTTCCTTAAGGGTAGCTGTGGGTCCATCCATGTCTGTGAGCTGTTTGCTTGGCAATGACCTGGAGCATACCGCCTGGAAGGATGTGGAGCTCAGGTCACACTTGGAGATGTTAGGGTTGCCCGAGACGTTGTGCCTGATCACATGGTCCATGGCAGCCCGAGGTGGTAGTAAAGAGTACCTGGAGCCTGGAAGAATAGCCCAGGCACATGCCAAAAAGAGGAAGGGCAAAGGGTGTGGGACAGCTACTACTGAGACTCCCACTGTCCAGTAGGAGGTTGAACCTGAGGTGGACTCCCCGGTACATGCAGGGAGGATGTGGCCGCTCTGGGGAACCTGCCTGAGCTGTCCAACTAGCTGCAGGAAGGGGGTGCCACCAGGGAGGAGATCTGCAATGTGTAGAGGGAATGACCTACTCTTTTGGGTCTTCAGCAGGAGGCTGAGACCCAGGCAGCTGATGATGCCACTGGCAAGCACCTGATTTACTGGGACAATGGTCCCCTATATAGTGAGCCTAAGGCTCCTGAGCCTGTTGCAACACATGTGTTGGTGGTCCCCCATTGCTACAGGACCTTCCTACTGGGTCTGGCTTAGGATGTGCCACTGGCAGGTCATTTGGGGCAAGACAGGACCTTTGACAGGCTTGTCACCCACTTTTATTGACCTCAAATGAGGAAGGCCTCAGATGTGTACTGTAGGTCCTGCCCGACCTGCCAGGTGAGCGGCAAGGCAGGGGAGAAGTGTAAGGCCCCATGCAACCTTTTCCTGTTGCTAGCACCCCCTTTGAGATGGTGGGCATCAACATCATTGGGCCTCTGGACCCCAAGACAGCTATGGGCAACAGATTTGTTCTGGTCTTGGTGGACCATGTTATCCGGTAGCCGGAGCTATCCCTCTGAGGATGGTGACTGCACCTGCTGTGGCCAGGACACTGATGGGAATCTTTACCCATGTGGGTTTCCCCAAGGAGGTGACTGGGGTACCAACGTCATGTCTAATTACAAGAAGGCCATGTGAAAGAAGTGTGGAGTAACCTACAGTTCTCCACTCCTTACCACACCCAAACCTATGGGTTGGTTGAAAGGTTCAACTGAACACTAAAAGAGATGATTATGGGTCTACCAGAACCCATGAGGCATAAGTTGGACATCCTCATGCTATGTCTTTTGTTTGCATACAGGGAGGTACAGCAAAAGGGGTTGGTTTCAGCCCCTTTGAACTTATGTATGGGCACCCTGTGAGAGGGCCTCTCAGTTTGGAGAAGGAGGGCTGGGAGCAAGCTTCTGGGAGAGCCCCCCAATGTGTGGTCAGCTACAAGCTGGCCCTTCACCACCAAACAGCCCACTTTAGGAAACTTGCCCAGTAGAATCTAGAAGCTAGCCAAGAGGACATGAAACGCTGGTATGACCAGAATGCCGCTCTGTTTGAGTTTCAGCCTGGACACAAAAGTGTGGCCAATGGAGCCGGTGGAGCCCCAAGCTCTGCAAGGCCACTGGTCTGGGCCCTATAAGGTAAAAGAGCGCAAGATCGATGCCACCTACCTGGTGGACCGCAAAACACCTAGGAACCCTTTGAGGACCCTGCATATTAATTGCCTCATGCCCCACTTTTTTTTTATAATTTATTTTTATTGGCATTTATAGAGCCAACATATGATAATTATCACAACTTCAAAACAGGGGATGAGGAAAGGGGGCGGGAAAAAAGGGGTAAACGAAGGAAGAAGAAGGGAATGGAGGGGATAAGCATGATTCATTATGAAGTGCAGTAGTAACAGCATCAAGATAGTTTCTCCCATACATGTTCACCAAGTAACCCACAACAGCCAAATGGGTGAAACCGTCAGCAGTGCACTAAGCTGTCCCAGCCAGAGATACAAAAACAGCAGTGTGGGAGGGGACAAGGGTATCAGGTCTCGTGAGTTGGGGTGAGACGGCTGTGGCCTTGTGTCATGAAATGGGGGAAGGTGTCGTGGCAGAGGGCAGCAGGCTGACCTTGTGTTCAGTTCCCTGTGGTGAGGAAACAAGTGTATCCCTGCAGCACATGTATGTGAGAAATGGTTCCCAAATATCCTTAGGGATGGGTCTGGTGGCTTAGTGGACTAATGCATCCACTGCAGGGGCCTGTGTTCGACCTCAGGGTCACAGGTTCGAATCCCGGCGGGTCCACTCAGACTCTCATCCTTTCTGAGGTCGATGAAATGAGTACCCTTTGAGTTGGGTGACAATAAACATCTGTTATTCAGTGCCAAGATGCCCCATTGGGGGTGAACGTGCACTTTACAAATACTTATGTTAGGGTGGGATTGTGGGGGCATGGTGTCCCAGAAGTTAGACAGTTGTTCCTGACAACATGCCGGGTCTTGCAGCCAGCTGTCACAGTGGAGGGAGGTCATTGGCCCCAGTGAATGGCCACTCACCGCTTAGCCAAGAGGAGAAGCATGAGGGTTAGGCGGCGGGAGCCCAGAGGAACATCTTTCACGTAATCCAGGAGGGACACCTGAGGACATGACCATTAATATCTTGTACAATGGAGAATACCCCCCTCCCAAAACCTAGCCACATCTGGGCACCCTATGCCAAGTGTAAGAAGGTGGCTTGTGGCGAGGCGCACCGCAAGCATCGCTCATCAGCAACAAGCCTCATGTTGAAAAGATGTCTGGATGAGATAGTGACGTGTAGGAATTTAAAATGTATAAGTCGCAACCTGTATTTCGGAGACAGTAATACTGTCTGACCACAGCAGTATATCTACTGGGCATCAGTGAGAGGGGGGTTCGTATCTGACATTCAAGCAGTGCAAGCTGCCGGCGTGGCGACCTGCGTGGATGTCTGCATGACAGAGTATAGTCTAGTGACTAGCTAGTGTGATGAAGAATTGGTCAATATATGCTCCAGGGCTGGGAGTGTCAGAGGAGGTGAAGGAAATGTGTTATATAAAGCGCAACAGGCGGACCGTATTTGGTGATACAGAAGCACCTCCAAGGCTGTGGGCCACAAAGTGGAAGATGTTGCAAAGGAGGGCAGATATTGATCCTCTGGATAGACTCCACTCTTGGGCGTACATTATGGCACCCACGTCCATCAAAGGTGGCAGCCTGTGAATATGCATTAGTTCCCATCTTATGCATCTGCCAGTGTCCATCTCCACCCTGGGGGTCCTGTAGGGTAAATAAAGGGCAATACTGACTGCCCAGGGTGCCTCTCGGTCCACCACAACCACCAATTGAGGTTAGAGGGGTGTCAGGTAGAGTCAATAATATAGAAATTGCTCCTGGGCACACAGCAAATAGAGTGTCAAATCCGGTGCACTAAGGCCACCCTGGGTGAGCGGGAGAGTTAGGATCTCTCACTTAATGCGTGGCTGTTTGTCCACCCAGGTGAGTGTAATTAAATTAGAGTGCAAGCGGAGAAAAATTTGGGTTGTGATGGGGATGGGCAAGTTAAGACAAAGGTATCAAAACTTAGTAGGATGACCATCTTCGTGCTCGCTATTCGCCCAGCCAGCGACAACAGCAGGCGGGCCCAAATTGTAACTCTGTCTCTGAGTAGGACATGGTGCAGCCAAAATTAGCCCTCCAGAGTTCATCCAGATCACAACTTAGCTGGATCCCCAGGTATTGCACCTGCCCAGATGCCCACTTGAACAGGTTCTCCATAGGGAAATTCTGTGTGCCGTCAGTGAGGGGGAATAATATAGATTTTGACCAATTGATCAAAATATCAGAGAAGCCACCAAAGCAAATGATCTGGTGGAATAGTGGGGCCAGGTTCTCTTGCAGCTTCTGTAAAGGGTGATGTTGTCGGTATACATGGAAACCACCAGTCCCCTGGAGGTAAAGCCAAGACCACTATTGGCTTTAGTTGTCATAACTGGGCGGCCAATGCCTCCATTGCTGTGGTAAAAAGGAGGGGTGAGAGTGGGCACTCCTGCCGAATACTACAGGTCACCATGAACGGGCCAGATAGCATACCACTGAGCCGCACACGAGCAGTGGGTGAAGTATAGAGGAGATGGGTCTGACGAATAAATCTGGAGCTTAGGCCCAGCTACTCTAACAGTGCGAATAAATAAGGCCATTCAAGAGAATCAGATGACTTCATAGCATCGAGGAGGTTAGCGACTGCTGACACCTAGGTGTCTAGGTTGGGCATGGTCGCATAGATGGTACGTAAGTTGTGGGAAGTTGAGCTGCCCAGGATAAACCTGGATTGGTCAGGCCTGACTATTGTGGAGAGCAATGGGAGAAGACGGTTGGCCAGAATTTTAGGAAAAATCTTATTGTCCACATTAATCATGGACAATGGGCTACAGGAGCCACAATCTTGCGCCTGTTCATCTAGTTTTAGGATCGTCACTATTATCGCTTCCCTGAGAGACAGGGGCAGGATGCCCTTCTCTAGTGACTCCTCAGACATCACCAACAATTGGGGTGCAAGGATCGGGGCAAACTGTTTGCAAAAATCAGTCTTCAGGCCTTCCAGTCCTGGTGCCTTGTAGCCCAGGAGCCCACGGATAACCTGCATGAGCTCCTCCACCGTAATAGGTGAGTCAAGGTACTCATGGTGCGCATGGTCAAGTCAGAGGAGCTGTATCTCATCAAAATATGCTGTTAAATCTCTTGTCAAGTGAACAGGCACGGAAGTGTATAGCTTTGCATAAAAGGAGATCATGGTGTCAATAAGGCAGCAGGAGTGGGCTGGAGGCCTTGATGATCATCCTGCAGATCAACCACATATGTAGAAGCCTGCGGCTTGCACAATAAGCTAGCAAGTGTCTTACCCAGGCGATCACCCTCCCCGTAACGACCAGCGTACGTCTCCCTGTCCAAATAGTGGGTTTGACGGGTGGCTTCCTCAGAGAATTCGTGTCATTTACCCCGAATCACGGCAAGCGTAGCCACGTTGCAGGAGCAGAAATATTCCTGTTCTAAGGCCTTGATTTCTCATTCCAAGAGGGCGAGTCTTCTGCATTTAGCCTTGAGTACCCCAGATTGCTTAGCGATACACACACCTCGGACGACCACCTTAAAAGCCTCCCAGAGTGTGGATGGTGAATCGACTGAGTCCACATTGTTTATAAAGAACTCTGTTATGGAGGTGCGAATCTCTTCGTGGAAAGCCGCATCGCGACATAGGGCAGGCGCCAAGTAAAAGCATAGTGAGCTGATGGAGGAATCAGAATCCCCTGCATAACAAAGGGCATGGTCGGAAAGAGTGAGAGGAAGATGTGATATGTATGTATGTGACCCAAGTCTGAGCATCCCACAAGACTAGCCAATAATCAATCCTGGACCATACATTATGGTGACCCGTAATACGGGTGCCCTCTGTACGGGTAGGATACATGTGCCCCCAGATGTCTTGTAAGCAGTTGTCGTGTATAATAGCAGCACAAGGGTGTGGGAGTCTAGATGTCCCAAACCTGTCAAGTTTGTAGTCCAGTGCAACATTGACGTCACCTCCCCATATGACAGCTGCAGGTCCAAGACCGAATAGCAGTCGCCAGATCTCAGTAAAAAAGTCTGGGTCATCTATGTTAGGACCATAGACAGCGGCTGAGATAACTAGTTGGGGTGTAGAATGTCAGCAATCAGCACATACATACCACTATCTGCACAAATGACACGGTGCATCTAGCACAGCAGGCCTCAATGCAGCAATATGGCAACCCCTCTAGCATAATTGGAGATATAAAGAAGTTTGCCTCTCCCCGCACCAGCTTGTGCATAGAACTGGTCCCAGGGGTTGAGTGAGGTGTAGTTCATGAAAGATACAGTTATCTACTTGTTGTTGTTTGAGGAACCCATGTACCAAACTGGCTCTCCTGCGGTCGTTCAGGCCGCGAATGTTCCATGTAAGGCACATAGTGGAGGTCATGGTACCTGCAGCAGGGGGCATTGGGGTCGGGCACAGCTATGTCCTGAGAAGCATCCTCTGTGAAGGGAGGAAGGTGATGCAGTAGATTGTGCTGGGGAAAGGGGGGGAGTACAATACAATTTCAGACAACAAAAGAAATCAACAACCCAAACCCTCCCACCGCCCACTCCAACCCAAGAACTAGGTTGGGAAGAACGATCCCTCTCTACATCCCAATGTTGCAGGAAGGTAGGATCCTTCTGCATGGTTACCCCCACTTTTTGCGTGGTGCTAAGCTGTTTTTGACTAGTCTGACTGGGATCCTGCTAATCAGGACCCCAGTCTCTCTGCTTTCTCTCTTAAATTGTTGTGGTCAGTACTTAGGTACATCCCAGATTCGATACAGGGGTACCCTTATCAGTCCCTAGTATATAGTACTAAGGTACCCAGGGCATAGGTACCCCAGAGGTCCCCCATGGGCTGAAGCATGTATTATGCCACCCATGGGAGGCCATTCAAACTGTAACTACAGTCCTGCCATTGCAGTCTGTGTAAGCTGGTGCTAGCACCATTTACGAAAGATATAGGTTTCCTATATCTAGGGTCACTGCACTTAAAACCTATAAGTCACCCCTATAGCAGGCCTTATCAATCCTGAAGGCTGGGTGCTTGGTTCTAAGTGTGAGGGTGCCCCTGCATGAGCAGGACACCCCTGCAGCCTACGGAGTGCATTCTCCCAGGTTGTAAGTGAAACAGCCATATATTATATAGAGGGGCACCGCGTAATTACGCGATTACCATCCTGAAATTGGCTGAAACGAATCCAATCATGTTTGGTATCAAACATGTTGGAATCATACCCCCCACACCGTAAACAGTGTGGGAGGTATGATTCCAAGCACTGGATGAGCCCTCCGTTAGGCTCTCAGTACTCCCGGTACCAGTCTCCTAGACCCGGACAGCACAACCTGGCTGCTGCCAACCAGAGACACGATTCTGCCCTCCTGCTGCTGAGCCAAGCTCGAGCAGGGGAAGGCAGAACAATAGGTATCCTGTGACAGGGAGGTGTGACCACCTCCCAGACAGGATTTAGTGTATTGGGGCAGGGAGGGTCCGCTTGCCAGTGCCACTCAGTCTGGATGAGAGGCACATTTGATGTCCCCATGCAAAGTCCAGTTCAAACCAGCTCTGGGAGCCATTGGCTTCCGCTCTGGCACTTAACTGGACAAAGGACATGGGAGTAACCTCCCCCCTGTCCAAACCCTCCCCTGAGAGGGTGCCCTGAATCGTCCCAACCCTTTCCTTAGGGTACTTATGGGCTTACCTGAGGGTGGGTCCCTAGATTCGTCGTGGGACAAGATTCAATTCAGACACCATTTCTACTTCTACCGTCTGGGCACTCTTGTTTTCGCTGGTCTTCGTTTGGGCTCGACTTCGTCCCCCTTTAAGTCTGCTGCATCGTCTATGCTTGTGCACCATACAGGAGCCTTCCAAGGCCTGTGGGCATCCAAGACACCTGAAGGAATCTCCCTTGAAGTGAAGGAGTCACTTCCCTGCATTCGCAGGCACCGCAACTAAACTGACCAGTCTGCTGATCCTGAGCTCCTACGGACTCAAAAAGGTTCTGCAACATAGGTGGTAATTCCCCACAGCTCTTGAGGCCTGCCCTGCCCTCTCACCAAGTTTGAGGCCAGTAACCCTCATGGGAGCCGCAGGAACCGAACCCCTGTGCTCTGCATTGACTTGTAGTTGCAAAGGCTTGTTGACTTCCTTCCACCAAGATCTTTGGGCTCCAAGTAGCCCAAACCTCAAGCATCTCCAGTGACCAGAATCTTTGCCCACACCGCATTGCTTGCATCATGGTCTGCATCTTTTTGTGAGCTGCTCGAGGTCCTCTTGCAACTCCAGTGCCTCCAGCCTGTGGGTCCTGTTGAGGGTCACCTTTGTTTCTTTTGGGCTCCCCTGATTGCTCTGGGCCTGCCCTGACTTCCCTGCTTGTGGTGAGTCCCCTGGACTTTGCTGGTCCCGACCTTGCACCTTCTTTGACTTCTACGTTGTTTGCAGTTGCCAAGGCTTGTTGGTGCTCCCGCAGGACACCGCCCCCTAAGCGCTCGACATCTGACGTGGGACAGCTCATACATGGCTCATGGTCTTCCTCAGCATCGTCTGGTCCTCAGAGCTGCAGAGTCAAGGTCACCGTCAACTCCCCTGCAACACACGACATCGGTGGGTATTCGTCTTCCAGATCTCCTGGTAACTCCTGAGTGACATAGACTCTGTCCCCTCTGTTTGCAGGTACTTCTCATCCTGAATCCACCTTTGTATTCCACCGGACACTTTCTCCTTCTCCAGCAGTGGCACTTTTCTGAAGTCCTCCATTGGGTTCGACTGCGGTTTCTGACACCACTTCACACCTATGCACCCAGCTTCCATGGTGTAGGTAACGTGGGTACTAGGATATCCACGGGTGGGGTGGCTCTCCAACCTTCTGTCTTCCATGAGGTTTCTCCAGGGTCCACTGGGAAGGGTCTTTAATCTTTAAAATTCCAACTGTGACTTACACGTTGATTTGTACAGAGAATGTGGTTGTGTTCTCACACTGCACACGCTCTCCGTGGGGTCCCTATCTACTCACCTTGGGTGGTCCCTAGGGTCCCCAACACTTCTACATCTTCTCGACACTGTCTTGACTTGAGTCGTGGTTCTTATACCACTTTCTTAGTAGATGGTTTGGTCCCCCCCTGGGGTCCACTGTGTATTTTGTGCTATTTACATAATTTCTATGCAAAGTATTGTGTGCATTGTGCATATCTCCGGGTAGGAGGTATTTGTATGTGTTAGAGAGTATTATATAATAAATACAGATTTTATAAATACCTTGTGTGGTTCTTTTTCACTTAATCTATACATGTAATATTGCATTCCGGTAAAACAAGCTGCATTAATCTCCTTCTGGACTAAGCCTGAAGGCAGCTCTCCACAGTTAGCACTTAGAGAGCTTTCTAAGGTAGTGTAAGACCTCTTAAATCACCATAAGGGTTGTCTGGACTGGTGCAGCGTGCCTACTTACATTAGTGGACATCATATACCAGGCCAGCCTCTCACAAACGTTCCAATGGAAAAACAATGAAGAAGACGGGAAATATTCCTGGAGACAGAGGGAGGCTGGACGGACATCCTAGTCGATCAGACAAGCAGGCCGAAGAGGCATCCAATACTCCAGGTAGAAGAATGGTCTTGATACAGCAGATGAACAAAGTGAGAGGGGTGGCAGTCCCTCTGTGGAGCAGTAGATTTAAAACACAGTCAAGCTGCTCAGGTGTAAGTGAACCACCTTTCGCCCGACGCCACCAGGCATGTCAACCAGGTTGGTTCTCTGGGGAGCTTGCAAGGTGTCCCGCAGTCATTTTCCCTATTAGGATTGTCTGCAGATTCACTTGGAGATCCTCTGGGTGAGGTCTGGGTTGGGGTGATGTGCTTGGCGAATTTAAGTGCAGACTTAGCATTGGTGAAGTAGTGTGGCTTCCTTCGAACTAAATGCATAGTTTTGCCACTTACATGAGAGCGAAGGGTATGTCTGCCTTTTGAAGGATCGTTTTGGCTGGGAGCAACTCTTGATATGCAGCCTGGACAGATAAGGTGAAGCCATGATAGAATGATAACCCACTACCATGATAGGCAATAGTTTTGTCTTTCGTGGGCGAGGCGCAAGATGGTGTCACGGTCTCTATAATTTAGTCATTTTGCCACAATGGGAGGTGGTGTGGCCCCCGGAGGGGGGGTGCCGCCCCAGCGAGCGATGCTCTTGTTCCACTATGAAGAACGGGGAGAAGGCCTCACTGAATAATTCACGAAGTAGGGTTTCCACAAAGTCCTCCATTTTATTGATGGCAGTGGATTCTGGAAGGTCAATGATTCGGAGAATACTACAGTGCGACCGCGCTTCCAAGTGCTCATTTTTAGCCTTTATAATGTCCAGGACTTTATCCATTCTCAGCAAGTGTTCCTTGGAATCAGCTTGGGCATCGTCTGCGTTGGAAACTCTAGTTTCTAAATGGTCGAGTCTGTCCTCATGTTTATCTACACGTTGTTTTATATGGTCCAAGCGGGAGGTGAGGATATCTAACTTGGCATCAATAGATTTGAGGCTGGATTTCATCTCAATCAGGCGTTCTTTATGGTCAACGTCTGATGGACTGTTGTCTCCGGGAAAGTTGGAGGTCTCATCTGGAGGGGGTTCTTGTTACGCGAGGTGAGTTAATCATCTGCTCTCGAAGGAGAGCTTCTGTTGTCGAGCATCATGTTTGTCCATGGTGGTCATGAGTGGAGCACCCACCCCAGGCCAGCAAAGTTGGCAATCTGGGGCACAATGTCGGAGTCCCACAACAGTGGACGACAGTGCTGCTGGGGTGCTAATGTCCCAACACCCTCCCTCGAGCCCAGTATCACCCCGAAATGTTGCCAACCTCGGGGGGTGAGTGCAGGCTCGGGAGCCCCGGGTAGTGGACCAGTGCAGAAGAGGCAGTCCAGGGCTCGTCAGGGGCATCAAGGCTCCCCTAAGTGTGGGGGCCAAACTCACAGACTGCAGGCCCGCAGGCAAGGCTGTCAAATACCCCTCTGAGGCAAGGTAGGGGAGCATCTCTCACTAATCACTGTTGGGGGTAGAAGTCAAGGCCTCATCAGACAGGGAGCGGAGAGTAGTGGGGTGGCAGACACCTCATGGCAGATGAGTGAGGCACAAGTTAGAAGGCAGGAGCGTGACACACACTCCACACTGCAGGCCCAGGCCCGGGGCACAAGCGAATCAGGTCTCCGCAGCCGAAGGAGGCCCCAAAGCGGTCCCAGTCGGGTCATGTAGTCTGGTCCAGGTGGCGCTCACACCGAGGTCGAGCCAAATCCTGAGGAGGCCGTACCTCAGACAACTCAGCAAACAGCACACCAGAAGGCCCCTAGAGTCCCCAAAAGCAATCAGGGGAAGCACCGTCCCTCGAGGAGGCCGCTACACTGCATAGTGTTCACAGGGAGTCCGCAGAATAGTGAATTAATGGCGGATTGTATTTCGTCTGGAAGAGCCCTCTCAAGGAACGGCCATCTTGCGGCCCCCAGCCTCAGGCCCCACTTTGAGAGGTCTTAGATTACCATGCTCTTGGTCACTGATGATGGGGTGGAAGAGGAGAGTGAACCTCTCCCCAACCTCCTATCTTCCAAGGAGCAGGATGGTTCAGGGGAGGGTGTCAGCTTCTCCCCTACACTGACCCTAGATCAACAGAGAGACTGCTGCCATTTGTTCGGACACTTTGCCTCTCTAGTCTCACTTACCCCAGGACTCACTACATGGTGTACCCATGATGTTGATACTGGTGATAGCACACCTGTGAAAAACAAAATTTACAGGTTGTCTGACAAGATGCTGGTGTTAGGGGTAATTGAGCCCTCAAACAGCCCTTAGGCCAGCCTACTGGCCTTGGTGCCCAAGGCTCCCCCTCCAGGTGTCAAACTTGAACTTAGATTCTGTGTGGACTACCTTAGGCTCAAGGAGGTCACAAAGACTGACGCATACCTTATCCACAGAGCTGATGAGCTCATTGATCGGCTTGGAGCTTCCCAGTTCCTCAGTTTATTTGACTTAATGTTTGGGTACTGGCATATTGCCTTTATCAAGGGACGAAAGAGTGGCCTGCGTTCTCCACATGAGAAGGGCACTACCAGTTCCCAGTCATGCCCTTCGGGTTGAAGAATACCCCTGCCACCTTCCAGAGCATGGTCAACCAGGTCCTGGCTGGGTTGCAGAACGTCAGTGCTGCCTATCTAGACAATATTAGGGTCTTCAGCTGTAGCTGGGAGGATCTCATGTGCCACCTCAGGGAAGTACTGCAGGCTCTGCAGAGTGCAGGCCTGACTATAAAAGCCAGTAAGTGCCAGATAGGGCAAGGCTCTGTGGTCTACTTGGGGCAACAAGTGGGAGGTGGCAAGGTGCAGCTGCTACAGACCAAAATGGAGACCAATCTGGCTTGGAAACACCCCAAGACCCAGACAGAAGTATGAACCTTTTTAGGCCTCACTGGTTATTACCGCAGTATTTGTTAAGGGATATGGCAACATTGTTTCCCCCTTTACAGAGCTCACTTCTAGGAAGCAGCCACATTGGGTGATCTGGACAGAGGCATGCCAGAAAGCTTTTGACACCCTGAAGGAGGCTAGGTGCACAGCATTCATGCTCAAGGCCCCTGACTTCTCCCAAGACCGTATTGTTCAAACAGATGCTGCATTGCATGTTTTTTTTGTGTGTGTTTGTTTCTTGTCCTCATTTGCCTCAGAAACACCATTCCATCGCCCGTTCCTGGGTTATCCTGCCCTTTTGCTGGAAATGAGAGAAAAGAGGAATTTGAAATGTAGCAGCCCTTGGAATGCGAAAACCCTTTCTCCTGACAGCTATTCCAACAAGCAATATCTGCCTGATAGGATGTGTGCCAGCCGAGGCGGAGAAGGCTTAATCATTAGACCCCTCTTCTGACCTATTTCATCTTGCGTCCAACCAGCTTATGAAAGGTTGCCATATCTTTTCTTTCTATTGTCAGATGTGTCCAAACTAACAATGCTTTTTATGGACAATATCCAATCCTCATGACGGGGGTGTTGAGACTACCCATTTTTTACAGATTTCCCTGCGTGCCAGCAACATAGTGTAGAATAACAAACTTGGGTACCCCTATCACCTTTTAACTGGACCTCTAAATATCCAAACAAGACCAAGCAGGCGCTTACCTGAATCTGAAGTTTCAGGATTTCAGACAAAGTTCTACTCACATCCTCTCAGAACTGCTGAATCTTAGGACACAGTAAAAACATATGGAGATCGTCCTCCTTCAGTTGCCCACATTCGGGCAGGCCACATCACCTCCTTTCCCAAATTTCGAAAGTCTCAGTGGGGTCCAGTACGCCCTATGGAGTGTAAACAGATGATTTCTCCTTAAATAGGGAGGTTTTGCATTGCATGTTGTAGGGGCTGTGCTCTCACATCTAAATGAAGAGGGCCTGGATCAACCTGTAGACTTTATCTATAGAAGGCTACTTCCCAGGGAACAGAGGTGGTGCACAATAGAAAGTGAAGCCTTGCTGTGGCCTGAGTACTGAAGAAGCTAAGGCCACACTTGTTTCACACTCACCGGTTCAGACAGACCACAGGTACCTCAGATGGTTAATGCAGATGAGGGGAGAGGATCTTAAACTGTTGAGATGGTCGATCTCCCTAGAGGTAATGAAGTTTATGGGAGAACACCCTACTGGAACAGACCATGCTAATGCTGATGGTCTCTCCAGGTTTTTCCGCCTTAGTGAAGAGAACTCCCAAGAGGTTGGGTAGCTCTTCCCACTTTTAGTTGAGGGGACACTTGTTAGACCTGGCATCCTTGGTGTGGTTTCCCCTGATTTTTTGCTTTCTGCCCTCCTGTTTTGTTGACTTCATTTTTGCTGGCTTTAGGATTTTGGGCACTTTACCACTGCTGACCAGTGCTAAGGTGAATGTGCTCTTTCCCTAAAACATGGTACCATTGCTTATCGACAATTGCCATATTTCATTTACTTATAAGTCCCTAGTAAAATGCACTACCTGTGCCCAGGGCCTGTAAAGTAAATGCTACTAGTGACCCTGCCGCACTGATTGTGCCACCCACTTAGGTAGCCCTTGAAACATATCTCAGGCCTGCCAGAGCATAAACTGCCATTTCAACCTGGCAAGTTAACCTTCTTGCCAGGCTCAAACCTTCCTTCCTTTTAAGACATTTAAGTCACCACTAAGGTAGGCCCTACACAGCCCCAAGGGCAGGGTGCAGTGTATTTAAAAGGTTGGACATGTACTTGTATGCTTTACATGTCCAGGTAGTGAAAAGTTCTTGGGATTACCTTATTACATTTTATAAGTGTAACTTCCAATTGGGAAAAGATAGATATTTAGATTTGGTGTCTCTGGACTCACAAGTTAAAATCACAACTTATGGTAAAATTGGATTTTGAGTTGCCAGTCTGAAAATGCCCCTTTTAGTAAGTTTGCATTTTCTTACTTTTACCATTATGTGCCTTTGCCTTATTCTAAAAACATGTCTGGGGTGGGTGACAGCTGGGCTTTGAGTATTCCCTCTAGACAGCTAGGCACAAGGGGAACTTAGGTGTGCCTGATTGGCCATCCACATCCTTGTGGGCCATTAACATCCTCATGGTTCATCCTGGGCAGGTTGGGAGGCAGGAGCTGACACTTGCATCTGAATGGGCTGTGCCTGTCCCAACACACAAAGTTACATACCCCCCTGTAGTGAGTCTGGATCCAGGACAGGATGGGCAGGGACTTTGTGCACTTCAAAGGCCTCTCTTTGAAGTCTCCCACACTTTAAAGGCACAACTGGGTATAAGTACTGACTCCACCAACTCAGTACACTTCTGAACCTGAGGACAATCTGCCAGGAAGAAGGACTGCTGTACTGCTGAAAGGACTGTCACTCTGCTGGACTCTGCTAGACTTTGCTGTACTACTGCTTTTCTGTGCCTGCACTGCTGCCTGCTGCCCTCCTTGCCTGGGAGTGAGAAGGACTGGGGACCTGCCTCTCTACATCCCCAGGATCAAAGTGACGCCAAGGGCTTGCTAGCTTGCCTCCTGTTCCAAAGTCTCAGAGACATCAAAGACTTCCAACTACCCTGCTACAGCCTCTGGACTCAACGGTGAGTCCTGACCTGCCAAGGTTCTTTCATTTGGTCTTGTTTTGTTCATAAGTTAATCTCTATTTTCCTAACCTGGTGTGGATTATTTTTGTGTGGTATTTTCACAGTTCTACTGTGTTGCACAAATACTTTATACATTGCCTCTTAAGTTAAGATTGGCAAAACACACAAGATGATGGACGGAATGTTGCACATTGGCAAAACATTCACCCCCAGTCACAGATCTGGGTTTAATCCATCGTTATTTTGCTCACCACGCCACCCCAGTTCAGACATGGCCATATGCAAATCAGTCTTGACCCTGTGCCTCATGGGAACAGTCCAGCCCGAACTGCCAAGCCATGTCTTCCCTGGACCGGAATCAAGCATCCTAGGACCGGTTTCTGGCTATCAGCCGTCATCAGCCAGGATAGCTTGACTCCAGTGGCGTAGTGAGCACGGGACCCACGTCTGGGCATACCCTTCCCACATAGGGCGAACAGCAAAACACACAAGATGATGGACGGAATGTTGCACATTGGCAAAACATTCACCCCCAGTCACAGATCTGGGTTTAATCCATCGTTATTTTGCTCACCACGCCACCCCAGTTCAGACATGGCCATATGCAAATCAGTCTTGACCCTGTGCCTCATGGGAACAGTCCAGCCCGAACTGCCAAGCCATGTCTTCCCTGGACCTGAATCAAGCATCCTAGGACCGGTTTCTGGCTATCAGCCGTCATCAGCCAGGATAGCTTGACTCCAGTGGCGTAGTGAGCACGGGACTCACGTCTGGGCATACCCTTCCCACATAGGGTGAACAGCAAAACACACAAGATGATGGACGGAATGTTGCACATTGGCAAAACATTCACCCCCAGTCACAGATCTGGGTTTAATCCATCGTTATTTTGCTCACCACGCCACCCCAGTTCAGACATGGCCATATGCAAATCAGTCTTGACCCTGTGCCTCATGGGAACAGTCCAGCCCGAACTGCCAAGCCATGTCTTCCCTGGACCGGAATCAAGCATCCTAGGACCGGTTTCTGGCTATCAGCCGTCATCAGCCAGGATAGCTTGACTCCAGTGGATTAGTGAGCACGGGACCCACGTCTGGGCATACCCTTCCCACATAGGGCGAACAGCAAAACACACAAGATGATGGACGGAATGTTACACATTGGCAAAACATTCACCCCCAGTCACAGATCTGGGTTTAATCCATCGTTATTTTGCTCACCACGCCACCCCAGTTCAGACATGGCCATATGCAAATCAGTCTTGACCCTGTGCCTCATGGGAACAGTCCAGCCCGAACTGCCAAGCCATGTCTTCCCTGGACCGGAATCAAGCATCCTAGGACCGGTTTCTGGCTATCAGCCGTCATCAGCCAGGATAGCTTGACTCCAGTGGCGTAGTGAGCACGGGACCCACGTCTGGGCATACCCTTCCCACATAGGGCGAACAGCAAAACACACAAGATGATGGACGGAATGTTGCACATTGGCAAAACATTCACCCCCAGTCACAGATCTGGGTTTAATCCATCGTTATTTTGCTCACCACGCCACCCCAGTTCAGACATGGCCATATGCAAATCAGTCTTGACCCTGTGCCTCATGGGAACAGTCCAGCCCGAACTGCCAAGCCATGTCTTCCCTGGACCGGAATCAAGCATCCTAGGACCGGTTTCTGGCTATCAGCCGTCATCAGCCAGGATAGCTTGACTCCAGTGGCGTAGTGAGCACGGGACCCACGTCTGGGCATACCCTTCCCACATAGGGCGAACAGCAAAACACACAAGATGATGGACGGAATGTTGCACATTGGCAAAACATTCACCCCCAGTCACAGATCTGGGTTTAATCCATCGTTATTTTGCTCACCACGCCACCCCAGTTCAGACATGGCCATATGCAAATCAGTCTTGACCCTGTGCCTCATGGGAACAGTCCAGCCCGAACTGCCAAGCCATGTCTTCCCTGGACCGGAATCAAGCATCCTAGGACCGGTTTCTGGCTATCAGCCGTCATCAGCCAGGATAGCTTGACTCTGAGTGGCGTAGTGAGCACGGGACCCACGTCTGGGCATACCCTTCCCACATAGGGCGAACAGCAAAACACACAAGATGATGGACGGAATGTTGCACATTGGCAAAACATTCACCCCCAGTCACAGATCTGGGTTTAATCCATCGTTATTTTGCTCACCACGCCACCCCAGTTCAGACATGGCCATATGCAAATCAGTCTTGACCCTGTGCCTCATGGGAACAGTCCAGCCCAGTTGCCAAGCCATGTCTTCCTGGACCGGAATCAAGCATCCTAGGACCGGTTTCTGGCTATCAGCCGTCATCAGCCAGGATAGCTTGACTCCAGTGGCGTAGTGAGCAGGGGACCCATGTCTGGGCATACCCTTCCACATAGGGCGAACAGCAAAAACACACAAGATGATGGACGGAATGTTGCACATTGGCAAAACATTCACCCCCAGTCACAGATCTGGGTTTAATCCATCGTTATTTTGCTCTACCACGCCACCCCAGTTCAGACATGGCCATATGCAAATCAGTCTTGACCCTGTGCCTCATGGGAACAGTCCAGACCGAACTGCCAAGCCATGTCTTCCCTGGACCGGAATCAAGCATCCTAGGACCGGTTTCAGGCTATCAGCCTTCATCAGCCAGGATAGCTTGATGGCTGATGACGGCTGATAGCCTGATTTGCATATGGCTATGTCTGAACTGGGGTGGCGTGGTGAAGCAAAATAACGATGGATTAAACCCAGATCTGTGACTGGGGGTGAATGTTTGCCAATGTGCAGCATTCCGTCCATCATCTTGTGTGTTTTGCATTTCGCCCTAAGTGGGAAGGGTATGCCCAGACGTGGGTCCCGTGCTCACTACGCCGCTGGAGTCAAGCTATCCTGGCTGATGAAGGCTGATAGCCTGAAACCGGTCCTAGGATGCTTGATTCCGGTCCAGAAGACATGGCTGGCAGTTCGATCTGGACTGTTCCCATGAGGCACAGAGTCAAGACTGATTTGCATATGGCTATGTCTGAACTGGGGTGGTGTGGTGAAGCAAAATAACGATGGATTAAACCCAGATCTGTGACTGGAAGTGAATGTTTGCCAATGTGCAGCATTCCGTCCATCATCTTGTGTGTTTTGCATTTAGCCCTAAGTGGGAAGGGTATGCCCAGACGTGGGTCCCGTGCTCACTACGCCACTGGAGTCAAGCTATCCTGGCTGATGAAGGCTGATAGCCTGAAGCCGGTCCTAGGATGCTTGATTCCGGTCAGGAAGACATGGCTTGGCAGTTCGGTCTGGACTGTTCCCATGAGGCACAGGGTCAAGACTGATTTGCATATGGCTATGTCTGAACTGGAGTGGCGTGGTGAAGCAAAATAACGATGGATTAAACCCAGATCTGTGACTGGGGGTGAATGTTTGCCAATGTGCAGCATTCCGTCCATCATCTTGTGTGTTTTGCATTTCGCCCTAAGTGGGAAGGGTATGCCCAGGCGTGGGTCCCGTGCTCACTACGCCACTGGAGTCAAGCTATCCTGGCTGATGAAGGCTGATAGCCTGAAACCGGTCCTAGGATGCTTGATTCGGTCCAGGGAAGACATGGCTTGGCAGTCGGTCTGGACTGTTCCCATGAGGCACAGGGTCAAGACTGATTTGCATATGGCTATGTCTGAACTGGGGTGGCGTGGTGAAGCAAAATAGCGATGGATTAAACCCAGATCTGTGACTGGGGTGAATGTTTGCCAATGTGCAGCATTCCGTCCATCATCTTGTGTGTTTTGCATTTCGCCCTAAGTGGGAAGGGTATGCCCAGACGTGGGTCCCGTGCTCACTACGCCACTGGAGTCAAGCTATCCTGGCTGATGAAGGCTGATAGCCTGAAACCGGTCCTAGGATGCTTGATTCCGGTCAGGAAGACATGGCTTGGCAGTTCGGTCTGGACTGTTCCCATGAGGCACAGGGTCAAGACTGATTTGCATATGGCTATGTCTGAACTGGGGTGGCGTGGTGAAGCAAAATAACGATGGATTAAACCCAGATCTGTGACTGGGAGTGAATGTTTGCCAATGTGCAGCATTCCGTCCATCATCTTGTGTGTTTTGCATTTCAGCCCTAAGTGGGAAGGGTATGCCCAGACGTGGGTCCCGTGCTCACTACGCCACTGGAGTCGAAGCTATCCTGGCTGATGAAGGCTGATAGCCTGAAACCGGTCCTAGAATGCTTGATTCCGGTCCAGGGAAGACATGGCTTGGCAGTTCGGTCTGGACTGTTCCCATGAGGCACAGGGTCAAGACTGATTTGCATATGGCTATGTCTGAACTGGGGTGGCGTGGTGAAGCAAAATAACGATGGATTAAACCCAGATCTGTGACTGGGGGTGAATGTTTGCCAATGTGCAGCATTCCGTCCATCATCTTGTGTGTTCTTAAGTTAAGATTGCCTGCTCTGTGTCAAGCTGCCAGAGGGTGAGCACAGGTTAATTTATGGTGTGTATCTGACTTTCCCTGACTAGATTGTGTTCCTTACTTGGATAGGGTGCATACCTCTGCCAACTAGAGACCCAACTTCTAACCGGCACCAACATTTTGGGGGTCCACTGCTCAATTCTTTTATCATCTGGTTGTGATCCAAAGCAAGAAATGACAGAAAAGGAAGAAAGGAAGAAGATAAAGATGTTAAAATTGATAAAGGGAGAAAGCAGGGATGAGAAAGAACCTGCAAGAGGGAGATAGACAGGCAATGTGGGGTGGCAGAAGAGAGTAACATAACATGGAATTAAAATGCAGCAGCCATGGTATTCAGCAACCCCAGTATTTCGCAGCACAAAGCTCCTTACAAAATCTTTGGGCATGTAATTTTTTTTTCAGCAATTTAATAGCTCTATTTTCATATTTTAGCTATTTCCTTTGCCAGGCATAACTACCTTTTCTGTCATCAGGGATAACTTTATGCTCACGGTTGCAAGAATTGTTGGAAGACAATGCTCACCGAACATTGGAGCTCTCTGCTTGTAGAACAGAGCTGCTGAATCCTAGCATGGTATGTTTACCACACTAAGGCCCAGATTTATAATCTTGTGGATGGCCCGTTTCTCCCCCAGGTCAAGGGAGTAAATTATTCCATCACCCTGATTGACATACCGTCTGCAAGATTTAGAAATGACCGCCAAGCAGGTGGTCATTTCTGAAAGCATTGCCAGGAATCACTGTCACAGCAGTTTCTGTCAACGCTTTTGCTGTTTATTACAGGGCTCCACCAACATGATGGAGCTGGGCACCAAACTGTTTTCTTTTTCCTTTTATTTTATTTTTCATTTTCAAAAAGAAAATTTTGCTTCGGAATTTTCTTTTTGAAAATGGAAAAGAAAATGCTCTCCTCGCCATGGGGCTCTTCTCCCATATTGAGGGGAGAATTTAGTAGTTTTGACTGCCCCTTACTGATAGAGTTTTCCTGGCAGGGACAGGCAGTGAAAACTGACCTCTAATTCCACCCATCTAAATTTGGTGGTTAGAATTAGAGGTCTGCCTCTGATGGCCCTTACTCCACAGGGCCATTGGAGGGGTTGGATGGCGACCTAGACGGAGGAGTCTCTGGCGTGATTAAACCAAAGGTCCCGCCGCATCTAAATTCAGCGGGCGGACAATTATATCAGGCCCTAAGACTATTTAAATCACTCACAGCTTAAAAGAAACAAATGTCATTTCATTGTCTGCTTACTTGTAAGCTGACTCCTATGACCCTTACAATCGCAAGGACACCAATACAGTGCATCAGTGATGTGTCAGAGTAATAAGCATGACAAGTGCATTGCTCCAAAAGGGCAAAGATTTTAAAATCAAGGTGAAAGCCCTTTAATTTCGTTTTAAATTTTGCCCACACCCTACAAAGGGGTCTTCTTGAGAAAAAGTACATTTTATTTAACCCCCCCCAATAAAAATAAGAATACAGAAAAAGTACTAAGGTAATGCTTAGGTAAGTTAATCACATCAACTTGTGCGTGTCAGTGAGGAACGAAGCCTCGGAGATAACAAAAGCATTCTTTCACACTAGCAAAGAAGAAATCTTTATCAATACGATGGTCTGTGATGGGTTGGATTTAATCAAAGCTTTGGTCCAAGACAGCAAATAAAAAAAAACACTCTGTCCTTCAAAAAGGGCGGTATTCAGACAGAATATCGAGTTGGAAATGTCGAATTACACAAATATCGAGTTGGAAATATCGTGACACAGAAATATCAACAGCAAGAATATCGTGGTCAAGAATATCGAATTTAAGGTAAGAAATATCGTTTAAAAAATATAGAAGTCATTAATATCGTTTGCAAAAATATAGTTGTTTAAAATATCGATTTTTTACTTAGTGTTATGTATTTTAGTTTATATTTTTAATTTATGTGATGTATGTTTTTTGTATAAGTATTGTTTATGCTTTTTAATATATGTGTTACATTTTTAGTAGTTATAACTTTTATTTTAATTAAATTTTGCGTTTTTTAGTTTCATTGCGGGTTGTGGGTTTATAGGGGAATAGGGTGGGAAGTCATTTAATTATAATAAATTAATGATTATTTTTTATTTATTCATATTTATTTAATTGAGATTTTATAGTGTTAATTCTGGGAAGTAATTTATTTGTAATTAATTATTAATTTGTTGTTAATTATTATTAATTCATTAATTGATAATTAACTATTGTAATTGTGTAATTCTTTTTAGGTGCAGGTTGTGGGGTTTATAGGGGTAAAGGGTGGGAAGTAATTATGTTTAATTACTAATAATTAGTTGTTAATTAATATTAATTAATTAATTGAAAATTAAATATGGAAATTGTGTAATTAATTTTAGGTGTGCTTGTGGGGTTTATGGGGTAAAGGGTGGGAAGTAATTTATGTTTAATTGATTAATAATTAGTTGATCATTAATATTAATTAGTTAATTGATATTCAATTAGGGTAATTGTTTATTTTTTTTGTGTGTGGGTTTTACCTTTATAGGGGTAAAGGGTGGGAAGTATTTTGTTTTTGTCAAAGTTCTTTTTATTAAGGTTTGTACAACTTTTACACCAATTATACGTGTTACAGAAGCCAGCAGTATGGTACTGTAAGCTAATTCCTGGTACTGTTTCTTACTAATAGACGCCAGTCTGCGTCTTTCAGATCCTTACAGTTGTATCTTTTCACCCGTCTGTGGACAAAATAAGCCCTCCCTCTCTCCTGCCCTTTTCCCCCCTCCACCCAAAACTGAAAGAAAAAGTAGAAATAGACAAAATGAAAAACCATAAGTAATAACATATAACTGTGTGAGGTACTAAACCGGTAGGGCTATGGCTGGACTACATTATGTGAAGCTTTATCTATATGGAGGGAGACGTCCGGGGGGGGGGCCGAGGGCAAGTGTCCGACAACTGAGGTGGCCTCGGGGAAGATAGTTAAAATTGAAAATGATGCAGCGCCCTTGTTCTGGACGGGCACGCCAGTAGTGGCAACCTGGTTGAGAGATAGCTGGTTAGAGAACCCCAAGTGTATTAAAAGTTTTTGAAGTCGTCTCGAAAAATATCACTCATCTTCTCCATAGTTATTGCCTGCCAAAGCTGTGCATGCCATTGTGTAGTAGATGGCGCCTCGACCCTTTTCCAGGCTGCTGCCACTGCCATTTTGGCTGCCCCCAAACATAGCCACGTGATTCCTTTGTCTGCCTTTGTCTGGTGTTTTAGGGAATCTGACCTGAGCCCTAACAGCACAAAGGAGATAGTGTCTGGTATGGGATAGCCCAGGATTTCCTTTATTTGAGCTAAAAGTTTGGACCAGAATGGACGAATGTTGGGGCAGTCCCACCAGATGTGACGGAAATACCCCAGCAGCCCGCAGACTCTCCAGCATCAATCCGAGGTGTCAGGGTAAATTCTTTTCAGTTCAGTGGGATAAAGGTACCAATCGTATAGCAGTTTGTAATGTGCCTCTCTAAGGCTAAGGGAGTGGTTATGCCTGTGTATATCTCTCCATAAAGAGTGCCACTCATGGTCTGAAATGTCGTATCCCAATGTTTGCTCCCTGAATGTCATGTGTCTTGGAGGTGGTCCCTGTGTGGAGTGAAGCAGTTGTGAGTACAGGAAGGATATGATGCCTTTAGTGCCTTGCGTCTTTTTTACTAATACTTCAAGAGGGGTGAGGTCCCTCGTGCCCGCTTCTCTTGTCTCTGGCTGCAGGGCCCAGTGTCTAAGTTGTTGATAGTGGAAAAATTCCCCTTTTGTTAGGTTAAAGTCTCATTGGCAATGTTCAAAGGTGAGGATGTCTGAATTGTGAAATAAGTGCGACAGTGTCAGGCACCCCCCTTCCCTCCAAGCGTCGAAGGGACCTGGGTGTAAACCTGGTGGAAATGCTGGATTTAAGTGTATCGGGGTAAAGGGGGAGGGGAACGTCATCCAGGGTGATTTCTTTGGCACCTCATCCCATATCCTCAGGAATGTTCTCGTTGGTGTACTGATATAGGCATTAGCAGGGTGGTCTATTTTGTGTTTCCACAGTAAGTCCCATATGACTCTACCCGCTATTGCTCTGTCCATATGCAGCCTATGCTTATCTGATTCCCTTTGTGACCACTCGATAATGACTCGCAGCTGTGCTGCATTGTAGTATAGGCCGAAATCAGGGAGCCCCAACCCCCCCTCCGATCGGAGTCTCCGAAGCAGTTTAAAGGGTAACCGAGCCAGTTTATTCTGCCATAGAAATTTGTTGAGCAAGGTTTTAAGTTTGTCCAAGTACCCTGTTTCAATTTCAATGGGAAGGCTCTGGAATAGGTGGGGGAATTATGGAGGCACCACCATTTCTATTGCGTGTATTCTCCCCAGCCAAGAAATATATAGTTGGGCCCATCTCTTTAACTCTACTATTAATTTTTGCAGCAATTGTGGGTAGTTGGCCTGAAATAGTTGTGAAATTTTTGGGGTCAATTTAATACCTAGATACGCAAGGGCTTTCCTTTCCCATTGAAAGGGGGATGAGCCACTAAGTGTCTCCATCTCTCTGTCTGAGAGCGTCAGGTTTAGGAGGGAGGATTTGGAGATATTAATACGATAGCCTGCCACTTGTTTGAAGAGGTTTAATTCTTTTAAGCGGGCCGCCAGTGAGTTCTTAGGTTTGGTAATGGGGAGCAGGGCGTCATCGGCAAATAACGAGATTGTATGCTCCTCTCCACCGAAGGTGATCCCCTTGATCTCTGGATTGGCTCTAACTGCTGCAGCTAGGGGTTCGATGCTCAGAGCAAAAAAAGAGGCGAGAGCAGGCATCCCTGCCTCGTCACTCGCTCCAATCGAAATGGCTTTGCAGCAGTCCCGTTCACGAGGATTCTGGTGGATGGGGCTGCATAATTTGCTTGAATCATGGTAACACATTTGTCATCATAGCCAAAGCACTTGAGAGTCGCGAAAAGAAAAGCCCAATCAACTCGGTCAAATGCTTTTTCCACGTCTAAGCCTAATAGCACTGCTGGTCTTCATTTTTTGGTCACTTTTTCAATGAGATGGAGCACTCGTCTGACGTTGTCGTGTGTTTGTCGCCCCTTTATAAACCCCGATTGATCAGGGTGGATAAGTTCAGGCATTCTTCGAAGCGCGTCGCCAGTATTTTTGAATAAATCTTGGCGTCAAGATTTAGGAGCGCAATGGGTCGGTAGGAGCCACATAACTGTGGATCTTTCCCCGCCTTAGGTATTACTATTGTCTGTACTTCGCTCATGGAGGGAGTGACCATTCCTGTGTCAGCGATGTGATTGAAAAAAACTGTCAGATGAGGTACCAGTTCCGCACTGAATGCCTTGTAAAAGCGAGCCATGAGCCCGTCCGGCCCCGGCGACTTGAAAAGTTTTAGTACGTAGGAACAAAGGTCCCAGAAAACAACAATACAATGTATAATATCAAATCATACATTCAAAACGAAACATAAGACACAAGGTATTTGTTGCACACAGTGTTTAATTCACACTGGGCATTGATCTCTTAGTGAAGATATTTACACATTATTACATGTGACAGTGTCTCTAGGCGGGAACGTGATGATGTGGGGGAAAAGAGGGTTGGGTGATGGTGCTTCACTGAGGATAGGGAAGTGATTAAAGGATAAAGTGTCAATCAGAAACAGTTCATCACTTAAAAAACCCATGTGGCTCATACATCGAGCCTATAAATCACAGTTTAGCAGAAACAATATACAGCCATGGTTTTAAACAGTAACACAGTATGAAATATCTTTTGTTTATGCTGGCTACACGGTAAAATGTCGATGTTTTGACCCCAATAAAACTGTAGGCTGTTGTATCCCTTACGACGGGGTCTTCATCAGGACAGAAGTGTGGGGATGAGGGAGGGAAGTGTTCATACAGCCTCTGCACAGAGGCCAAGGGCGTAGAAGGGCGCGTGGGCTCCTATCGCGTGAGAGCGACCAGGCACTTCATACAATGATGAGCTTGGGCTATGTCGTGCCGGATAAGTCGGATGTCACTGACATAGTGAAGGTGATCTGAGTTAGCGGAAAAGCACACTGAATCCAAATGTATTCCTTGAAAAGTTTTAGGGCGCCTATTGCCATTTGGACCGCCTCCTCGCTAATGGGATCTGCCAGCCTGTCGTTGTGGGCCTTTGTCACTTTGGGTAGGACTATGTTGTCTAGGTATCTTAACTGGGAGTGAAGATCAGCGTGTTCTGCCTTGTATAGGGATTGATAAAATTCCCCGAAGGCCTCCGCTTTACAGTGCTCTTCGGACTCTAATGACCCCATTAAATTTAGTATTTTGTTAATATATTCTTTGTCTCTTTTGACTCTGAGCTATCTCGCCAGATTTGTTCCTACCTTGTTGCCCTGCACGTATGATGTTTGTTTCAGCCTAAGTAGGATCATTTCAGCTCGCTTTGCATAAATTGCAGCCAATTTACCCCTGGCTGCATTGACTTTTACGTTGTAGAGGCAAATTGGGTGCAGACTTGTGTGTTTTTTCGAGAGCCTGAAGCTCGGCTTCTAGGGCCCGTCTTTACAGGCCCCTCTGCCTATTTAGTTCAGTTATTGCTGCGATGCAATGTCCTCTTAGGGCTGCCTTGAAGGTGTCCCAATTATTGGCTGGAGAAGTATCCTGGGGGTGGTTGTGGAGAAAGTAGTCTTTAATGGTTTCACAGAAGTTCATCCAGTGCCAGTCTATCCCGTAGCAGTGCCTGTGGGAAAAACCAGCGCGCAAATTTGGGATGCGTGCTCTCCACTCGAGGGAGCATGTTACAGGCGCGTGATCCGAGATGAAGATCAATTTGATATTTGTGGATTGTATTTCCCCTTTTAACGTTCGGCTTAAGAAGATATAGTCAAGTCTCGAGTACGTGCGATGGATGTGTGAAAAAAAGGTGTAATCTTTTTGTGCAGGATGCAACTCCCTCCATATATCTACTAACCCCAAATCTTGCATTGCATTTCTAACCGTTTTTGAGAAACTGCTTGTCTGGGCCCTATGTGGGTGGGTGCTATCCATCCCCGAGTGACAGGTTAAGTTAAAGTCTCCCATAAGCATCACCTCTCCCTCTGCAAAGTCTCCCAGCATGGTTAGTGTCTTCAAGATGAAGGGAAGTTGATTGGTGTTTGGGGCTTAAATTGATGCCACCGTACACAATTTCCCAGATGCGCGGCCCTTTACCATCACAATTCTGCCTTCTTTGTCTGTTTTTTGACCCTCTACTTTGAATTTCAGGGATGAGTGAAACATTATCGCGACCCCATTGTGCTTGGTGGTGTTGGATGACTGGAATATTTGGGGGTAACTTTTATGCTTGAGTCTGTGGGCCTCGGTGCGTTTAAGGTGCATTTCCTGCAGGGCAACTATGTCATAGTGGTCATCTAAGAGGTAATTCCAGACATTGTGTCGCTTAGTTGGGGCATTAAGCCCGTGTACATTCCATGTTAAAATCTGAATCGTCATTCTTTTGTGTTAGTACAGGACTCTAGTGACCACGCTTTGTGTTCTCCCTCCTCCCCCGCCTCACTCCCCCCCACTCCCGCTCCCCCCAAAGTCCCGCCAGATTGTGTCTTTGCCCGATCATTTGTATGTGAGATTTACCGTCCGGTGAGTACCTGAAAAAAAGAGAAAAAACGGGAACCAAGTTCCCCCTCCCCAACCCCGAATTTAAACCTTCATTAACAACGGGTCCCGGATTAAACCATGGGTTTTTGAACAACGGCATCTTCTGGGGTGATTGGTCCATTTTCGCTGCCGTGGCTGTACTGTCTCTTACTGGACTCGGAACAAGCCATTACTGTTGAACTCCCGGCTGTGCCCTTTTGTCCTCTTCTTTCCGCCAATCAGATTAGGCGTCTGGCCCCTCATGATTTGTGACCTGTAGGCCGCATTATGTCGGGAACAACGACCCACCCATAAAGTGCTTCCCTTCCCTGAAACTTCGAGTCTTGTTCAGGCATTTTAGGGGCCCTGGGCCCACGAAGGGAAATGTCTCTGAGGAGCTCCCTTCTGCCAGTTGATTGCTTTACCTCCTTCTCTGCTGCTTGGTTGGTCTCTGGGTGAGCCAAGGTGAATTATCCCTGTTGCTACCTTCGCCGGCTCTTACTGCCTCAGCTCTATCCGCTGCGTGGTCATTCTTTGGTATTTCAAGGCCCAGGATATTCATGGCTTCCCCCAGCTCAGTGCAGTGGTGTGATTTGTTGCGGTATTCGAACGCCAGCCCAAAGGGACAAGTCCATCTATATCTCACGTTGTCGTGTCACAGCTTGTCTGTAACTTGGCGAAACTGTTGGCTCCGCGCTAACGTGGCCGGAGAAATATCTTGGAAGAGTACACAAGAGAAACCCTAAAAGGACACTTTATTGGTTTTCCTACCTGTTTGCAGGATAGCTTCTTGTACTTTAAATGCATGTAACTTTACTAGACTGTCCCTAGGTCTTTGATTGCTTCCTGAAAGAGGCCTTCCCACCATGTGCACTCTATCTCTATTTTGATCTTTGGTGTGCTAATGTCCAGAATCTCGTGGAATAGACCCATTAGAAAGGCCTCTAGATCCGACCCTTCCGCCGCTTCTTCCCGTTGGCGAATGCGGATCTTGTCCCTTCGGGATCTATTTTCCACGTCCTCTGTTTTAATGATTGCCATTTGTAGTTGTGTTCTCTGGGGGTTTGTGTCATGTCCTTCTGTTGCTCAAGGCCTTGTTCTAGGACCGATATTTTGCCTTCCATATTTAGGGTTCTGCTACCAACGGAGTCTATGTCCTGCCGCAGCGTGAGCAATCTTTCGTTCAGGTAAGTTTTGAGTTTCTCAACAGAGGAAGCCACATCAGTTTTTATCTCCTCGCTTAGTTCTTTTTTGAAATCCCTCAAGGAGGCCAGGAAGTCTTCTCTAGTGAGGGCCATGCTCCCTTCACCGCTTGTTGTTTGTCGGGTGATAGTTGCTTCTGTGGAGCCAAAGTAGTTGGAGACCCTGTTGAGTTGGGTCTTTTTGGGTGGCATATGGAAGGTCTTCGCTCCCTGAACCGGAATCAGGTGAGAACCGCAGGCGCTCTCTTTGGCGTACTTTCCCCAGTCCAAAGACCGTAGGTCCTCTCGCGTGAGTGCTTCTTAGTGGATTCATTAACTCCGCCCACCTCTGCTTCCATCTCACTGATAGCCTTTGAGCGTGGGGTGATCGTCTTCGCGCATCTTGCCGTACATTGACCTTTTACTCAGTGAGGGTGTGTACTCTGGGGCCTTCAGCGCCTTTCTGCGTTGTCTTTTAGCGGCATGCTGGTGTTAGTCACATTTCGCCTTGAGTGGGAGGTTCAGGCTGCTTTGTCGCTTCCGCTAGTCTTTGGGGGGGCCTAAAAGTAGATTCCCCAGAGCATCCACTCCGCCCCTCCTCCCGGCCTCTGTAACTTATTTCTTAAGGGCCTCCATTTTAGTCTCGCTGGCCCCCATTTTGGGGTCAGGCAAGCCACGTGGGAGCTTTTCGGTGAGTCTCTGCTTGGCGTGGGGGGTGCCCACATCCCACTTCTCCTTTCCCTCCCGATGCGTGAGCTGTCTAATGCGCCCTGCCTTTCCCTTACGCACCGTATTAGGAGTGTCTCTCAATCCCACGGCATCCGTGTCTCCCGGGAGGCTCTCCTTGAAATCTGCACCGGGTCTCTGGCTCCACCCCTGTGGGTCGCTCTGATGTCGCTGTGGGCCGTTTCTGTGCAGTCGGGCATCGCTTCGTACTCGGTTGCCGCTCCATCAGTTTGCTGTTTTAGGCCCTCCCCCCCGCTCCGCGCCATCTTCTTCTTCTCGAGTCGCCTCTTCGATTGGCTGCTTCCCGACGTTGCTTCTCCACCCAATTTGATATGGGGGAAGCGACTGGTCTCTCGACTCCAGCGCCGTGTGTGGCACCTTCAGGTTCGGCCTATTTCAGCTCCGTTTCTCTGAGTTTTCTCTTGGTGGCAGCGGAGCCGAGACAGACTACTCTTCTCTGCCATCTTGGTTGGCCACACCCAAGTAATTTATTTTTGATTAATTAATAATTAGTTGTTATTTATATTAATTAATTGATTGAAAATTTATTATGAAACTTGTGTAATTAATTTTAGGTGCTGGTTGTGGGGTTTGTAGGGGTAAAGGGTGGGAAGTAATTTATGTTTAATTAATTAATAAAAAGTTGTTAATTTATATAAAAAAATTGAATGTAAATTAATTATGGAAATTGTGTAATAATTAGTTGATCATTAATATTAATTAATTAATTGATATTTAATTAGGGTAATTGTTTATTTTTTTGTGTGTGGGTTTTACTTTTATAGGGGTAAAGGGTGGGGAGTAAATTAATTTTACTTACTTTATAATTCGTTTTTAAGTACTATTAGTTTTTTAATTGAAAATATGTAATAAGGGGACCATTACGATAACCGGCGTTAAAAAATCCGCCATCCACCATAGCCTGAAAAAACCGCCCGCCTGCACCATGGGAATACCGACCAAGCAATTATGATGTCGCGAAGCAACCACCGCCCGCGGCGGTAAAAACACACAAAATTCCGCCCGTCCATGTCCGAGTAGAAGATTAACCGTCCACCACGGACGCAATCCCGCCCGAAAACCCAAATCCGCCCGCCCTGACGACCGAGACAACGACCGTGAAATTATGATCTCCCCGACATGAGCGCGGAAAATCCACATTTACCCCGCCCGCCACGGTTAACAACAGCGACGAAGAACTGACACGGCGGAAGGCCTTGCGGACACGTCCGTGCACGGAAACCATTTGCGGGACAAAGAAATACACACAACATGGCCAACAAGTCCACACAGCAAACCACGCCAAAATACACAAACACAGAACACATCCCAATGACACATGCCCCCTGCCAAAAATAAAAAACTACAAATCCCAGGACAACAGACACAACACACCTGAAAACGACAGACCATCATGACACACCCACATAAATTAGTACAAAAGCAGCCTCCTCACAGACCACAATCCCTTGCACGAGGACAAAGCGAAGACGCCATCAGACAACACAGAGAGACACAAAGGAAAGCAGCACACCACACGCACGCATACATCACACACATCACCACCACTACCACCACCACCATCACCACTGAAACAACGGCACCAGGAACCCCCTGCACATCACACACCACACACCACACACCAACCACACCAGCTCAACAAATAGCAGACCACACACCATGGCAAGCCATAGGATGCCAAAGTACACTGCCACTGAGTTGACGGTCATGGTCGATGAGATCATTAAGGTGCACCCACAAATCTATGGGAACCAGGTCCAACAGACACCAGTAGCCACCAGAAACAGGATGTGGAGAAGGATAGTGGACCAGGTGAATGCAGTTGGGAACGTGCCACGCAACCGGGGCGAAATCACAAAGAGGTGGCACGACCTGAAAAGCGTGGTCAGGAAGAAGGAGGCCAAGAACCGTGAGCTGGCTGCCACGACTGGCGGCGGAAATCCCGCGCTATTCAAGACCTTCAAGGCGTGGGAGGAGAAGGTGCGAGGCATTCTGCATCCGGAGAGTCTCACCGGAATACCAGGGGGAGTGGAGGCTGGTAAGTACAAACAAATGTATACCAGCACACCGCTAAGTACTGTCATGCACTACCAGAATGCCATAGCACCGAGGGCCAAACACCCCCATGTCCAGTACACAATACACAAGACATCTCTCACACATGCAACAGACACTCCCACACACTCAGCCCAAAGGTACCAACAAACTAAACCATGGGGGCATGTGTACAGTCAGCCAGCACCACAACTCCCACCAGGTCCCTCTGTACCCCAGATGTGCCGGAAGGAGCACTCCCCACACCCACACCCATGTGTCAGCCATAGCTGCACTAACCAACAAGTAACAGGTAAGTAGCCTTACCACAAACTCCGAGTATCGGAGGGGGGACTGCAGAAATACAACCACCACCAGGCCCCTAGTCCTACAGCGCAGCAAGATGGAGCACTCCCCACACCCATGTGACAGCCATTGCAGTGCACACCTTCACCCGACAGGTAGATATGTTTCCCTACATGGAGGGGTGTCTGTGGATGGTAAGCCTCCACCACAACTCACAACACGGCCCCCACTGCCACAGACCAGCAAGATGGAGCACCCCTCCCTCTCATGACCATGTGACAGCCATGGCATTGCACCCTACAAACCAACAAGTAGGTAGACTACTGTACAGGGCGGGGTGTCTGTAGGCATGAGGACTGTACTACGACTAACATTTGGGACATGTCACGTAGCAGAGGAACAGGTAGCACTGCTCCCTGCCATAATCATGTGACTAATGTGCACACGGACATGAATTACAGAGTCAAATCCCACATGAGCCATCACAAATACACCAACACGGAAGGAGTCACGTCTGCATGCACAAGTCTCACTGGAGTACTGACCCACATGCCGTGCACTGTGCCAGTCATCACACACATCAGCAACACCATCGAAGTATTGTCCATGTAGTCGTGTCTGCTTGTTCCGTTGACATCGTACAACATCACCCATGTAAGTCCATCTCGTCACAATGTAACTGAGTGGAACCACAGTAATGTCACATACACCACTGGACCCATGAACCACACAGCTACACAATGCACATTCAATGTCTCATCCATCACATCTTCACAGCCCCAGTGTCATGAAAGGTATATCATCTAATCAGTTGCCCCATATACAGTAGTACGGCAAAGATTCCTGCCGATGACCAATAATGTGTCTGTAGTGTCTGAAGTGCACGTCACACTGTGATTTACAACATACCTAATATAGTCAACACACCAAGAGCACTGCATTGCTGCACATGGCTGAGGGTAGCACACACACAAAGGAATTGTCCCATCTGCAATACGTCGTGTGGCACACAACCATCACCCACCTACTACAATGCTTGCAGTGTAATGTCCCTAAATGATAACAGTGAGCAGATATGCTTGGTACGTCAGACATACACACACCTTTGTCTCTGCAGTGTCGTGTGGCCAAAACACATGTCCCCTCCTGCACCCTTATGCCACAGTATGTACCCCAAAACCATATTTCACAGCAAAAGCGCTGAGGGGGCTGTGCCCCTTTTGCCAACTGCGTTCCTAAGCGTTCCATTCGAAACCCCAAAACCATATTGCACCTCAAATGCGTTGAGGGGGCTGTACCCCGTGTCCACCAAAGGCACAAAATGTAGGGGTACTGCAACACACACCGATTGGCTATCCAAATCCGTCCCATGCCATGTGCACCCATCACACCATTAGATTGCCTTGATCACGCACACACATTGTAGAGCCATACACATGCATCTGGGAAATCAGTGCACAACTGTGCACCAACTGTGAATGTCAGTCATCTAACACAAACCTTGCAAGGTGCAACACAATAACCTTTCGTCTCCGACCCACAGGTGACGAACAGCATGATGCTGGAGAGGGAGACAGCAGTCACCACAGCCAGTCCACAAGCCCTCCACCCGGACTCACGGATGTGGAAGACCTGGACACCTCCTCGGACGAGGACTCCGGACCGGGCACATCTGGTGTTGCAAGGCCCAACCGCTCCCCAGGACCCCTCCTACCCACCAACCCATCTCCCAGGGCCGGTGACCAGTCCCAGGCCCCTGCTGCCACGGTCATTGCGGCCACCACCACCGCCGCAACCACCACCACCACCAGGGCCTCCCTGACCACTCAGCCTGCGCAAGGGCTCGTACGCACGTCGACACCGACCCTGGGAGCCACAACGAGGCCCCGGGTGACCACCGTGGCCAGTGGGCAGCTCGGTGGCAGCAGTTCAGGTGGGAGGAGCAGGGACAGGTCAACGCCATCAGAGCCTGGGAGCCAAGCCCTGCCGCAAATCGCAAGAGTCCTTGGGGCCTATGAAGAGGCCCAGGGACAATGGGCCCGGTCAGCTTCCGATACGCGGGAAGTCCTTGGGGTGTTGAGGTCCATGGACGCCCATATGGGCCAATTCGTGACTCGTATGGGCAAACTTGTCGACCTCATGGGCCAGCTAGTGGTGGCGGTGAGGGCCCAATCAAGGCCAACCACACCACCTCCGACACCACCTGCTGGGGCGCAGGTCCGTGCAACATCCAGTTCCCCTGCGTCCACAGCGAGTGGGCAATCCTCAGCCACCACCAGCAGCCCACAAACACAACCACCCCCTCTCAAACGTGGAAGGGGGCGTCCGAAGAGGAAACAGGTGTCCAGAGATGACTTTGCACGCTCCAAACGCCAGTGAGACAGCCAGCCACGGTGGACATCTACTGCATTCACTTGGACTACTATCCTACCCCACACTGCCATGTGAATGGCATGTGTCTGTCGGACTGTGGACCCAGAACAACATGGGTACACCTTGGCCATCACGCGGACATGTCCGTCAACTCATTGTTCCAGCATGCACCACTTTTGTCATCACCTTGCCCACAATCACATGTCACTTTACAAAATAAATACACCTGGATCACATTCTGTTGTATGTGCTCTGTGTTTAATCAATGATGTGCAACCGTCACCATGATCAGTAATGCATCAGGAGTGTGGTATGTCGATAGGCCAGGAGAGGCTGGAGGGACCTAGGGGTGAAAAACAGAACAAGAGTCCATTGAATGTGTGTGTCACACACTCATCACACAGTACTTGTCATCAAGTTCAAGCAATGTACACACATCTCACAGAGCAACAGGGCACAATGCCACAGCCACTGTCAGTGGCATACTACCTTGGACATGGACCATTGCCACACAGCACTCAGTGAACAATAGGCCGCCGTGACAATGCACACATACACCTACACAACTACAGCAACATCAGCCGACGTACATGGTCACTCACCGTCAAGTGAAGTAGCGGGCGATGAGCTGCTGACGCTCATTCACTGCTTCCTCCTCTCCACTGTCCTCGTCACTGGACACGGCCTGGTCTGCAGGCGGGGGTCCTGGCTGATCACCGTCATCCACTATCAGGGGGATCTGCCTGCGAATAGCGAGGTTGTGCAGCATGCAGCATGCCACAACTATCTGGCACACCTTCTGTGGGGAGTATGCCAGTGCACCCCCGGTGCGGTCCAGGCACCTGAATCTGGACTTCAGGAGTCCAAAAGTACGCTCCACCACACGTCTGGTCCTCCCATGTGCCTCATTGTATCTGACATCAGCTGGTGTCCTGGGATTACGGAGTGGGCTCAGCAGCCAAGGCCCGTTAGGATATGCCGAGTCACCTGGGTGTGAGAAACACAGAGAATCCTTGCAATTCCAACAGGACACAAGACAGCATGTCACACCCAGCACGCTACACGAGTATGCATACTCACCAACAATCCAGGCACGGTCCGGTTGAAGATTGGACACCAGTCGTGGGAGGATGCTGTGGCGCATGATGTGCGAGTCATGGGTGGAACCGGGAAACTTCGCACACACGTGCGTGATGATCATGTCCGCCAGGCACACCACTTGCACATTCAGGGAGTGGAAATGTTTCCGGTTACGAAAGATGTGCTCCATGGCCTGTGGTGCAACAAGGCCAACATGTGTGCAATCAATTGCACCAACAACGTGGGGGATGCGTCCAAGTGCATAGAAAGCCCCCTTCACTGCCGCCAAATCACGAGCCCTGGGGAATCTGATGTACCGGTTCCTGTACAGCATCATGGCTGACAGGACATCCCGTAGCACCATGCTGAACATGGGTTGGGACATTCCAGCTCCACTGCCTACCGTGTGTTGGAAAGATCCGGTAGCGAAAAAATGCAGTGCAGCCATCACCTTAGCCGTGGGGGTGAATGCTGTTGGATACACCCTGCGAGGACGAAGGTGGGGTTCCAACATGGCACATAGGCGATGCAGGGTGGGTCGGTCCAGCCGGAATTTACGGATGACCTCCACATCCTCCATGTCTGACAGCAATTGGTAGGGGCGATGTATGTTTGGTCTCCTCCTAGGACAGATGGAAGTGGACACATGTCAATGCAACACACCACATGGCACATACACATACACATACCAAAAATAACTGGCAAAGCTATAGAATCACAGAACAGCTGACAAGTAGGGACAGCACAGCCACAATACTCTTACACAGGTCCCCTTACCAATAGCAATGGTTACTGACACATACCATTGACATGAGCATGCACATGGGGATTTAGGCCCTAATAGCTTGAAAGGCATCATGATGGTTTCAGACTGCATAGGTGGGAGGCGACAACACCACGGCAATATACCTAGCTGCTGTGCCAGACACAGCTTCCGAGGCCGGGTGAGTATGGCACACACCAACAACACAATGTACACAGGCTGAGCGGCCAAAACAAGTGGGTCCTGTTGCACAATGGGATATGAGACAGTCAATGATGTCCCTAGCCCACCCAATGTCCAGCACTGTACGTATCACACCTCCAACACACATTGACAGGTGTACACATTGACAACTCCATGACAACACAGCTGTGTGAATGCAAACACACATCACAAGTGACACGTAACGTTGCACGTGCCAAGTGGGAGATGTACATAGAGAAATATGGCATGTGTGTGCATATGCACATCCCATGCACCCATGCTAATGTGTACATGATGATGTGCCAACAGACATGTGGAGGCTGAGCACTGGCCGTCAATGCCAATGCACACAGCATGAAGTGGCCCTGTCCAGTGTGGACATGCTCCCACACACAAATCCTGGCCACACCTGCAAATGCATGGCGCACCTTCAACTGTGGATTCCACATGGCACCAGCGGACTGTACCCGCCATGGACCAGGCCCTTGAGGCCAACTCCAATGGCCCTCGCGACTGCATCCTGCGTGTTCGACGATAGAGGTAAGCGTACCGGGACAGCTCGGTGCAGGCCATTGTGTGCATTTGAAGCAGGCAGACATGGTACACCAATTGCAGCAGCTTGGACCCACTGGAACAGCCCCAGGGGGCCATATGAGTGTGGGAGGGAGACAGGCATTACCACAGCTTACAGGGACTGCTGCCTGGCATCCCTCAACAACACCTGCCGCTGCTGCCACATGTCCACCTACATGTCGACGACTCTGAAGATATGTCCAGGTCCACTCACCAGCGAGGAGCTGGAGATCATGGATTCCGAGCTCCACGCACACTGCCCAAGGCTATTCATAGCAAAACTTGTGTGTGTAAGACAACTACAGTGTGTGTGGGAGTGCATGTGGGGGACACACACGTCGTAGATCCGCAGCACTATGATTCTGAGCCTGTGGGGTTCCAACATGCACTGCTTACCATGCTAACTACAGGTGTAAGGGGTATGTAGGCTCTATGGCGCTTTCCCATGCATGTCCCTCACGAGTGGTGGTACATGGCATTTCCATGTCAGACATCCAGTCACGCAGCCACTTGGCAATGCAGGAGTCAGGGCAGTCATTGCTTGTGTGACTGGCTGGCTGGGTCCCTGCTGGCCTTCTCAGTGGCAGCAGACCTGGGCTGCACATTGACCGCACAATCCTAGAAGGAGACAACACTGACTGTACAGTGGGTCACATGTGTCTTTTGTTCAGGTCTCTCCTGAAATGCACAGACTCAGCCCTGTCGATTGGACACACCATGCCTTGTGATAGGGATGTGTGTGAGAGATAGTGGCACTGAATGTGACCTCCATTGCGTGGTGAGCCATTCACAGGGCGAGTACGTTGAGGGCTGCGCAGTGTTGGACACAGTGAGTCCACCCACAAAGATGTGTTGCCTTGTGATCTATTTGTTGGTCCACCTGACAATGGACAGTAGATGTGGGCAGACTACACATTGCTCAATGTGCTGGCAACCTGCATGTGAATGGGATGGACAGGTACTGTGTACACACTCCCAGCAGCATGCATTCACGTGTGGTGTACACATGCTGTTGGGCCATGTCCGATTAATTCCTGGCTCTGTTGCACGTCTCTGAGTATTTGGGATGGGTCAGCAGCATGCCACTGTGATTGGTGGATGTGGGTGATGTTGAGAAGTGCATGAGTGACATTCCAAGGCTCTTGTGTACCATCCCTGCAGTTTGAAGTCCTCCAGCCCAAGGGCTTGTGATGAGCCATTGCATCCAAGTTGATGCCTCTGTGTATGTGTGACCGACAGTGCAGCCAATTCCACAAAGGGTGTGACGTCATCTGCCGGATGAGCTACTACGTGGCGAGAACGGATCGGGGGATGCCCCCTCGTATTGTCAGGTCAGCACGGCGCTGCATTTCACCAGTAATGGTCTGCATCTTGACAGTCACACAGCCTGTGCCGGATGCATGTTTGTAGGGGCATCAGCAGCAAGCAAGTGTACAGTAATGTGGGATGGTGTCTTCTGCGGTGAGAGGCAGCATGTGTCCACAGCCTAACCATAATCTGGGTGATGCGATGTATGTTGTGTATGCAGTGGGTTGTAAGTGTACTCTGTGCTGTGTGCACCTGACATGCATATGCGATTCCTGAGGGTCAAGATGTAATTTGAGCAGTCTGCATTCTCAATGCACTCAGAGTCGTAGCCCTCAGGAACAACCTGTAGTGGGCTGGATTGGCAATTCACATGTATGTTTGAGGCACTGTGCCTACTCTGATTCCGTTCGGTCATATGTTTGCGATGCCCCAGCTCATATCTCTGTTGCTTACACATCCGGCACACTGTGCAACAGCAGTTATGCTCGTGTCAACGACAGGTGGATGGCATGGGCTCATGGCCATTGTGGCCCGTCATGTTGCAGTCTGTGTGAGTGGTGTCCCATTCTGCTCCATGCAGGTATGTCTTTGGCCTAATTACGTAGTGGTCATCCTTGCCCCATCAGGACAGTGGGTGTGCACACCGCGATTTGGGACTATGGTCGCACGTGCCGGGTGTGGTGCTATGTGCACAACACATGTGCCACTTATTAGCGGCTTCAGTTACTGTACGCCAGCCATTACGTGTTGAATGTGGTGGCTGTATGCAATTGCCCAGGTATCATGCAACATGTGGATTGGTGGATGTTCTGTGCTGCTTCCCTTGCACATGTCTGTTTAATTGATGCCAGATGAGTGAGGCCACCTCGCTCTCTCTCTCATTTGCCATCTCCCGTGGGTGCTGAGGGACAGGGGACGGTCAGCAGTGGTGTGGCATCGGGTGTAGCAGCTGCACAGGTGCTGAGTGTGTCAGATGTGACCAGCGCCTCGGAGGGGCCAGACGTGTGCTGGATGAATTACAGGGCGAGACGGCAATTTCTGAGTCATCTGAGGACCGAGGTGATGCATCCATGTTTGCTACCACAGGGGACGTGGACTCTGGCTCCTCTTCAGACACGCGGAGGCCAATGGCCGCCCTCCCATCTACTTCCACAGGTGCAACACGTGTCGGCACAGGGATGAAGGGTAGAGTTTCCTTCACACCAGGCACAGCTGCCCCTGCACATGTGAGCCCTGCTGCCCTCAGTGCTGGGTCTGTTGAGCTCATGCGCCATCTCTGCGTGGGGCAGACAGCTCTCCTCAATAACGCCATTGCCCATGACATCACTTTGCCGCATGTGACACAGTACATGGAGGGCCCACATGTACGCGTGGGTGGGCTACGACAGACTGTCCAATGGTTGTCCCCCCCAGTCAAGGTGGTCCTTCAACTGGGCCAATATCAGGCTGACATTCCTGACCCTTTCTCCACCCCCTGGGCAGTGGCACATCTGACAACAGCAGGGCACGAGTCCTTAAATAAGGGGTGGGGGGACGCTGACGTCACGACAGGAAGTGACATCACGGAAGGTGGCTTGCACCGTCTGACTCATTGCCTCCCCTCGCTCACCCCTTATATGCGATTGCATCGTAGAAGCCAGCGCGTGCACAAGCAGCTCCGATCTCGCCCCAGAGAGGCCAAAGAGTGAATGTGTGGGTCCATTTGCCCCAATCATCTGTCTCGCGGTAACATGAGTGGTGGGACGCCGTCCACCCGCGTGGTACCCCGACTCGATACCTGGACAACAGTGCCAATGCATGTCAGCCTCCGGAGTCCGGATACACCACATGCAACACACAGGGGCTGTGTCTGCCCTAGCGGGCCAGGCCGCAAACACAATCCCACACGTAGGGTTGACCCACCGCTGCGCGCATAGTCATTACAACCACTGCCATTGACAAGGGACCCATGTGGTGGGACATGGGCCTCAGGGTGTCGGGCCTCCGAGCCATCCCCCGCCAACGAGTGTCATGCATCTCACACATTTCGCAAAGCCAATGGAACACTTTGCCTGCACACCAGGTCTCGAGTCAGGGTACCACGCGGGTGGACGGCGTCCCACCACTGATTTTACCACGAGCCAGGGGACTGGTGCTAATGGACACACACATTCACTCTTTGGCCCCTCTGCTGCTTGTGCACGCGCTGGCTTCTCTGTTGCAATCGCATGTAAGTGGTGGGCGAAGGGAGGCAGAATGTCTGATGGTGCAAGCCACCTTTCGTGACGTCACTTCCTGTCGTGACGTCTGCGTCCCCCCACTACATATTTAGGAGTTGTGCCCTGCTGCTCACTGAGAATGTGTTGCCTGCGAGATGTGACCAGGAGAAGGGCGCCATGAGCTCCCACCCACCAAGCTCCACTGCCATCCCGTGCCCTGGGTAGCCTGTGCATGCGGACAATGTAGGGGGTACACATGGTGGACAGGGGATGTGAGTGCCTTGGCAAGGGCCTGGCAGACGCACAGCAGTATCCAGCATGTCCCCAGAGGGAGGGCTAACGTCTACGCCTGATGCAGCATTGATCGTGTGCCCGCCTGTTGTGCCCACACGAGTTCACATTCATCTCCAGACAGGTGTGCTTTCCAAATACCCAACACAGTGGAAATATAGCCCTCCGGAATCCTCCCCACACAGTCTGTTTCAACAATGCATGTGTGCACCTACCCGTGCCACCCACCCACCTGGCCCAAGCGGAACTCCCGCTTCACATGACACATGTGTGTCTTCCACAGTTGTGCTTCTCTCTCAGGGGCGGACCTCCAACTGTCCCGTAGCACATAGACAGCACCGAGTTGAACGGGCCATCCTGTATGAATGGTAGGGACACACACACATCTACCTGTGACACAGTGGTGGCTGTGATGGCTATTGTGCCTGCCATGGCAGTGTTGGTGGCCATGTCAGGGTACACTCACACACATTGCATACGCAGCTTTTCGTGTCACTACTCTGCACATCGGACTGGCCACTGTCCCTGGTGTTGAACACTTTTGCCGCCTGTCTATGTGATCTGTGACTGGATGCTGTTGTTCCTGTAGTCGGTTGTGTCTGTGTAGTTGCTGATTGCAGTTGTTACTGTGTGTGCATAGTTAAGTGAGGCACATGCCTTGAATGGTACCTCAACAATTGCAATGTCTGGTGTCACATTCCAATGTGTTTTACACGTGGCTGGGACTTCACTTCTTTCAGACTCTGCCACTTGTGTGTGATGAAGAAGTTTTTTAGTGACACGGATTGTCTGCATGTATTTGCTTGAATTCCATGGTAAATGTCTACGTGTCATGTTTGCGTGCAGGCAAAGCACGGGGTGTGAGTCTGGCCACAGGATGACAGGTAGCATGTGCATAGTGTGCGGGTATGTGTGAGCTTACTTTCTGGGTGGCCAGCAGTGTAGGTGTATGTTGATCTTGTGATGGACATTGAGCCTGGGCACATGGGTTACTTTCAAAGTGTGCATTTGGGAAGTGTAGGTATGTGTGGTGTGAAGTGTGTGACTTTGGGGTGGTGTTGGTGTGTGTGTGTGCACTCTGGCAATGTCGATTACACACATGTGTTACCCAGGGGCATGGTGGGTGTTTGTATCCGTGTTCAGGTCTGTGAATGTGAGCGCATGTGTGTATTGTATGTTGCACAGTGTGCAGTGTGTGGGTGTGTCCTTGCAGTTCTGGATGGCTCCTACTTAATATGTTTTGGCCATTGTGGGTCTGCAGGGTGTGTGACTGTCAAGATTGTGCCTGGTTTAATTAAGCATGTATGTGATTTTCAGCTGTTCGTACTCACTGTGCGGACCTGCCCACCCACACTGATTTCCTGTGTGTGTTTTGACATGCATTGCTGTAGCATGCTTGTTGCGTGGCTCCTACTTTTGCTTGATGAGTGGGATGTCAGACTGTGAAGGTAATTATACACATATGTAGGACTGTGCTTTGAAGTGACCAGCCTGTCAGTGTTCATGTGATGATCTGTTGTGCCACGTCAGAGTCTGACAATCAAAGGCCCACGACCTGTAGTATTTCACTAGGTCCACTGTGGCGGCAACTCATATGCATTGACATCCAATGTCACTGGACTACATGGTCATCTCACGGCTCTCGTGTACTTCACACACTCTCATCCTCTCTCATTCGTACTTGTCTTCTTGAAATTATTCAACAGAGTCACATATTTGCTTCGAGGCATGTATTTGGACTTACTTCCTCTGTGATGCAGAATAGTGGGCACTACTGGCAGCAAAATGCATGTGGAGGATATACTTAGCATGATTACACATACGAAAGGGGGTACAGGTAGATGTAATTAGTTTTTGACTGTGGAATGGAGGCTTCAGGGTTACAGCTGCCTTGCACTTTCTATGCTACAGTACATTTGCTGATTACTGATGGTCTCTGGGCTTTGACACAGACAGTATTCATTCAGCCTACCAGACAGCTTGGCTTCATAGGGACAGTTCATCTCAGTTCCATGGTACCGGTTTAATACAATAGTGACTCCGACACACCTGCGTCAGAGGTGACATCAGGGCATGTGCCCACCTGCATGCAGCAGCGTCTCACCAGTTGTTGCAATGTGGGGGCTACTGAACATGACACTGTTACTGGGGCCATGTTGTAGGGGGTTGCAGTAGTTGTCCATGCAAAAGTCCTGGCACGGAAGTACAGACAAAGGTGAGGTGACAGTTCGCACGTACTACAGCAGACAGATGTGTGTGCACTGACAGGTGCATGTGTCCAGGTGCGCAGGATACATATTATGGCATAGTTGTTCGTGCTGTATTGCCCATGTGGTTACTGTACACAAGTCCCATACCTCTGCCTCCCCCTGTTCATGCAGAGACACGAGATATGGTGGGGTACAGGGTGCATGTCCCGGAAATGTCAGTTGTCATGGCAGTGGAGTTGATGGTAAGGTGTTAGTTGCAGATTATATGGTATAGTTCTTGTACAGCTACCTGCACACTCCGTGCGAAAGCCAAGCATGGGTACGGTGTTGTACATCTATGTTCAATTGTGGATGTTGAGTCGGGGACCCATGAATTGACAAGTTGACGTGTATGCGACACCTTCCAGCAGGGTATCCATCCCATTGATGGTGAACATGGATGTCATCCAATGAAGCGGGTGGTGGGTGGCAAGGTGTTCGTCGTAAGTTGTCCCTTGTAGAATCCTGATGGGACATGTTGGATGACATTCGATGAAACTGTGATCCAGGAGACGTTCTGTGGAGGCACACTGGTCCCATTGCAGTGTGTCCCCGATTGCAGCCACAAACGCCATGCCCCCATACACTGAACAGATCCTGTCGTGTTCGTCCAGGGGTGCAAACAAGTGTACCAAGTCCGCCTTTGGACATGCCGGGTTGGAGAGACATAAATCCACAGGCCAGTGGAACGGACACCTCCGACAGTAGAATACGGGGATGACGCAGCTGAACATTGCAATGCGGTAAGTTACTCGGTAACTTACATTCAGCATTGCCAGATTTGAGCAGCCCACTATGTGTAGCATGCTGTCACTGTACAGCTTGATCTGTCCGGCGTAGTTGAGGGTCAGTGGTGCAACAGCCATTTTGCTACAGGGTGATGTGATGGCGTGCTCCGTCTGCCTGAGCAGTCAGCAGAGTGCAGCCTCCGTCGATGCTGGGAATTCTGGAATGGATGTAAGGCGGATGGACTTGTGGTATAGCTTGGGCAGAGGACACAGTCCCTCATCCCACATGCTTCTATGAATAGTCACGGCCAGTGGTGTGTCACTCTTTCCACATTACTTTCATTTGGTCCACATGGAGGAGTGGTATTATTGCATTTTGTGGTGTTATCTATCTTTCATGTTGTGCGCTATCTGCCAGTGGACGTTTTCCTCTGCATGGCTATGTTTTGCTTCTTGTTGGTACAATGGCTCCATTCTCCAGCATAATTTGTAGCAATGTTATTTCGGAGCAGGAATGGAAGGCCATTCAGTGCTATCTGCTCTCCCGTGTGTGGGCGGGACACTGCGTTTCCGCTGTACATTTCGGCTTCTGTGTGGGTGTTGTGATTGTGCACACCTGTTCTCAGGCAGCAGGGTTTTTCTATTTTGTACATTGCATGTGTTGTTGTTGCGAGCAGGATGGTTTTGGTATTTCTTGTTGAGACTGGCGTGCCTTTTCCGGACATTGTTGATATTCTGCGCTGTTATGTGGTAGCCGCCGTGTGATTATCCATGTTTTACATACAAGGGTGTGTCCTATTTTGCATTCACAATACTCCCCTGTTCGGGACACTTGTGTGACGTCAAGTTGACAACTGTGAGCTGTTGGTTGTGGACATGACTGATGCAGGAAGGCCACGTGACATGTGCCTTCAGGGTGGGGCTGGTGTGTGGGGTGTGTAGTTGTGGCCCTGTGGTGTTTGTGTGCAGCCGAATTCTGGCGCAGTCGTTGGCCACTGTGTTGTGCGCATGTGTACCTGCGTCATCGCCGCTACGCTGCAGTGCCGTGACGGGGACGTCACTTCCTGGGGCCGGGTCGTGGGTGCCCAGGATGTTGCGAGTTGTTTATTTTTGACAGGTGGGACATGTGTGGGTACAGTGGTGGATGTGTCCTGTCCACACAGGGGTGTCTGGGGAGGCCATGTACAGTTTTCCCGCCCTTGCACTGTGTGCATTGTTTTCGTACCCTTGTTGTGTGTCTGCCTACCTGCGTCGTCGTGGTGCGTTCACTCCTAGGTGGTGCATCAGGTAGAGCAAGGGGATGGCCTGGAGTGCAGGATTCATCTCTGGGTGGTCCGCCTTTTTAGTCTCCGTCAGGTAAAGTCGAGTCTCCGCCTTGGTATCTCGTGCGGTGTCTCTTAGCCGGTGGGGCTGTTTGGTTGTGGCATCGTAATTTGTACGCCGGGCGGTACGTCATTTCGTCGGACGGTGTGTCTCCATTGGCTCGCGCCGCTACGTAGACTGGCGCACTTTGATGGCGGGCGGCGCCGCAGGCTTGCGGGCGGTGTTTGCCTGACTAATCACATCCTAATTTGGCGGGCGTGTGGCCCGTTGCTGGCGGACGGTAATTTGCGGTTTTTGCCTCCGTCAGCACGGCGGTCGTGCTTCCGCCCGACATCGTAATGGGCCCCTAAATGTGTAATTAATTTTTTACAGTTTAATTTGAGCTGTGGGTTGTGGGGATTATAGGGGTAAAGTGTGGGAAGTTTATTAATTTTTATGAGTATTAATTTGTTTTTTAATTAATAATATTTCTTTAATTGGTGATTAATTATGTTAATTATGAAAGTAATTTTTTTTTACAATTTAGATGTGGGTTGTGAATTGTGTGGTGTTATAGGGTAGGAAATAAAAAAGTAAATTTATGTAATAATTAATGTTTTTGTTTCTAAATAATTTCTAATTAAAAATATTTATTTGTTTGAAAATTATTTTGTATTTTATTTAATATAATATGTGTAGGTATTTGTAATATGTAGTTAACATTATAATATGTTTTTAAAAAAATATTAAATATATTTGAGTTTAAATTTTTAACATATTTATATATTTCATATTTATTTTGCTTTTTAAATATTTTTGTTGTTAATATTTTGTTTGTTTTTAATTTTGAACTGACTGGAGAGAGAATATTAATTGGTACGCCTCCGCAATCCAACAGTTTCCCTGCTGTTGCGCTGATTGGATTGGGAATAGTGATTTTTACCCCATCGCTATCCAACACTTTCCCTACTGTTACAATTATTGGAGTGGGAAAAGTAAATTTTATCCCTCCGCTATCCAACACTTTCCCTACTGTTACACTTATTGGAGTGGGAATAGTAATTTTTACCCCTCCATTATCCAACACTTTCCCTACTGTTACAATTATTGGAGTGGGAATAGTAAATTTTACCCCACCCCCCCTCGCAATCCAACAATTTCCCTTCTGTTGTACTCGCTGGAGTGGGAATAGTAATTTTTACCCCTCCGCTATCCAACACTTTCCCTACTGTTACACTTATTGGAGTTGGAATAGTCATTTTTACCCCTCCGCTATCCAACACTTTCTCTATTGTTGCACTCACTGGAGTGGGAATAGAAATTTTTACCCCTCCGCTATCCAACACTTTCCCTACTGTTGCACTCATTGGAGTGGGAATAGTAAATTTTATACATCCACTATCCAACACTGTCCCTACTGTTGAACTCGCTGGAGTGGGAATAGTAAATATTACCCCTCCGCTCTCCAACACTTTCCCTATTGTTGCACTCACTGGAGTGGAAATAGTAATTTTTACCCCTCCGCTATCTAACACTTTCCTACTGTTGCACTCACGGGAGTGCGAATCGTAATTTTTACCCCTCCGCTATCCAACACTTTCCCTACTGTTGCACTCTTTGGAGTGGGAATAGTCATTTTTAACCGTTCGCTATCCAACACTTTCCCTACTGTTGCACTTACTGGAGTGGAAATAGTAATTTTTACCCCTCCGCTATCCAACACTTTCCCTATTGTTGCACTCATTGGAGTGGGAATGGTATTTTTTAACCCTGCGCTATCCAACACTTTCCCTACTGTTGCAGTGACTGGATTGGTAAATTCAAGTTTAAAGATTTTTAAATAGTTTAATGTTCTAATTTATAATAGAATATTTTTAAATAGATTTTATGTTATTGGTATGTATATATATAAATAAATATATATATATAAATATATATTTTTTCTCCCAAACGCCCTTGCGCTCAAGAATGCACTCGACAATGCTCTCGCCCTTCGGGTATTGTTAGCCTTGTTGCAGCACGCTGTCTCTCTGTCCAAACTTGGCAATCATGCTCGACGCGTTTCAAGGTATTCGCCTCTTAATCATGAGCTTGAATGAGACAGCCCTCAGTGGGCGTGGCTTGCAGTAAACGCCACATAGCATGATGGTAATTGCAGTTCCACAGGTAAGTATTAGTGTCATGAGCTTCACACAAAGGCACGGAAGGCTCACCTGTTTGTTCACTTCATTTTTATTTAGCCTACTAAAGGTGTGACACTAATACTTACCTGTGGAACTGCAATTACCATCATGCTATGTGGCGTTTACTGCAAGCCACGCCCACTGAGGGCTGTCTCATTCAACAATAAAAATGAAGTGAACAAACAGGTGAGCCTTCCGTGCCTTTGTGCGAAGCTCATGATTAAGAGGCGAATACCTTGAAACGCGTCGAGCATGATTGCCAAGTTTGGACAGAGAGACAGCGTGCTGCAACAAGGCTAACAATACCCGAAGGGCGAGAGCATTGTCGAGTGCATTCTTGAGCGCAAGGGCGTTTGGGAGAAAAAATGATACGCGGCTGCCCGAGCCGCGGAAACAAGAGGTGCACCATTTCTTAATGTTGAAAGGCCATGGAAGGCAAAAATCCTTTTCCGTCAGGCACAATGTTCTCTTGCAAAATGAAGCATGCAATCTCAAGATGTCCCTACCTACTAAAGGACCTTACACAGCTTTTTATTTTTATTTTTACACAGGGGCACGGAGCCTACTAAAGGTGTGACACTAATATTTACCTGTGGAACTGCAATTACCATCATGCTATGTGGCGTTTACTGCAAGCCACGCCCACTGAGGGCTGTCTCATTCAACAATAAAAATGAAGTGAACAAACAGGTGAGCCTACCGTGCCTTTGTGTGAAGCTCATGATTAAGAGGCGAATACCTTGAAACGCGTCGAGCATGATTGCCAAGTTTGGACAGAGAGACAGCGTGCTGCAACAAGGCTAACAATACCCGAAGGGCGAGAGCATTGTCGAGTGCATTCTTGAGCGCAAGGGCGTTTGGGAGAAAAAATATAAATATATATATATATATATATATATATTTTGTAAATGTTTATATAATTGTAAAATTATAAAATAAATTAAAATTAATAGTTTATTAATTGTTTTAAAGTAAATATATATATATATATATATATACATATTAATTATTATGTATGTGTGTTTAACTTTTTTAAATTAACTTTATTTGTTATATTTGTTAAAATGTATATTAAATCTACTTTTTTAAATTAATTTTATTATTTAATATATTTACTATTTATTATTTTATTATATATATATATATATATATATATATATATATATATCGATATTTTGTACAACTATAATTTTAACAACGATATATTTTTTCCGATATTTTTGTACTTACCTGTTTAAGTATAGTGAGTCGATATTTTTGCATTCTATATTTTTTCAGCGATATTTTTTACATCTATATTTTTTACATCGATATTCTGTCAGTGAACCAAAAGGGAATCTTAGGCCCCTATCTATTTCCCTAGACACTAAAAGCAAATGATTGCAGCAGAGACTGCTCAGAGCTCACTTAGAGCAATAGAGGCCTATCCCAAAATAGTCCAGGAGAGGTTTCAAATACCCATCATAGGGAAGCACATTTCATTTTGTAACCATCGCATCAGTGGCATTGCTGCTTAAAGTCACATGAGATGAGTTTTTAAATGCATTTAGATCAAGACAGCAATAGGGATCTTTGGAGTTAATATGATATAATATGTAAGCGGAAAGCTGGTTAGACTGAGAGGGCGCTGTAGAGGGCTATCTATCATGGGAAAACTCAGCTAAAAGATTCCACAGAAAGGGCAAACTCTACTGACAGCCCATTGCTTACATTTCTGTAAAATTGGATATTAAGGATACTATAATTAAAACAGATTCGGTGAAATACAGATTTTAAAATTGGAATGGAACCATTGGTTAGTAGAAACCTTAAGGGAAAATGTTCTTATTAATGCTTACATTTTACCAGATAAAGAAAGAAAACGTCAAACCCTCAAGTCCTTAAAAACCCCTCAATCTTTTGGTAACCCAGAATGTAATGACATATTAATTGGGGACTTTAATGATGCCTTTGATTCTTCATTGTCAAGTATTGGAGAGATAAAAAGTGAATGATTCCAGCTATGACCTCTAAGTTGAAGAAAAGGGCAAATGATGATCATCAACTTTAGAGGGAATTTAGCTTAGTATCTCTTAAATGCCTAAAGAGTACACTTGTGGCAGATATTCCAGCTCAAGCTTCTTGTTTTACAAAAAGCAAAGGAACTTACTGGACTACACCTTTGTAAGCCTGTAAATGCCTTTAAATGTGGGAGCCAAATTGGTAGTGATCATTCCTTTTAAAGTGTTTGCTTTAGGATAAACCAGAGAAAATTACAGCCCTAGTCTTGGTGCATACTACGGTATAGTCACCCTCAGAAAGTTTAGATTGACACGAAATAGCTGGGAACAGTTAAAAAAATGTAGCATATTTGGAGGCCATGGCATGATGGAAATGTTGATAGTGAATTTAATTAAGTTTCTATTTGTATTCGCTGGGATGACTCTTTCATACATGGCGGATTTAGTAAATGCGAAAAATAAGAGAGGGTTCTTTGTCATAACCAACTCTTTGAATGGCTGAGCAGATGACAAGACTGCATGAAGGTATACAGGAAATATCAAAAATAAGGGTGGGCGTAGTTCGCGGAGTTGCGCTACGCGACGCGAAGCGGTAAAACAACTCCGCCACTCTACGCGGAGCTACGCGAGCAGCGTAGTGCGATAGGAAAATGCTGTTCGCGGTGATTGCACAGTGCCAGATGCTTGTCCGCACTGTGCAATAATTGCAAACGGCATCATGCACAGTGCAAGCCGTCGTTTTCTGCCGCTCGAGTAGATTTTTCCTCGAGCGGCAGCTTTCTCAACGCGAACGGGCAGTTTCTCATCGCGAGCGGTCGCGAGCATTCGCGACCACTCGCAATGAGAAACCTGACCCCCGCGTTGAGAAATCTCGCCCGGAGGTTTATTTTACACACTCGCCAACTTGATGTTGCCGATCGTGAAAGAGGAAAAATCGCGCCGGGATGTTGATTTTGCTCGCTCGCGGTCGCCAACTTGACGTTGAGGAACGCGAGCGAGCAAAAAATAGCGGATCTTCTCTGCACTCCGCGAGATCCGCGTAACGCGGAGTGCAGCAAACTCCGCAAACTCCGCGAGCGGAGCATAGTTCACCGCCCAGGGTTAATCAAAAGCAAGAAGCTTTTAATTGATGTTAAAATATTCTCAGGTCAGACCCATGCTATCCGAAGTAATTTAACTTAGTAAGGGACTTAAAAAAGTCATACAAAAAAGAATTTGGGAAGCAAAGCAGTGATTTTTATGTAAGATTTGGCACATCTTTCCTAGATGAAATAAATAATGGCTATAAAATATGTTGGGACCTTATTAGGTACTCTTGGAGGGAAAAGGTTAGCAATGAAAGAAATGCAGTACAGGCACCGGACTGGATCCAACATGTTAAATCACTCAGAGGCTAAACCATTGATTATGCCAATTTCAATGTCAGAAGAGGCGGTGTATAGCAAGTAAACAGCAGTTCGGGCATCCAGTGCACCCAGCCAGAATGGAGTGGTTGTAGATGTGTTTTAAAAAGAACCAGCATTTTGGCCTCCGAAAATTACAATTTTTTTCTCTTCTTGCTCCAGATTCTTCGTGTGGGTCAGTCACCATCTGCTTTTCAGAAAGGGGGCATTAGCAATCCTAGTGACTTTTAATTCATAGCTCTTTTAGACACAATGTTAAGCAAATACCTAATTTCTGTTGAAGGTATCTGAAGCTTGGATAAATTAAACTAAAGTAATTCTCCATTAGGTTCTGTTTAGGAGTGATGGCTGAGCTGTGACTAACATCCCTGCAATTAATATATTAAGCCAAAAGCTGTTGGGTATCGAAGCAGCAGGCATTTGGACTCCGCCCTGGACTACAAACTAGCACTTGATAGAGTCAACAAGTTAATCTTATGGGAAAATGTGTTGCTCTCTGGAATATGAGCCTCTTTACTCAGAGCAATCCATAAGTTACATTGGAACACCTAGGCGTGTATTAAGGTCGCAATGGCCCAGGAGTAACAAAACAAATTCCGACCAACCGTAGATTGAGGCAGTACTCTGTGCTGGCACCATTACTGTTAAATTTATATACTGCTTATTTGGAGAAAACTATTGAGAATGTATGACATTTTTTAAGCCAAATTTGGTGGCCAACACATGGCCCTGCTTCACTATACAGATGGCACAGTGATCCTAGTTTGTATAACAATAAGTTTGAAAAGGTCTTTATCTGCTCTATTAGAATATAACACAGTTAATAAGTTAATAGTCAAAGTTAAGAAACCCAAGATGATTGCCTATGGTAAATCGAAAAGTCATTTCAATTATTCCATCAGAGTGGATTAATACTTATAACTATCTTGGCATGTGGTAACTAAAACATGCCAGTCTAAAAGCTTACATAACGCTTCAAAATCCCAAAGTTTATTTTTCAGCGGCAGCACAGTAAACTTTTTTTGACATTTTCATGGTTCCTACGCTGCTGTTTGTATTAATTATTGTCAATGCCAAATTGCTTCAAAACTTGACATATTGGGTCATAAAGTTTATAAATAAAGCAGTCATATGGGCGGAAAAGGCCATCGTGATGGGTCTGAAATTAGAGTTCAGCTTGCCCAGATATTTTTCACATCCACAATTGAGACTAAAATACAGGCTACTGGACATAGAAATCATTGTGTTTTCTCAATTTATTTAATATTGTTAAATTCTAAGGAGGGCAGGAAGGGGATCCCTGAAGTCCTGTCTTTGGCTAAATAAAATGCAGGCTCATAATGATCAATGGTGTGTTTATATGAACAGCATTATTGAGCAGTTGAAGGTAAAACCAGGCTGAGAACTGGGCATTCTTTTGATTTGTTTAAAAACAGCCTAAAAGGGATTTGCCTGCAAGGCTCATTCATTGCAGACATACTTAAGTATGAGGCTCTTATATCCCATTACAAGACTGTTGCATACAACAGGTTACTGACCCAACCATTTTTCAGGGAATCACTGGCTCCTAAACTTACAGTGAAATATATGAGATTTTGGCAGTTGGTATTCACTATTGTATAAATAAAAGGGGGATGGGTAGGTGGTTGCCAGGAATCTGGTTCGGAGGGACCCAGGGCATACAGCGGGTATTGGGCCCCAAAAGCATCAACTGGGGTCTTTCGCTACTGGAGCCTTGTGGATCCTGTACCTCGGAGTCTCTTACTGGACCCAAGTCCCCCTTTTTAGCATTTGATCCTGAGGGCAGCAAGGTAGAACTGTCCGAGGCTTATGCAGGGAAGGTTATGCGAGCTAGAGACTCAGAACTCAGAAAAGCAGCAAACAAAACTTAATAAATCACTGTCCAGTCCATGCTTTTTCTAGTTAAAACAATTAAAAGTACTTTATCCCACACATTTCTAAATAAAACGCACACATTTGCAAATGTTTGCAGAATAGCAGGTGGAAATGCCTTCGGTAACACCCTCTGAGGTCCCTCAAAAATTCAGGGGATGTACACTAAATACAGGTCCCATAGATCAGGCAACTCTATAAATGTACACTATCTCTCTTTTACTAGAGGCACACCTAACAGCCCCACCAAGCTCTCCCACCCCCATGTGCTCAACATAATATAGTGGGTGCAATTACCACAATAGTTAAAAGCAGAATGATAGGTCAAAACACAATGCAATCAATGTTAAAACATTTCAGGATGGTACCATGTTTCTACATTCAGTCATATGTGTAAATGAGTCATTGTTAATAGTGTTATTGTCAACAAAGATGTCAATGTTGAATGATTTGAAATGTATAAGTCTTTCTTCTGCATTTACGCTTGCTGAAAATCATCCACAGGACCTAGAAACAAAGGTCTCTTCACCCCGGAGCCATAAGACTAAGGGCCTCATTTAAAATATATTGACACATGGCAGCGCAGCTAGCCTTCCTGCTGCGCTGTCATACATCCAAATAAAAGGGCAGGAATGTGCCGAATCTACAAGATACAGTACATTCCTGTACTTCTCCCCTGCACCGGAGCACAAATAGCACGCCGTGTGCCAGCGCAGACACCCTTACGTCATTTTGCAAGCGTGTCTGCACTGAGGGGATAATTGTTTTTGTGCAGAAAGGGACACCTTCCTGCACAAAAACAAATGTTAAAGGCATTTTCCTCTTTCTATGCATGCTGCAGAACGCAGCACACATAAAAAGAGGAGAAAAAGAGGATAAATAAAAGAATTTCTCATCATTGCACCTTCTTACGCCTCCCCTATGCATTCCCAGATTTACAAAATGTTGTAAATCTAGGAATGCGTCAAGTTCCATGGATGTTGTGTGGGAACACCCACAGCAACCCCCATGGAAAGCCCCTTTTACGCAGAGTTATGCATGAAAGGGAAACATATTTACAAGGTCATGAAAAGTACGCAGGCTTTGTAAATATGGGGAAGCCCATTGCACTGCCGGTGCGTCAATAAAAGTGACGCACCAGCGGCGCACTGGGCTTGTAAATTAGCCCCTAAGAGTCTGGCTCATGGAGTGCATGAAGCAGCAAACAATGTTCTCTAGCAAAATTATGGGAAATCCAAACTTATTAATTAATACTCCTAGGGCTCTTAGGTTCATGGCAGCTCCCAGAACCTACAGACCCTCTTCTGGTCGTGCCTCTGCCCTACTTTGGTTTCCACTAGGCCAATTAATTAGTCCTCACAGGGGCTTATGGTGCAATCCCTGCCCCAGCTGTTTAGGGCCTGCAGGGCTGCCTTTGAATTGGCCGCAGGTTGAAAATATCAAGTGGATCTTCAGACATGATTTATTTTTCTTTGACTGGGGTGTCCCTGCCCTGCCTTTGTGACACAGGCAGCCAGGTCCTGTGTCACAAAGGCCTTCTTTTCCATCAAGAGTCAGAAATCGTTGAGTCTCTCTCTTTACCATGAGTCCGGTGTTCTTAAATGCTTTCCCTCAGTTGGAATCATAAATCTTCTTTCTTCCTGCTTTGCCTTCTTCCTCAGGCATAGCTTACCCCAGGTTCCAGGTTATCTCCCTTGTGCAATGGTTTTTAAGTGTGTTGGAAGCCCGTGAAAGTGAACACCTTTGCCCATTCCAAAGATGACACATTATCACTCCACCCCTGGCCCATCCTTCCTGCATAGCGCCTTGGGACTTTTCAAGATGACAACTTCATGTGGATACTGGTCATAGCTCTCTCTGACAGCCTTAAGCATCATCCTAACTACCACTACCAAACTGCCTCTTTCCCACCAATCATCAAAGGAGAACCCATCTCATGAATGGTGCCAAAGGTAGGGCCTCCTCCCTTTGTTTTCTGGGAATGGGTATGCCCTGTCTTATTAGTCAATAGGAATGCAATTAACCTATGCAGATTCTCCCCAAAACAGGCCTCCATAAGTGAATATTTTATGGGGAATACTTTGATCTACTTGCTGGCCAGCAGAATAACTAACTTGGCCCAGCAGTGTAGTTCAAAGCCCAAACCTAATTAAGGGCTGATGAAAATATGACCAAACTCAAAGTCCATGAAGGAGTGTAAATATTTATGAAATAATGTAATATTTGCACTCAGGACTTCTGGTTACCAAGGGAGGTGCACGTTAAACTCATCTCTAGGTTCAGCCAATGGGAAGATGTTACTTTGGTGTAGGTTTTGTCCACAGTGTAAATGCAGTGAAGCAATACAGACTTTCAGGAAAACACTACAGACTCACACTATAGTCAAAAAGAAATTGGATAATTTCTTTTTTTAATACCCATTGCCAATTCATTAAAGGTCGCTTCTGCGACAGGCTACCTGCATGCAGATACACAGCTGAGTTAGACAGTGTTCCCATCACTGAGCCCACACACAAATTCCCATGCATTTAGGAAATGACCATGTTATATGTCATAATTGACAACATCAATGCAACATCTCAAATGACATCATTGATAACAACACTACATGGTTACTTTAGGGCACAAGTTATAGTTAATTGAGATAAACTATAACAGTTGAATTTCATTGGTTTTCTTCTGTCAAAGTTTATTGTTAGAAATGCGATTTGTAGGAAAACACAGTCACAATTAAACACAGCATTGCGGTCCTGCATAACATACAACAAATTCATGAAATGCATAAAAATAAAGTGCAGAGGATAGAAAACATAAATGATAAAAACCATCACACAATTAAACACAGCATTGCTTCCCAGTCTACCAGTCATCAGGTTAATAAAAGAAAGTGCAAGAGTGAGGAATAAAACACTTAGGTGATATTTACTGTCTCATTATAAACGTCCAACCATTTTGTTAAATATTTATACAATTTATATAATTTACAAGGTATGACCCAAGGCCAGCAGCACATCATATGATGTGCAGAGCCTCTTAAGGTATCAGGCTGAACTGATACCTAGCACGGTGGATAGTTCTCTCAGACAGGGCCATGCCACCCAAAGGAATGACGCTACTGAATTAACCACATACATATCGTCCAACCTAATGCCCAGTGCCATTGCCGACCTAACACATCTCGCTTCATAAGCTTTGACTAGGGGGTGAAGCCAACGTCACCTGGTAGAATCATATTTACTACAGAACAAGAGAAAATGGGTTAGGTTATCTATCCCACTGAAGCTATAATCACAGCACTCAGATCCCGCAGCATGCCTAAAAATTCCGGTTCGGTAATCCCTGGTCGGCAGGATATCCATCCTGAGCTTTAAGTACAACGTTCGCTTTAATTCAGGATGTAACACATCTAAGTACTCAATGCGGTTGGCATCATGGGTGTTACTAAAATAGTTGATTGAAATAGACCCCGGTCTCAACTCCAGACTCTTCTTTGCCTGCAAATATACATGGTACCATTCTTGGATTATGTCTGCAGTGTCCTGCCTAATATTACAGGGGACTGCCCATACGAATGCCAACTGCATGTCGCTTAGGATATTCTGTACATGAGGTGACCTTGTGCTGCCCCTGCACTCACTATTGTGAGCTTCTTCTAGGATTTTTAAATATACCACTGCCTTGGAGTTTCTTATCAACCTAACCCAATAGAGAACTGGCCTCAATGCTGTAGTTTCTGATATTGGAGCAAAATTGAACTCCGATAGGGGGGTATCCTGCCCCAACTTCAGCAGAGATCTTAGAAAGTTGTTCTCGGCCACTTGAAGTGATCGCACATTCGCGTAGCCCCAGAGCTCCACCGTACAGAGAGCGTCCGACACTGCCCTTTCCTTGTTTATCTGCAGAATGACACTAATGCTTCTGGCACCTGCTTTATGTCTAAATTTCAGTACAGCACCTGCCATTTGTCGCAGGACTAGAGCTGACTTCTGCACATGGTTATTCCACTGTAAATTCCCTGAAAATCATAAACCTAGGTAGTGAAACTGTTTGACCATTTCTAAAAGTGCACCTTCAATTGTAGGGTTCCACTTAAACTAGGAGACGGCCATAATACCATACTCTTTGTTTTGCTACCATTAAATAGTGTCAAGGACTTCTTAGCACAGTACTCCTCAAAGAGCTTTAATAGCCTATGGGAGGCGTTCTCTGTTCACGCCAAGAGTACCGCACAAATCCCATAAATTATTAGTGGTACCCTCTTTCCAGCTATTTTTGGGATATCTAGAGAGTCTTCTATCACATATTCTTCTGCATCATTCAGAAAGAGACTAAAAAGTAGAGGTGCCAGCGCACACTTTGCCGGAAGCCCTTCTCGACCGGGAACAATTCAGTGCATTCCCCACCTGGGCCGTACCTGACTCTATCCATCTTACTGGTGTAGAGAGACTTTATAGCAATTTCCAGTGTCAACTCTACTCCTAAATCTACCAGGGATCTCCATAACTTCTCTCTGTCAACTAGATCGAAAGCTGCTTTTAGATCTCTAAATGTAAGATACAGTGATGACTTCCTAACTGTTGTGAATTTACAGGCAATCATATAGTCTGAGTGCCTGGTCAATGGTCCCTATTTGACGCCGAAAGTCAACTTGGACTTCAGTCAAGGTGTGATGAGCATCTACCCATCCCTGGGGATGATTTAACAAGACTTTTCCTAGCACTTCTAGCTCTTTGCCTGCCCCATCCAGAAGGGAGATTGGACGATAGTTGGTTTTGTTAGTTTTAAATGGTATGTTTTAACTGACATGTTCATCTAACTATACCGTCACTTTGATCTTTTCTTTTTTTTACTGAAAAAACATATATATACATTTATATTATTATTGTGTTAAAATGAATCCGCGTATTGATTATGCCATGACTCACTCGTGTATGAGATTAATTACCAACTTAGTATTCACATTGGCTGTTTTATTCAAATATTTTGTCTTTGCCTTTATATAAGTATAAGGATCAGCAAACTGATTTTCTTTTAAATCATGAATTGCGATAGAATTATTCCTTACTGTGATATGGTATAACAGTTTTTTTCTTTGCCATGTAAGGACGTGCAGATTGCTATTTAGCCTTTCAAAGATGGTGCCTGCACATCAATTTCCGGCATCATACCAAGTTGTTGTGGTTAACGTTGATGTCAATCATGTCTGGCAAAACCGTTATGGTTTTAGCTGCAATGATTACGTTCAAATAATTACTCATACAGAGTTGTAAAAGACTATATTTATTAATCACTGTCATGCACGCTTATGATTTATTGCATTTATTTATATATTCGTTTGAGTTTTTATCCCTTCTAAGATGGCGCCCGCGGGCTGTGTGAGTAACAGTCCGTTAACTATGTTCATGTAAATTTTGTACCGGAAATGGTTGCATCCAACTATCATAAGTATGGCACTAACCTATCTCTGTATACAGTGGAAAAAGGCACGAAGCCGAAACGCGTCCTGTTCGCTTTCTCGGTCAAATAAAATAACCTAGCTCATCCCCTAAAAACAAAATGTTTTTTTTTAAAAACTTCGCTTTCTCAGTCAAATAAAATAACCGAGTTCATCCCCTAAATGAGGGCGGTCTCTTCACCTCCCCTGGGTCGTGAGGTTTGGAGCTGATTTATCGATGTGGTACCACCGCCACAGATCATAGACCGGCACCCGTTCTGGAGTGCTTATCGCGGCCAATGGTGGACTGGAGCTGAAACTGTCTGCCGCGCAACAGCACCGCCGTGTCAATCGTTGGCAGCAATTGAAGAAAAAACAACTCGGATGGGTGAGTTGGAGGACGTACAAGTCCTTGTGGTTTTTTTTCTCTGTGATTCTCACGTAATACATGCCCATTGCTTGGATTTCCAGTTAGTCACGGCTGGAACGCTTTAGGGGGTGATTGTTTTCTAACTAATTCCTGCACAGACAGGCGGAGTTCATATACAAAACCAATATGTTCTCAGACGAAGCACGCCGCGAGGCGGCAGTTGGAATTTTTAAATGCGGCCCAACCCAGCAAGGAGCCAATAGAGACCCCGCAATCAATGCACAAGGAACATTGAAATCCCAGTTTGGCAAACTCGAACGTCTCTTCGAACGCGAGATCCGCAAATGGTGGGAGGCTACCTCCCTGCAAAATTATATTGATGTGCAACGCATTCCACGTGGTCTGCGCATCTATACCATCCCTGCTTATGAAAACCCAGACCCGAAATTATTGGATGAGTGGTCAGCATATACAACTGAAGTATCTGTAGGCATGCTTAAAATACTGATAAAGTTTGCATGGAGTGATCGTGATAAATGTTTAAAAGAGATAGCAGAACTGGAAACTTTAATTATGCAAGATCAAGATGCTAAACCCAGAGAGGAACTGAGAGAGGCAATGATGGTACGCCTTTTAGCTTATGAGGAGAAGATAAAACAGCGGAAACACACCAAATATTAAGCAATGATTTGAACTGAGCGATAAGTGCACTAGTTTTTTGGTCTATTCCTTGCAAATCTTAGCCCATTCAGGGCACAATTGTGTTAAAATGAATCCGCGTATTGATTATGCCATGACTCACTCGTGTATGAGATTAATTACCAACTTAGTATTCACATTGGCTGTTTTATTCAAATATTTTGTCTTTGCCTTTATATAAGTATAAGGATCAGCAAACTGATTTTCTTTTAAATCATGAAATGCGATAGAATTATTCCTTACTGTGATATGGTATATCAGTTTTTTTCTTTGCCATGTAATGACGTGCAGATTGCTATTTAGCCTTTCAAAGATGGTGCCTGCACATCAATTTCCGGCATCATACCAAGTTGTTGTGTTTAACGTTGATGTCAATCATGTCTGGCAAAACCGTTATGATTTTAGCTGCAATGATTACGTTCAATTAATTACTCATACAGAGTTGCAAAAGACTATATTTATTAATCACTGTCATGCACGCTTATGATTTATTGCATTTATTTATATATTCGTTTGAGTTTTTATCCCTTCTAAGATGGCGCCCGCGGGCTGTGTGAGTAACAGTCCGTTAACTATGTTCATGTAAATTTTGTACCGGAAATGGTTGCATCCAACTATCATAAGTATGGCGCTAACCTGTCTCTGTAAACAGTGGAAAAAGGCGCGAAGCCAAAACGCGTCCTGTTCGCTTTCTCGGTCAAATAAAATAACTGAGTTCATCCCCTAAATGAGTGTGGTCTCTTCACTTCCCCTGGGTAGTGAGGTTTGAAGCTGATACATTTATATGCATATATGTTTTTACACACATATGTTTGTATATATGATAGTATATTAAATATTATTATTTATTTTATGATACTTACATATACTTATGGTGTGCAGACTCTCAATACTATCTCCGAAGTAAAGACTCCCAACGTACTACCTGTGATGTAAAGGTTATGCAATATCTGAAGACTAGAACCTGTAGCTTGTGGCACCTTGCATGCTAATAAGAAAGTTTTGGTCTTAACTACCCTGAAGTCTGCCTGCAATCCTATAGAAAAAGAACATTCTCCAGATCATCCACTCCACATACCTCCTTTCACACGCCTTTTTAGTATTTCAGTTCAGGCAGAAGAACAACCATCATGTGCAGGGTTCAAATATTCAGAAAAAAACAATTTGATTGTGGGTTCAATAATTCTAAGCAGAGACTTTACTGGAAATAATGAAATCTTAAACTTGTGCATTCCAGAATGAACCTTTGTAACCTGTAGTATATACTCCTGCTTTAATTTTGTGAAGAAAACTCCAAAAAGTTGCTGCATAAGGTGTGTGTGCTGCGTAAATAAATAGTGCACTCTCTTTCTTCTACACGTCACAGTTAGTGTCTTTTTCGTCCTACTATTACTCCTATTTAGTATTAAAGTGAAGTGTGGTACCTTTCAGGTTTTCCACAGTACCGAGAATGGATCACTGACCTCTTAAAACATTATCATTCAGAAAGTGTTGCATCGTGTGCTGGACGGCGGGCTGGCGGGTGGACGCGTCGGAAGCGCCCATAGACTGACCCCCTAACTTTGTGGACGACAGTCCAGGAACTTGAATTCTTGGTTTGGATTGGAGGGTTCTGCCTACTTGTCCTTGGAAGGGGCGTTGGGGAACTTGTTATAATGTTGTTGAATTGTTGAGAAGGGAAACACGAGTTGCACCATCTACTCATTTCAGTGGTCAGGGGATGGCACATCCGCTCTGTGCGGGAAGGGGAGTGGGGACAGAGGGGTGGGCGCCAAAAGAAGGAACTGGGATATGGCAGCTGACATGAAGTATAAATGCTTAACCTGGAATATACGTGGCATGCATACGATGACCAAACAGTATAAAGTCTTTTCTTACCTAAACAGACGGGGGATACAAATAGCGCTCCTCCAGGAGACACACCTCACGGCAAAGGAGGGCCAAGCCCTGCAGAAGAGATGGCGGGGGCAAACATTCTACACTACATATTCTGCCTTTGCCAGGGGCGCCATGATCTGGGTGAGGGCGGGAGTTCCATTTCAGGTCACCAATAAACTAATAGACCCAGAGGGCCAGTATGTAGCGCTGAGAGGGAGATTGGAGGGTAGAGAAGTGAGCATTATCAGTGTGTACGCCCCGAACGTGGACCAACCCCAATTTTTAGCGCGACTATCCCAACAGTTAGCCCCATATCTGACGACCGCAGTGCTCATGGGCGGAGACTTTATTGCCATTGCTGATGTTGACTTGGACAGGTCACACCCGCCGTTGCCGGACTCCCCAACGGTCCGTCATGCGCGGGCATTTCGAGACTGACAGGGACATTGGGGGCTGGTGGACTCATGGAGAACTCTGCACCCCCAGGACAAAGACTGCTCATTCTTTTCATCGACACATGAGGTACATACACGGCTGGACACATTTTTATGCACACCGGACATGCATGGGCAGGTGAAAAGTACTGAATACCTGACAAGGACGATATCTGATCATAACCCCTTACTGGGCCTCAGCTGGGCGGGTCGGGCTCCGGCCATCCCTACTTGGCGACTGCGCCCCGAGACATTGGAAGACCAGGTCTTTAAAGAAGGTACCAGAGAAAGGATCACACAATATTTCCAAGACAAGGGACGGCATCTTCTCCGCTACCGGAATGGGATGCCTTTAAGGCAACTATTAGAGGCCATTGTATAGCAGAGATGACAGGGGTCAGACGTACACTGACAGCGGAAGTTATAACTGCGGAAAAGGAGCTAAGACGGATAGAGCAGAAAAGACCGGAGCGCCCTGATCTGCAGGATGCACTCCTAGAAGCGCGCGAGACTGTGGCACGACAGACAGCGAGACTACGGGCCTTTGACTATAAACAATATCTGGACCGCACACATGCGGAACGCGACGAATCAGGCTCATTGCTGGCGTGGCTCGCCAACCCACAAAACAGGGGGTCATCAACAGTAGAATTGGAGGACGACGATGGGAGCAGACAGTATACACAAGACGGTATCAATGACATCTTCGCCAAATACTATACCAAATTATACAGCAGTGTCATGAGGAGTGGAGGAGAGGCACTAGGAGACTACCTCGAAGAGCTGGAGCTCCCTCAGCTAGAAACTGAGGAAGCAGAGGAATTGGGGGCGGACATCTCCCTATGAGAGGTGAGAGTAGCCATTAAGCATATGGCGTGCAACGAAACGCCGGGGACAGATGGACTCCCGGCAGAGTTCTACATGACATATGCTGTGGAGCTGGCTCCTAAGCTGGTTGTGTTGTACCGGACAGCAAGAGAGCTGCACCTCCTGCCCGACACTACGAGGGAAGCCCTAATAATCCTAGTACTTAAGCCCAGGAAACCGCCCTACGATAAAACTGCGTATAGACCACTGTCCATGCTGAACATGGACTATAAAATATTAAGCAAAATTATAGCGAATAGATTGCTTCCCCACATGCCCCAGCTAGTGCACGCGGACCAAACGGGATTCATATCCCAAAGGAATACTGCCATTAACATCATGCGCCTCATGGCCATAATGAGGGCAGAGGACTATGCCAAAGAGGAGGCTGCAATATTTGCAGTCGACATCGAAAAAGCATTTGACAGCCTAGAATGGCAATACCTCTATAGAGTTTTAGAAGTCATGGGCCTAGGCGCGGGATTCATAGAATGGGTAAAACTGCTATACGCGGATCCCAGAGCAAGGGTGCGGACGGGGAAAGTGATTTCCCAGAGCATGAGGGTAGAGAGGGGGACTAGGCAGGGAGGCCCTCTCTCCCCTCTGTTATTCGCACTGGCCATGGAACCGCTGGCATGTCGGGCCAGAACGGGATGGGACTATGCAGAGCTGTCGATCAACGGCATTTATCATCGCATAGCACTCTATGTGGACGACTTACTCCTCTTTTTGCAGAATACCGGTGGAGATTTGCAGGGGGCCAGGGATATGTTAGAAGAACTTGGCGCTCTTTAGGGATTGCGAGTAAGCTGGCAGAAATCTAAGGTATTCCCTATGACGCACAATAGACGACCTCCAGAGGGTCTGGGGACCTTACAATGGGAATCCACATGCCTAGAATATTTGGGGGTGACGATATACCATGACACAGCGGACCTGGTGGAGGGTAATGTGCGAAAGGGGATGCGAGCCCTCCGCACCCCCATGGACTTTTGGGGGTCCCTCCCGCTGTCGGTGGCGGGCAGGGTGGCCCTCCTGAAAATGGTGGTGCTACCCCGTCTGCTATACATATTTGGGACGCTCCCGATTTGGATCCCTTGTGCGACATTCTGCAAACTAAACTCACAGATCATAACTTTTCTGTGGGGGACGGGGCGCAGAAGAGTGGCACTAAGCACGATGCAGCGCTCTACAGCCACGGGAGGGCTGGCAGTCCCTGACCTCAAGGCTTATTACCTGGCAGCACAGCTGCAATGGTTCATAAGATGGTTGGCGGGCAGCAGAGACCCAGAAAGGGTACAATCGCCATTTGCCCCAGAACCCCGAGTCCTAAAGAAAATATTGCTAAGGCTGAGGCAGGGACCACGTAGGAAGACAGAAGAGGAGACAGTAATCACGAGGTGCTGAACGAGATGGCTACAAAGGTCGGGCTGCAGGGTCCCCTACTCTCCAGACATACCCATCGACATGCTCCGCCAATTACCGCATGGTGGAAACTGGGCTGGGCTAGATGACTGGAAGGAAGCAGGGCTGAAAGTAGTCAGGGACCTCTTTAGGAGAATCCCAAATGCCTCCATTCGAGGACTTACGAGAGGAGTTTAACCTCCCGCAGGGACATTTCCTACTACATAGAGCTGTTACGGCGGCATTCCGAAAACACTGGACTACGAGGGCGACAGAACCTAGAGCGCTAGATTGCTGTAGATATGTAGTCCTTTCTGTAGGTAGGATAAAAACAGTCTCCTGCATATATGGAGCCATCAGGCGGGATGTTCAAAGGCCCATGGAGCGACTGAGAGCACAATGGGAAGAAGACTTAGGGGTACCAATTGTAACAAAAGACTGGGATGCCATTGTGGAACACACCCTGAAGGTCTCTAGAAACGCGAGGTTCAAGCTCATAAACTACTACGTGCTTCATAGGCCAGAATCAGGCGTTACTTCCAAACGGAGGAAGCGGCATGCCCACGATGTGGGAAAGGGGAGGCACACATTCTTCACATGTTGTGGGGCTGCCCAGGCTTGAGGGAATTCTGGGAGGAGGTACTAGCGACTGTTGAGAGTGTCATAGATAAGGAAATTGAGCACACACCACGTCGCTGTATACTCCATTGGTTCCCGCACACGATCAAGACAAAGACTACTGGGAGATTCCAAGAATTAGCATTTGTACTTGCGAAAAGGGAAATCACAAAGAATTGGAAGTCCGCAAGAGGCCCCCAAATAGGGAACTGGAGAAGGGAAATGGAGAAATGGGCAGCTACAGAACACAGAATCTTACTGCGTGCAGCGAACAGATGCGTGGGAAACCTAGAAATAGCGAGAGCCTGGGGGAACCTAGTGAATGACTTGCAAACACCAGAGCTAGATGACACAACAGATGACCAGCCGAATTCGCCACCGCAGGACAGGGACAATGAAATAGGGACACTGGGGATACAAGAGATGAAAAGGCCCTAAGCCATGGCGAGAGATGCGAAAGCCCCCGCTTTCCCCCACTCCCGCCCACTTATCAAGCATCGCCCAAAGGAAGGACAGCACAGATAGACGAAAGCGTAGCACGCACTGCTGACATATACAACTGAAACTAAGCAACTCGTTTAGGGGGGGAGACGATTGAGAACTGGTTGAACCTGTTGAATCACTCACTCTGTACAGATACTGACATAGGAAGAATGAATGAGTAATGTAATGTACACTATGAAACAGATGTTTGATACTTGATATGTGAAACGCTTCAGTGAGTGTTATATGAACCAAATGTCAATAAAATCTGTTTTTAAAAAAATCAGAAAGTGTTGCATTGAGTATCTGTGGTTTACTATATATTAGAGACAGATATAGCAATGTACCCATAACGAATAATTTGGGATTAAATTACAATAAAATAGAAAAAAGTTCCTTCCCAACATGATAGTAAATTATGTTATTTTTTATGAGCAAACGTGATTATTTATAGATTTTGGGATTGTATATGGTACAACATCTCCTAAGTGTTGTATTAAGTAGGAGTGTAAAGTGCACAGTGCAAAGTCTGTCATTCCTATGTTCTAGCAGATACTAGCAAGGGAAGACACAGATAGTAAAAGAAAAGAGGGCAGGAACAAATAAATCAGGATTGATTTCCAGTTGTCTGCAAACGAAAAGCGGTTTTATTTTGCTGTTAGCTGAAAGAGTAAGTTAGCCCAAAGCTTGGATCCAGAAATTATAAATTAAATTTTTGTCAGTTAGTTTATGCCTCAAGATCGCAGAACTATTAGTTGGCCAAAAGATATTGTTCGGATTGTGGTAAAATGTTTAATTTTTGCATATGATAGATTGGATCCAAACAAATGAGGCATGCCATCCAGAATTTTGCATGGCAAGCAAAAATTTTATTTCAGCAATGGCATTGGTATATGTGTATTAGTGCCATGATGGTCAAAATATGTGGCCCAATCAAGTGTGCTATTTAGAGCAAGTGTATCAACAATTTGCATGCTCACATATATTAATTATAGCAGTGCAAAGGTCAATTTGCACACTATTGTCATAGTACACAATAACTAACTTGAGAAATTGTTGCTCCCTCTCTCACAAATTCCATCTTCCAACCACTTAACAGAGGAAGGCAACTAGGCCCATGCTCACGTGGCCTACTTTATCGTTCTGCACTATATTTAAACGCTGATGTTGAGATTCTGTTTAATGACTCCGTTTAGAACTTCTACGTTTGAAACAGCATCATGCCATTACCATGCATGCAGAGACAATGAATTCAACATGCTATTTATTGCTGCTATTGAGTGCGTGCACAAACATCATGACCCACTCAAGGTTCTGAGCTTGTGAGTCATCGCATAATGCACTTGCATGCATATATACTATTTTATGGTAAGGACTGACCCACTGATAAATCATGCTACTTCAGTTGGTGATGGTCTAAACATCCCATTGAGGATGTCTCCATTGACCTCAAATCGATTCTAAAACCAGTATTTGGAAACTAGGACTTATATGAAAGAATTGCACATTCTTTTGTGAAAGATTATCGACTGGGATTATATGTTCTGGACTATGAAGATTCCTCTCATCCCCCTTTCTGTTGTACCACATAGGTGCCACTTTTATACCCAATGCCACCCTGTGGTTAGAGGACAATCCCCAAAACTAGTTCTGGACCAGTTTTCCCCTTTTCCCTAGGTTTGGCTCCAGCCTGGCTAGAGGAACAAAAGGCAGGGGCAGACCTGGTGTCAGATTCCTTTGTGTGTGCTGAGGCAGGTTCCTTTGAAGTGTAATCACGTCAGGACATAACTCCTCCTCAGCCATCCTGTCAGGAAGACCCAATTTACCCTTCTCCAAGGCCCTTTTGTCCACTGTCTGGCCCCAATGCACGTTTTCCAGTGGGGGAGCCATCACCAGCCCAAGAGCAACTGGCCACTCACAGAAAAGCTCAAGGAACTTTAGGCAGGGAAAAGGCAACTTTCTAAAAGTGGCATTTTCAAAATAGTAATTTAAAATCTGACTTTACCATGAAAGAGGATTTTAAATTACAATTAAAATGAGTATAAGTATTTCTGTAGTTAGTTCCCAAACTGAATTTAGCACTTATTAAATATAACAATGGAAACCAGTGTTATTCTGTGGAAGGCCAGCCTAGCCACAGTAAAAAACTGATTTGGGGGGGTTTACACTGCCAGGACATGTGAAAGATTAAATATACATGCCCTACTTTTTAAATACCCTGCTCTATGAGCATTTAAGGCCTACCATAAGGGTGACTTTTAAGTATTAAAAAGGAAGGATCATGCTTGGCAAAGGGGTTAGTTTGCTAAGTCGAAACAGCAGTTTCAAACTGCACTGCAGGCTGCAATAGCAGGCCTGAGACATGTTTTAGAGAGCTACTTTGGTCAGTGGCACAATGACTGCTGCAGTCCACCAGTAGCAGTTAATTTGCAGGCCATTGTTGCATACAGTGCCATGTACATGGGACTTTTAAGTAAATTAAATGTCCCAATTAGGTGGATGCCAATTTTACCATGTTTAAAGGAAAGAACGACCACACTTTGCCACTGTTTGGCATGGTAATGCCAACAAAAATGGGTTCAGCTGCAGAAGGCAAACATCTTGGGGAATGCCACTGAAAAGATGGTAATTTCTAACAGTTCTACACAAAATGTTTCTCACACGTTGACACTTTTGAATGTTTTTTCTCTGGAAGTGGAGATGTGCTATACTCCCTAGTCCAGTCTGCTATTTTCATTGGCTTCATTTGCTATGACACCCGAAAGCCAGTACTGTTCAGATAGTAGGAGGCAAGTCATTTATTAGCAATTGAAAAGGACCAAAACTTTAGTTGACCTTGATGCAAACAGCACGTGGTAAACTGGTGTCAATGATTAATAGGTTCCCATTAAATAGCTATTCTTTGCCAAAATCCAGTACCTAAGTGACTGCAATGCTTTGGGATTTCTGAATAGGTAAAGAAAGAATTGTATGTAGTCCCGCAGTACCTAACCATGAAAATTAATCCAAAAAGTAAATCTTTCTTTCCTTTTTTTCTGGTACCATTTTAAGACTCAGGATACATTCTTCCCAGATATTATTTTAAAGGCAATTTCACTAATTAAAAGTCTTTGGAAAAAAAGCCAAAAGTGAGAGCTTTCCTGTACTTTTAAAAATTAATAATAATCAAAGGCTTTTAAATGTTCAGTTCATAGATCACTTTACTGTTTTAGGTAATGAAAAACATGTACAAAACCCACCAGGTGTTACATGGTATATACCTCCTCACTAATATATGTAAATGTAAGTTAAAATGTTAGGTTTCCTAATTTGATTGTGCTGGCCATTTACATATTTACAGGGCCTCCTTCTTTCATCCTGATGAAGACCCTTTAAAATATGCCATAGGGTGAAATATGTTGCCATCTTTGCAATAAATCTTTGGGTGGTTCAAAGCTACTTATGATATTCCTATTACACTATGTCAAAAGTTGGTCAACAAGATGGTTGTACCTTTTCTAACCTGCTGTCACCAATCTCATGGGAAAAGTGAGGCCCCGGATCATTTAGCAGGTTGTCTAGTTGAATTTTATTATCCTCCATGTTGTAGTATACTGTCATGTTGCACAGGAATCTATTTTAGGTATCCTGAATAGAGTGGTAAGAGAAGTCTTTTCTGGTTTCTAAGGACATCAAATTGATGCCCCTCAGTGTTTTAAATTAGACTGATCATCATAGAGGATATTATTCAACTTCACATAGTTTTAGAGCTGGAGTGAGAGATTTTGTTTACACAATCTTGCTTAGGAACACCTCCACATGGGACCACAGCTGGTGGCCTGCAGAACTCGGACCTACAACCACACGACCAACCATGCATGCAACCTTGGCATCATCCTCGACAGCCACTGACCATGAAACCACAAGTCAACGCAGTCGCCTCCTCCTGCTTCCACACACTTTGCATGCTCATCAGAATCTTCAGCTGGATCCCAACCAACACCAGAAAAACCATCACTCAGGTCCTCGCCACCAGCTGCCTCGACTATGCCCTCTATGCCAGCATCTCCACACAGCTCCCCAGAAGACTCCAGGCCATACAGAACACCACAGCCAGACTCATCCTGGGCCTCCCCAAATGAACCCACATCACCCTCCACCTGGGAGATCTCCAGTGGCGGCCCATCCAGAAGAGATGCCAGTTTAAGACCATCACACACACGTACAAACCCGTTCATGACCTAGGACCTGCCTATATCAAACATCGATTGAATTTCACAAACCCTCTAGACGCCTGCACTCCTCTTCACTCACCCTCACGCACACACCCCCATCCGTCTCACCTGCAGTGGTGGCCTCTCCTTCTCCTACATTTGCTGCCAAGACCTGGAATGACCTTCCCCTCCATTGCCATACAGTCCCTTTGCTGGCAGACTTCAGACAGAGACTCAAGACCTGGCTCTTCGACAGTGCTTTCTTTTACAAAAGCTGTTTGATTGATTCATTGAGGAAGGGGGGATTTAGATGGGATGCTTGTTAGCTAGGTCTCTGAGGATTACTGTTAGATTTCTCCCAACAGGGTTATTATTGCATATTTGATAGTCCTGGGAACTGAACCCAATGACCCCCCACCGCTACAACTCCAGCACCCACCACAATCTCAACCCTGGATGCAACAACTGCCGGCTCTCGATGCCAAATAACACCCGCAGCCTCCTCTCCTGTCTACACTGCTGCCGCACCTTCACACACCTCCGTACCCTAGCAGCATATCCCAAACCTACTGGACATCAACACTCAAAAACCACTCGACTGCATCCTCTTCAACGTTCATTCCCTACACAAACACGCCATAGAAATTTGGGACCTCCTCAACACCTATTCGCCTGACATTGCCTTCCTCACGGAAACCTGGACCAATGCCAACTCTGCACCCGACATTGCCACTGTCATACAGATACAAGATCTTGTGCAAGGACCGTCCCATCCATCCAGGAGGAGGCATCGCCGTCGTCCACAAAAACTTCCTCCGCATGACCACCCGCCCGGATGACACAACAACCTTCATGGAGCACCTCCACTTACAGATCCAGACCAACCCCAAAGCGACTCTCTGCGGAACCCTCATCTACAGGCTGCCCGGCTTCCGTGCTCCCTTTACCGATGCCAGCACCGACCTCATTACACCCCACGTCCTCACATCCGCAGACTACATTCTACCCGGAAACCTAAACTTCCACCTGGACAACCACAACGACTCAAACATCGCCTCCCTCCTAGAGAACCTGGCCAACATAGGACTGAAACAACTAGTCACCGCCCCCACACACACAGTGGGACACACACTCGACCCCGTCTTCACCGGCGGAAACAGCGTATCCTACAGCCACACCATGGAACTCCTCTGGACAGATCACCACTGCATCCACTTCTCCTTTAAAAAAAAACACCGTACACTGCCTCTCTCGCAGAAGCTGGAACAAAATCACTGAAGATCAGCTCACCTATGCTCTCGTCAGCACCCCACCACCGACTACGTCAGACTCAAACACCACAGCACGCAACCTCCACTGCTGGATCACAAACTGCGCTGACACACTTGCCCCCCTCAAGAAAGCCACCACATGACACAGCAAGAAAGCAAGCTGGTTCACCCCTGCACTCCAAGAATCCAGACGCTCCTGCAGATGACTCGAAAAGACATGGAGGAACAACAAAACCCTGGAAACACACACCGCCTACAAAGCAGCCACCACTGCACACCATCAACTCATCAAATCCACAAGGAAGAAATCTCTCCAAGGCAGAATCCTCAGCAACGAACACAATACCAAAGAGCTCTTCTCCATCATCAAGGAATTCCCCAAACCCTGCAGTGAAAAAACAGATGTCCCACCCTCAAGATGATCTACGACAACTTCGACAACCATGACCACTTCACCGCTCCAGCTCCCCCCTCATGCAATGCCACCCAACAGACTATGCTCAAATGGATCCCGCTCATGACAGAAAACACCCTGAAGACCATGAAAAGCATCCACTCCAGAGCACCCTCAGACCCCTGCCCACACCACAACTCCACAGAGCCGCCCTGGCCATCGCACCCAAACTATGTTGGACGATCAACTGCTCCTTCAAGACCGCCACCTTCCCTGATGACTGGAAACACGCTGAAGTCAACCCCCTTCTGAAGTAACCAGACGGACCTGAAGAACTTCAGACCAATCTCCCTGCTTCCCTTTGCAACCAAGGTCATCGAATGGGCTGTCAACACCCAGCTAACAAACTTCATCTATGCTAACAACGTCCTGGACATCTCCCAATCCGGATTCCGAAGCAACCACAGCACCGAGACCGCCCTACTCGCTGCCACCGACGACTTCCGCTCCCTCCTCGACCAGGGCAAAATGGCAGCCCTCATCCTCCTAGACCTCTCTGCTGCATTCAACACCATCTCCCACTGCACCCTAACCACTAGACTCCATGACACCGGCATCCGCGGCAAGGCCCTCGACTGGATGCGCTCCTTCCTCACCAGCAGAACTCAGCGGGTCAGACTCCCTCCCTACCTCTCAGAACCAACAGAGACCAATGGTGGAGTGCCCCAGGGCTCCTCCCTCAGCCCCACCCTCTTCAACGTCTACATGGCCCCCTTCGAAACCATCGTCAGGACCACAGGCTCAACATCATCTCCTACACCGATGACACCCAGTAGATCCTCTCCATCACCAACGAACCCATCACCAGACATAACTTCCAATAAGGGATGAAAGTCATTGCCACCTGGATGAAGAACAGATGCTTGAAACTCCATTCAGAAAAGACAGAAGTCCTCATCCTTGCACCACCTCCTCTGCATGGAATGTCTCCTGGTGGCCCTCCACCCTCGGAAATCCCCCAACCCCGACGGACCACACACCAAACCTCATCATCATACTAGACTCATCTCTCACAATGGACCACCATATCAATGCTTCAACACCCTCCGCATGCTTCGAAAGACTTTCAGATGGATCCCAACTGAAACCAGAAAAACGGTCACACACGCACTCATCAGCAGCAGACTGGACCACGGCAACGCTCCCTACGCCGGAATCAGCAAGAAACTCCTCTGCAAACTCCACACTGTCCAGAACACCACAGCCCGACTGATCCTCGACATCTTCCCTCGCTCCCAACACCTCCACGATCTCCACTGGCTTCCAGTCGAAAGAAGTATAACCTTGAAACTCCTCACCCATGCATACAATGCCCTTCACAACACCTGACCCGCATACCTGAACATTCGCCTCTCCTTCCACGCACCCAAAAGACACCTCCGATTAGCCCAGCTCTCTCTGGCCACCATTCCACGTATCAGCAAGACTAGAACAGGAGGAAAGTCTTTCTCCTACCTCTCAGCCAAAGTTTGGAACACCCTCCCCCTCCACATCCGTCAATCTCTCACACTGCCCCAGTTCAGGAAGGACCTCAAGACCTGGCTTTTCGGATGACCCCCAGCACTCAACAGAGCTGCCCCCCTTCCCCCCTTCCACGGGTGAATAGTTGCTGTTTACCAACCCCTGATTGATTGCTTGATTGAACCTTGTTGAAAACAGGTATTTATTAGCCTCACAGTGCCTGGGAATAAAATATTAATGTGTTGTTTGATCACTGTTGCTGCTTATTAAGACAACTTATTGATTTTTATCTTCCTCATTTAAATAGGAAATCAAAGACCTACCCATGGTTTGAAACCTTTTTCTTGAAAATAAATCTGTGCCTAATGTCAAGATCTGTACGCATAAAAGTTAAAAATACCATGTCTTGAGCTTTCATTAAAGGAGCAATAAAGAGAGCATATGTCAATTTCTATAAGACATACTGGCAGTCCTCAGTCTATTTTGCAACCCTAGTTTGTCTCTTGAAAATCAGTTAAGTTAGTGGAGCAAAGATGAAACTGCCATTGTTCTCACACTTTAAGCAATATTCATTGAGGCTAAAATGCCATTACTTGGGAGGTACTACAAAAACAAAGTTGTAGTAACAACCTGCACTTATATTGATTACCAACATATTTTCTAAGTAAGTAGAGTTGGCATTACAAATAATAAACCTATACTTCCCTATCTATGCTTACCTTCACAATATGTAAGCATTTGATATTGAGGGTCAGTATAGGTGCAGTTCAGTATTATTGATCTTGATATTGTGAAATGCAAGTGTTTGGCCAGAGTATATAATTAACTTCTGTCCAGTGCTATACACCCTGATGTGAGGATTCTAAACACATTTCTCCTGCGAACTATGGTAGGGGTTCTGCCTGCTTGTTGCCATCCAGATATGCCACAACATATTTATCCATGCAATACAGTTCCTGGCTGAGAATTCTTTTGTGTTTCGAGAAATGTTCAGCCTAAACCTTCAATTAGTAGAAGACATCTGTGACACTTTTTACAAGAGTAATGTGACAATAGCCACTGGTCAAGTTAAAAATAATCAAGAAATTAACCCTATCTTAATTTTCGATGTGATTATCAGCTCTGGCTTTGGGATTGGCATCTGTTTAGTAAAAACACTTAGGCTTCTACAATCCTCAAAAATAGTAACATCTCACCTGCCAGCTTTGGGAATGAACATCACATGACTGCATGAAGGCTGGACATACATCCTGCCTAGGCAGAGAATTTCAGCACTTTGCTCTTAAGATTGCCTTTCAGCATGTCCAACATTTTGTATATTTTGCTATTTATAGGCCTTCCCTTCCCTTTCTTATAATAATACATGATGAAAGGCCTGTGAACTCTGGCAGCAGCTTAGCTGCCAACGGCCATCTTGGTGTTTATGTGACAGGGTGGTAGAGTCTTTAAGCCCTCTACTGAGGTTCATGCACTGAGCCGGTGATAGGACCATCTTTCTACCAGACTTTGGGCCTGATTACATGTATAGGTTCTATTTATTGCACCTGATAAATAACTATACCCTGGGGTACGTTATTTATCGGGTGCAATAAATAGCACCTAATACGAGTTTGTGGCGAATAACATGCAGATTTTGGTCTTCAACGCACCTAACTCTGCATGATACGGTAAGTACTGTATGCTTTTCCCCTGTTAAATTTAGCCAGGTTTGACCTGCCGAAATTTAAAGACGGTTGAGGTATTTAAGGCATCCAATAATTATTGGATGTGTTAAACAACACTCAACTTGTAATTCCAAGCCCTGCGCAAACAGGGGTTTACGCAGGGGTCAGAAATTAACAACCCTCTTATAATGAGGCCCTTTCTCTTATAATCAGTAAAGCAGAATGGCAGCACAGCTGTAATGAAAACTATATCTGTTGGCAAAATAGACTTTGTGATAAGATCTCGAGATTTTAAGTTGATTCATAGCACTTACCTTTTGGAACACTTTGTAGGGGCCACAAATCTTGTTTCTGAGACACCAAGCCTTCTCACGCTCAATGATCCAAACTTCTTGTTCTACCCTGCACTAATTTAGATAGCTGTTTTTCATCATACAATAGGTTAACCAGATTCTTCCCAGTTTACATTTTCTTTTCCAGCTTCTTCATTTATTACACTACATTGAGGTAAGAACTCTGGCTTCTCTGTGTATGTAGCTTACGCGGAAGCAATATGCTTACATTAGCACAAGCGGGAGCCTGTAGCATCAGGTTTAGAATGGACAGTGTTCTGTATATAAAGTGCAAGCATGAGTGCAATGCTTGTACACTTTTACAAGGAAAACAGATAATTTTTCTTTCACTATTTACAGCACTCATTTCCAGGGGCATTGCTCAGGCAGTGAGATTCCTAACTAAAAAAGCAGTGCGTTGCAGGGTGGTGAGTTTTGGGTTGAGATAACCAAGGTTCAGGATGGACTATTTCCATGAGGGATAGGGTCATTACTGATTTGCAGTAGATGAGCCTCTGTCTAGAGGGGCATGGGGAGAGAAAAATGATAGATTGGAATGCTAACCTATGCAATTGCCACTGGTTTAACTACGTACAAGCACTCATCCCAGCTACGTCTGAATGTTTGATTGCCAGTAGTATACCTGGAAACTTGAGTCTGGCGCAGCTTTCCAAGCCTAGTAATGTCACTGTTTTTGAATTCTAAAAAGTAGTAAGTTTATATCCATTCAAGGAGCAGTTCTATGGTTGCAGATTTACTACTTTTTTGGTAAACCAATAACTATATATTTATGTAAGATCCCGATCGGAGAACTGAACAAGTTAAAACCCCTTTGTGAAATGAGATCAACTAAAATAACTGACTCAGACATAGCAGACCTCACTCTCAACCTCCAAACACAACCATCACCATGGTAACTATGTGTGGGCCGTATGACCTGCTCTCTCACTCGGCAGCTCCGCTGCTGTGCTGTGCCGCTGCCCTGTGCAGGGCTTAGTGCAGGTAGGGGTTGGAGCATCGTCTCCAGACTAGGTTGCGTCCCGTTTTAGTTTTACTCTGTTGTCTCTCTGCTTGCCTTTTACTTATTGTGCCTTTTTCCTTATTGTACCACCTACTGTGCCTTTTTCCCTATTGTACCACTTGTTGTGCCTTTTTCCTTATTGCACCACTTATTGTGCCTTTTCCCTATTGTACCACTTATTGTGCCTTTTTCCTTATTATACTACTTGCTGGTATTGTGCCATTCTTGTTCGTGCTCTCTGCCCATTTTTCCCGCTTACCCGCCCGCCGCTGCTGCCCCCACGGAGCCTACCCCACCGATTCCTGCTCCCGCCTCCCAGCTGTGCCTCCCTCCCCCCATCTCTATTTAATGGCGGCCGCTGCGTGGGAGCGCGAGCAAGACCTCTGACTTCACGGCCAGAGACCTGCTCTCTCCCTCTGCAGCTCCGCTGCTGTGCTGTGCCGCTGCCCTGGGCAGGGCTTAGTGCAGGTAGGGGTTCAAGCCTCGACTCCAGACTAGGTTGCGCCCGTTTTAGTTTTACTCTGTTGTCTCTCTGCTTGCCTTTTCCTTATTGTGCCTTTTTCCTTACTGTACCACCTACTGTGCCTTTTTCCCTATTGTACCACTTGTTGTGCCTTTTTCCTTATTGTAACACTTATTGCGCCTTTTCCCTTATTGTACCACTTATTGCGCCTTTTCCCTGTTGTACCACTTATTGTGCCTTTTTCCTTATTATACCACTTGCTGTTATTGTGCCATTCTTTTTTGCGCTCTCTGCCCGTTTTTCCCGCTTCCCTGCCCGCCGCTGCTGCCCCCGTGGCCCCTCCCCCCACCGATTCCCGCTCCCACCTCCCAGCTGTGCCTCCCCCCCCTCCCCTATTTAATGGCGGCCGCTGCACGGCCGCACGAAGCGGGCGCACCGCTGGCGCGCCAAAGGCACACCAAAGGCAAGCCCGTCTGCGCCCGTCCACGACCCAACCGTGGCGAGCACCAGGGACCCTGGATCTCCGACCACCCACCGCTATGACTCAGCTGCCCTCCTCGCACTCAACCCTGGAAGAAACAACAACTGCCAGCTCTCCATGCCGAACACCACCCACAGCCACTTCTCCTGCCGCCACTGCCGCCAGACCTTCACCACCGCCCCCGCCGCCAACACCGCCAACGCCCTGAGATGCATTCTCCTCAATGTGCGCTCCCTGCACAGACACGCCACAGAGATCTGGGACCTCCTCGACACCCTCTCACCAGATGTTGTCTTCTTTACAGAAACCTGGACCAAGGCCTCCTCTGCCCCCAACATCGCCATCCAGAGGAAGGACCACCCCAACCACCCAAGAGGTGGTCTCCCTATCGCACACAAAAACTCCCTCCAACTATCCACCTCAAGCAACCCCTTCTCCACCGCCGAACACCTTCACTTTCAGGTCCAGACCAGCCCTTCGCGGCACCCTCACCTACAGACCCACCCTCACCTACAGACCCACCGAACCACTCTTCGCGGCACCCTCACCTACAGACCCACCGGCCCTCGCGCTCCATTCGCTACCACCATCACCGACCTCATCGTTCCCCACGCCATTGCCTCCATGGACTACATACTCATCGGAGACCTGAACTTCCACCTCGAGAACCCCAGCGACCCCAACTCCACCACCCTCCTGGACAACCTCGCCAACATCGGACTGAAACAGCTCATCACCATGCCTACCCACAAGGCAGGACACACCCTCGACCCCATCTTCGCAGGAGGAAACAACATCCACTTCAGTCACACCATGCAACCCCCATTGACGGACCACTACTGCGTACACTTCCACGTTGACAAACCCAAGCCGCCCAAACCTACACCACGCCGTCCGCGAAGGAACTGGAGCAAAGTCACTGAGGAGCAGCTCAACTCCACCCTCAACCGCGACACCCCCACCATCAGGACCGACGCCAATCTCGCAGCCAAGGAATTACACACCCCTACGCAACCCCGACACACAGCGCCCCAGGAAGGCCATCTGGTTCACCGCCGACCTCCAAGAAGCCAGACGCACCTGCAGAAGTCTCGAGAAGAACTGGAGAAACAGCAAAACATCAGAAGACTGCACCACCTACAAGAACGCCATGACGGATTACCACCAACGCATCAGAACCACCAAAAGGACCTTCGTTCACAACAAAATCCTCGCCAACTCCAGCAACTCCAAGGAACTCTTCAGCGTCATCCAGGATTTCACCAAACCCCGCAGCGATACCACGGACATCACCCCTTCCCAGGACCTCTGCAACAAGCTTTGATCCTACTTCCATCTGAAAATGAAGAGCCTCTACGACAACTTCAACGACCAGACACCTGACTCCGCAACCACTCCCTTCTCCAGCAAAGCCAGCCAGCCCACCAGCTCCTCATGGACACTGGTCACGACCGAAGAGACCACTTCGACCATGAAAGGCATCCACGAGGGGGCCCCCACAGACCCCTGCCCACCGCACATCTACCACGGAGCCGCCGCTGCCATCGCTCCAGAACTACGACGCTCCATTAAAGCTACCTTCAAGACCGGCACCTTTCCCGACGACTGGATACGCGCAGAAGTCAGACCCCCTGCTCAAGAAGCCCTCAGCAGATCCCACGGACCTCAAGAACTACCGGCCCATCTACCTCCTCCCCTTCACGGCAAAAGTCACTGAAAAGACCGTCAACGCACAACTAGCAAGGTTCATCGAAGAAAACTCCATCCTCGACCCCTCCCAATCCGGATTCCGCAGCAACCACAGCACCGAGACTGCCCTACTCGCCACCACAGACGACATCAACACCCTCCTCAACCAAGGACACACCACGGCCCTGATCCTACTCGACCTCTCAGCAGCTTTCGACACTGTCTCCTGCCGCACACTCGCCGCCCGACTCCACGAAGCCGGCATACAAGGAACCGCCCTTGACTGGATCCGTTCGTTCCTCACTGACAGAACCCAAAGAATCAGACTGCCACCCTTCCTCTCTGAACCCACGGAAATCAACTGCGGAGTACCCCCAGGATCATCGCTCAGTCCCATTCTCTTCAACATCTACGTGGCCCCCCTCGCCGCCATCGTCAGACAACATGGTCTCAGCATAGTATCCTACGCTGACGACACCCAGCTCATCCTCTCCCTCACAAAGGACCCCACCACCACCAGACTCAACTTCCAGGAAGGAATGCAGGACGTCGCATCCTGGATGAGCAACAGCTGCCTGAAGCTCAACTCGGAGAAGACAGAGGTCCTCGTCCTCGGACTCTCCCCCTCTGCATGGGACAACACCTGGTGGCACACTGCCCTCGGCAGCCCCGGACCCCCACAGACCACGGCCAAAACCTCGGCATCGTACTCGACTCCTCCCTCTCCATGAACCAACAGGTCAATGCCGTCGCCTCCAGCTGCTTCAACACCCTACGCATCCTCCGAAAGACCTTCAAATGGATCCTCCCGAGTCAAGGAAGACCGTCTCCCACGCACTCATAACCAGCAGACTGGACTACGGAAACGCCCTCTATGCCGGGATCAACAAGTCACTACTCCGCAAGCTCCAGACCATACAGAACACCACAGCCAGACTCGTCCTCGGCATCCCTCGACACAAACACATCACCCAACACCTACGGAACCTCCACTGGCTCCCCGTTGAGAAGAGAGTCACTTTCAAGATACTCACCCATGCCTACAAATGCCTCCACAACACCGGACCCCAATACCTCAACGAGAGAATCTCCTTCCACGTACCCAAAAGAAACCTCCGATCCACCAACCTCGCCCTCGCCAAAACCCCGCACATCTGCAGAGCCAGAACAGGAGGAAGAGCCTTCTCCTACATCGCGGCCAAGACCTGGAACGAGCTCCCGATCGACATCAGAAGCCCCCCCTCCCTGAACAGCTTTAGGAAGACACTCAAGACCTGGCTCGTCAACTGAACGGAGCTGCTTACCCCCCCCCCAGCGACTTGAGACCCCCACAGGTGAGTAGTGCGCTTACAATTCCCTGATTGATTGAACCATGAAACCAAGAATGCATTTGAGGAGAATCACGCCCCAAACATCATCGCTGAAGCTATGCCAATGTCCGCCAATACCATCTAGACCTGGTAGTTCTCCCTGGGAACTACTGACTATAGCCACATACAACACAACAGCATGGAGTCCCTGCCTTGGGAGCACTTGTTGTAAATGAATTTTCACTGCAGGGCCAGAGCCGAACCATGGGTTTGACTTGGTTCTAAGAGACCGTGCATGAGCCGAGCCATGAAAACATTTGGCATGTATATTGTGCAACAATCATAATGTAAAAATATGACACAATCCCTTCAAAATTAAAAAAGAGTGTATTTCTTTAATATGCTTAAGCGTTTCACCTTAGTACATCAGGTTATATCACTACATATATGGACATTTATTAAAAGAGATCGTTTATAGAAACATTCATGGCTCGCCCCCCAACGAGAATACTATTAGTAAAACAGAAGTCATGTCACTAGTCATGTAAACCCTAAACGTGGCTTATATTCCTATTCTAGAAGGAACAACATTACAGTCTAATAAACCAAATATAAGAGGTGCTTGCACAGCGCACATCCTGAACTTAAGTACTTAAAAGTGCGCTCATATGTGATATTGAAGTTAAAGGAGGCTCCGTGAAATAAAATATTTGCATTGGATCACACAATATGGACAAGCGGGGAAGCTGGCACTGATTCCAGGTTATCTTGTTTCAAATTCTGAACTTCAGCCACCAGATGGGTATCTCTGTCTCTCTCGTTTACATCAAATGTCACCTGATATTTGTCAAAGATACGGCTTGCTGTTCAGGCAGCACAGCTCAGAAAACAGTGATTAGGGTTTGCCTCTTTCTGTTTCATAGCTGTGCTGTCTAAAACAATGCGCTAACTAATTCGAAGATATATTGGATTAAATTAACACACTTTACTCGCTGTATGCGCATAAAAATCATGTGCTGGGCTCTCTGCTGAGCCAGGGCAGCCCTCATGACATGGCCCCAGGCATTTTGCAGTGAGGCTACTTGTGACTTCACAGGGAGTATTGTTTGCTCCTTCTTGCTTGACGTGCCCATTGCAAAATGGCTGTTTCTGAAGGGTCACCCCAAACATTTTGCCTTCCTCCTATTATTTTTCTGACCTTCTTTTTGTTGGCCTTTGGGCTCTGAGCAATTTACCACTGCTGACCAGTGCTAAAGTGCTTGTGCTTCTCCCCTAAACATTGTATAATTAGTGTATACACAACTGACATATTTAGTTTACTTGTAAGACCCTTGTAAAATGATATACTATATACCCAGGGCCTGTAACCTAAATGCTACTAGTGGGCCTGCAGCACTGGTTGTGCCACCCACACAAGTAGCCTTTTAAACCTGTTTCAGGCCTGCCATCGAAAGGCCTGTTTGTGCAGTTTACTGCCACTTCATCTTGGCATTTAAAACCACTTGTTAAGCCTTAAACCCTCCTTATATCACACATAAGTCACCGATAAGATAGGCCCTAGGCAGCCCATAGGGCAGGGTGCTGTGTAAGTAAAAGGTAGGAAATGTACTGGTAAGTTTTGAATGTCCTTGTAGTGATTAACACCTAAATTTGTTTTTCACTACTGTGTGGCCGACTATTATAATAAGATAGCATGGGGAATTCCTTAAAATACTCTTAAGCTGACATTCCTGATCAGAAAGGAGTAGCTGCATCATGTTTCATATCTTTGGAATAGTAATGAGAAATCCTCTTTAGTGGTAAAGATGGATTTAACATTACGGTTTTAGAAATGCCACTTTTAGAAAGTGGACATTTATCTGCTCTTAACTTAGCTTTGTGTGCCTGCAGCCTGTCTCCAATACATGTCTGGAGTGGGTGACAGCTACACTTTGTGCATTCCTTCTAGACAGCTACAAATGCAGGAAGAGTAGATGCGACAGTGAATTCATCTGCATTCAACTGCATTTTTATAGCTCTTCCTGGGAAGGACGAGAGGGCTAACACTTACACCTGAATGGGCAGTGTTCTGTTTCCCACAGAAAGGGCTGATTACCTCCCACAGAAAGCCTCGCAGACAGAGCTGAGATGAAAGGGGACCTGTGCACTTCCAGGACCTGTTTTGAAATCACCCCCACTTCAAAGGCACATTTAGGTATAAGCACTGGGGCTCTGACCCTACCAAGACAGTACACTACTTGACCTGTGAAGAACCCTGCCAGGAGTAAAGACTGTTGTGCTACAAGGATTGCCACTGTGCTACCCTGCTGAGGACAAGGACTGGATCCATCTCACTTGAACCCAGAGTGACTCCAAGGGCTTGCTCGCTTGCAACCAGTTCTGAAGTCTCAGGGTTATCAAAGACTTCCTTCAACTCTGCAACATCACCTGGACTCTTCATTTTGAGTCCTGCACTGCAAAGTGGTGCCAATCCAGTCCTGGGCCCTTGAAAGGTGATTTCTGCTGTCCAGAACCATCAGATTCAATGCAGTGATGAATTTGTACCGATCCAAACTGATGCAGTGCCCTTCGACACCAATGCAGTGCCGATCTGAGGACATCCCTGTATGGCTCAAAGGCAATCTGGGACCCAACTGTGAGGTTCGATGGCGATGCAGTCCCTGCATCGCAAGGGGTTAGATGACGATGCAGGACCCAACTGCGTGGTTCAATGACAACGCAGCGCCTACATCATAAGGAGTTCGAAGCCGACGGGGGACCTGACTGTGAGGCTCAACGACGATGCCTCTACCCGACTGCCTGAATTGGAACTGACGCATCGAGTCTTCGACGCCAGCGCTTGCTCCATCCAAGGTACTTTTTCAGCTGGCCCCCGTTAGTCCTGTAGCTGGCCTTTCCTCCATCCCAGTAGGCCTGCACAACCTCAAGTAACTCCTAAGCGCTATTTGACTCTAAGCAGTAGAATTTGATTTAATCTTTAAAAATTCATAACTCAAATTATTATATTTTTGTCGTTTTGGTCTTGTTTTACTCGTAAAATCATTCTCAATTTTTCTAATCCTGTGTGGAGTATTTTTGTGGTGTTTTCATTGTGTTACTGTGTGTGTGTTGCACAAATACTTTACACATTGCCTCTTCAGATAAGCCTGACTGTTCTGTGCCAAGCTACCAGAGGGTGAGCACAGGTTATCTTCTAGTGTGTATCTAGCTTAAACTGACTAAGATTGTGGTCCCTACATGGACAAGGAGTGTACCTCTGCCAACTAGAGACCCAGGAGCATATTTACTAGAAAATGACGCAGCCCGGCGCTGCGAGCCATCTTGCTGCTCCACGCAGCATCATTAGGAAAGTCCAGGGATGCATCGTATTTACAGCAATACGACACATCCCTGTTCTTTCCTCTGCGATGGCGCACAATTGGCTGCCAAGCGCCAACGCAGGCACCCTTGCACCACAGTGCAAGGGTGCCTCGGTTACAGAGATGTTTGTTTTAATGCAGGAATGGACACCTTCCTGCACAAAAAACAATAATTGATAGCGTTTTCCTCCTTCTATGTGTGCTGCAGAATGCAGCAGACATAGAAAAATCAACAATCTCTGAGAAATTAAGGAATTTCCCCTCATTGCATCACTTTAACACCTCCCCAGGGGAGGTGTTAGAATCTGACGCATTCCCAGACTTACAAAACCTTGTGAATTTGGGAATGTGTCAGACTCCATGGGTGTTGCATGGAAAAGCCCACAGCAACACCCATGGAATGCCTCTTTCACACAGAGAAATGAATGAAAGGGGGCCATATTTACTAGGCCATGAAAAGCCATGCAGAGTGGCTTTGCATGACCTTAGAAATATGGCTTAGAATTGTGCACCACTGGAGCATCAAAAAAGTGATGCTCCAGTGGTCCAGGGGCCTTGTAAATATGCCCCCAATATGTTACAGCGCCCCTGTCACACCCTCTAAATTTACGATTCGCAATGAAAGGGAGAGGATGTGGTGTAGGCGCCAGAGCATTCGACATTGGAACTGGGGAACCAGCCTCGAGTCTCGGCGTCAACTCAGCATCCTGTGATTGTGGGCAAAATCTTAATCTCCCCCTTCTAAAAAACATAACAAAAATTGATGTGTCCTTGTGTAATGTAACTGGTGCAAATGTAAAATGCTCCAGTTTCTTCGGGACGAGTTCGCTATACAAAACTGCAAAAACAATTTACGCAATTCAACGCATACCTTCTGGGTCATAGAGACATTTCCAGCTCGCCAACTAACTTTTGTATAATGTGACTGATATTCTGTGGTCTCAAAGCCTGTAATTTTGGTAATCACAGTCTTTGCAAATGCAAACCAGTGTAGTACATTTTGGAAAAGGTTTCTCTCGCTTTTCCTATTACATCTCCCAGTGCTTCGATACTACGCTGTTTCAGAGGCTTATGATGCTCGCCAGGCACCATTTCACTTCACATAAAACCAAATTATAGGCACATATATATTCATCACAAGCTCAAAACACAGGTGCATTTTACACATTTAATTTCTCGGCTTTCCTACTCGACATTTTTATTTCTGAAGAATTAACTCAGAAAAATATTATAGTATATCACTTTGTTGGAACTCTAAATGCTAAAACACAGGGTTGGAGCTCAAGTCACCTCCTCTTGAGTAATATGTGCCGAAAAAGCTACAAATGAAAAATGGAAGATAAACTGTACGCGTTGCCCAGAGTGGTTCACAATCCACGAACCACAGGCATGTCACCAAGGGCGAAGTGCCATTTTTCGCAGCTCTGGTTTTCAGACCTGTAATGTTGCGCTTAGGTCATTGAACGCCTTCAATTTCTTGCTGAAAGGTTTTGAGTAGTATTCGCGCATTTGCAGAGAAAAGCCATTCCTCCTAGAAAATGACTGTATTTCCTGTTTAAGGGAGGACTTTAATGGCGAGAGCTCTGCTCTCTACAGAGTAGATCATTGCACTTCAGTTGGCAATTGAAACAAGTTTTGAAATCTATCTATCTGTCTGTCTATCTTACCCAGTGGCAGTCGCCACTGAGCTGTTATGGTTGGGTCACCATTTTTATAGGAAGAGGTTTTTTTTGGTTTGCTAATAACTTTAGTGCCTTTTGACAAATCTTCACAAAACTTTCCAGAAAAAAGTCTCATCCAGCTCAGCTCCATCCTGGAAAGTTTTGGGCTGATCTAACAGAAGGGGGGAGGGGGTAAGAAAAAGGGGGGGAGGGTCCAAATGTTTTTTCCCTATTCATTTTTCCCATAGGAAAATTGAACAGCGATATCGCCAAAAACTATTGAATGGAATTACACCAAATTTGACAGAAAACTAGATCTTGGTCCAGAAAGCATGCTTTTTGTTAGTCGTTGTAAATTAGTTCAGTAGTTTTTGAGAAATTAAGGTTCAGATGTTATGTATATATCACGCTCCGGTGGACCAGCAGAGCCAATTGATTTCAAAATAAGACCTGATTGGCTGACACCACATCAACAAAGATGTGGCGGCAGCTATTTTAGGACTTGTGGACTCTCTCAAAACATATAGGGAGCAGGGAAAGGATACCTTGCCCCCCTGTACCTAAGTGTAATGATTACCCCTTCCCTGGGGCCAAAAACAGTAATTTGCTACCGGGGATCCAGAAAGGATGCATGGATCCATGGTACAACAAAAAATTAATTACGGGCTTTCACCCTTTTTTATGCCCCTCAGGGTGGGCCATGGCCCGGGGAGCAACATTTTTGATTGGGGAGTGTGGAATGCAGCCCCCCTTCCTCTAGTAGTTTTTAGGACCTGGGGACTCTAACACCCTGGTCTGCTTTATTTTTTGGGGAGGGCCATCTGTGAGCCTCTTTTAGGCCCCAGGGACCCCATCCCCAGGGCTGATTTACATTTTTGGGGAGGAGGGCATATGGCTCCCCTCCCCAAGACTTTTTTAGGCTTTGAGGACCCCATCCCCAGAGGTCAATTTGTTTTTTTTGGGGTGGGGGCATGACCCCCCCTCCCTGAGCCTTTTTTAGACTGAGGGGACCCCATCCACCAGGGCCGAAGTAATTTTCTAAAAAGGTAGGAGGCTGTAGGGCCCACCTCACCCAGCCATCCTATGGCCCCAAAGACCTCAACCACCGAGGGCCTGATTGCTGCAGTGCAGTTGTGATGGAACAATTTTCAGAGTGGGGGTGCTGTCATCAAAGAACAAGTGTAGAAACATATTCAGCATGACAGTGGTAAGGGTGCAGTATGTAGATGGTGGTGCTCTTTGGACAACACTGTTGCATATACATTAATGCATGGCTTCCGCCGGCACCAACTATAGGTGCTGGCTGAGGTGCGGCTCCCCCCGTGGCCCCAAAGTTAATTCAAAGTGTGGGTGTACCATGTGGGACCAAGCCACACAAAAAAACCACAAAAAAAGATAAATAAATGAGTGGCAGGAGCCACTCATTTATTATTCACGGCTCCGGCAATGAGCGCCCCATACTGCCTTGTGAGGTCTTTTGAGTTTATTTTGTTTGATTCTGTTGGATCACCTAGAAGGGGCAGAGGTACCACCAAGAAGTTTTTAATGTTAAGGAGGGCTGCAGGAAGCACAGCAACCCCCCAGCAACATTTAAAGAAAAACACAGTATGTCTCCTGGTCATTGAATTTTTCGCCCCAGGAGAGCTTGCCATATGTCTTTTTTATAGCACTCTGATCTGAAGCTGCATGCTCTTCAACTGGAATGCAGGGACTCCTTGGGGATGGTTCTGTGTCTGTGCTTTCTGGTCTGAAAAATTGTAAAAAATGGTAAATGGTCAAAAAACACTGAAAATCATTGTTATTTATTTTCTCATAAAATACTTGAATGAATATTTTATTACAATCACTATTATTAAACCTGCAATGTGTGAATTTATGAAATATACATTTAATTATAGATATTTGTCACCTTTTAATAAAGCTAATATTCCTGCTTTATATATGTTGATGTGCTGACCCTTTGATAAAACCAAAAGACCTGCTTTATACATATATATTGGCAGGCCCTGCTCTCAACCCCATTGCTCACATGGTGATGTACATCTTACTTTACGTTAAAAAACAAACCTAACAATTCACTGAAAAAGGCGAAGGTTAAAGGGACATTATAGTTAAGTGAAATGAAGGTTAAAACATACTGTTTTAAAAGAACAAAACCACTGAAATTCACCAGTTATAGTTATAAAGTATCTATAACTCATGTCCTCGCATGCACTGCCAATTACCTCACATATTACATTACTCATGACATGTTCTATGACATCATTGATAACATCACTGCAATATCTGAAACAACATCATTGATGACGACCCTGTGCATGTTGGGGCTGAAGATATATTTACTCTTGGGCCTCAGTTATAGTTACCTGAGATAACTGTAACGGGTGAATTTCAGTGATTTTTTTGTTCAATATGTTTTAACTGACACCCCTTCGTATACAGTGTTGTCAGCTCACTAGCCACACTACATTATCTATAACATGCACCTTTAAAATGCACTGCTTATATCCTTACATATTACATCACTGTTAGACCTGGCATCCTCGGCGTGGGTCTCCCTTCCATTTTTTTGATGATGCCTCCAATGTTATTGATCTGTTTTTGCTGGTTTAGATGCTTTGGGCACTGTGCCACTGCTATTCAGTGCCACAGTGCAAGTGCTCCCTATGATAAATTGTGTTATGTATTAGTGACTCCATGATTGGATGATTGGTTTACTTGTCAGTCCCTAGTACAGTGCACTGAGTGTGCCCAGGGCTGATAAATCCAATGCTGCTGGTGGGCTTGCAGCACTGGTTGTGCCACCCACAGAAGCAGCTTGTAAAATGTGTCTCAGGCCTGCCATTGCAGAGCCTGTGTGCAGCCTAGGGCTGCCATGTCGACTTGGTGAGTGCACCCACTTACCAGTCCCTAAACCTTCCCTTTTCTTCATATCAGACACCCCTATGGTAGGCCCAAGGGCAGGGTGCATTGTAAGTATAAGGTAGGACATGCCCTGGTGTGTGTGTGGCATGTCCTAATAGTGAATTACAGCCATTTTCGTTTTTCACTATTGCAAGGCTACCTGTTCCTCATAGGCCAGACTGGGCAGTTTGATTATTACACCTTATAATCCCAACTGACCCAGGGAACATGTTAGAAAAACGAATTTAGTATGCCTGAACTCAGGATGATAAAATACATCTTTTAGTGAAGTTGGTTTTAACATTCTGTGTTTGAAAATACCACTTTTAGAAAGTAGGTATTTTCTTGCCTAACTATCCAAGCCTGCCTCTGCTAGGTTGTGTATTCCTTGTCTGGGTTTGTGAGTGACAGGGGCTGGGGGACTCCAGGAGACAGGGTGAGTCAGCACAAGGCTGAATAGAGAGATCTGCATCCAGAGTGGAGGGAGGAGTTGCACCTGGGTCTGAATAGGGCTGTGCCTGCCTTCCACAATGCTGGCTCCACCTCCTGCCGGGCGGCTGAGCACTCTGCCCCACATTCTGAAAGGAAAGAAGGAGTCCTGTAAACAAAGTGCTCCAGGACTGACCAGAACTGGCTTTGGACTAGGCAAAGGCCTCTCTGCCTCCAGAGAACAAAGAGAAAAGGTGTATAAAAAGGGGACCCAGACCCCTAGGAAATTAGATCACTTTTGGGAAACAAGAAGAAACCTTTGCTGAGCAGCGGAACCAAGAAGAAACTGAGGAGAAGACTATCCCTAAGCTAGAGGGATCTGCCTGCAGTGGTTGCCTGACTGCCAAAGAAAGGAGAAGGGAACTTTGTGTGTACTTTCATCAACTTGTGAAGGATCTCCAAGGGCTTGATTTCAGAGCTTGCCTCCTGCTGAAGTCTCAGGGACAACAGACTTCACCCACCAGCTCCCCGGTATTCCCTTGCTGGGAATTTGGACCTTCTGACACACTTGCGTGTCTCTGGGAGCTGGAAGCGCGACTCAAGACGAAGAAGCGTGTCGCCGCAGCCGCTGCTTCTCGCATCGCCGGAGAAGAGTGTCGACATCGCAGCAGACGCCGGCGCATCCCCGAAGAAGCGTGCCGCTGACACCCTCGCATCCTTCGAAGCGCCTCGCAGCACCGGAGAAAAGTGTCGCCGTCGCAGCAGACGCCGTCGCATCCCCGGGGCAGAGCATCGACCTCGCATCAGACGCCGACGCATCGCAACACGAGGCGCCCCGCATCCCAGGAGAAGATCGTCGACCTCGCATCAGACGCCGTCGCATCGCCAGGGAAGCGTGTCGCAGGGCCTGTCGCGGCTCCAAAGATTAATCGAAATCGCCGCACGGCCGTCGGGCGTGCATGCATCACCCCTTCGTTGTCGCAACATCAAGAAGACGCCACTTTGTTTCTTTGCACCAGATCTTCAACGCATCACCGTCCTTGCGTGTAAGGGACTACCGCATCACCTTCCCTGCAACACTTTCGTTGCCGTGCGTTACGCATCTTAAGGTACATTGAACTCAAAGTGTCGCATTTCCACTTTAAGAGACTCAAGCTAATTCTACCATCTTTAAAGTACAGTATTGTGGATTATTTTTGTCGTTTATGGTCTTGTGGTAAATCTATATAAAAGATACTTATTTTTATAATACAACCTGTGTGGTGTCCATTTGTAGTGTTGTCACTGGATTACTGTATGTGTTCACAAATGCTTTACACACTGCCTCTGAACTAAGTCTGTCTGCTCGTGCCAAGCTACCAAGGGGGTGAGCAGGGGTTATTTCAGGAGTGTACCCCCTTACCCTGACTAGAAGCAAGGGTCCCTATTTGGTCAAAGGTACCTACCTCTGCCAACTAGAGACCCCCAGTTCTAACAATCACTTATGCCATAGATTCAAAGCATTGATAACAACCCTTATGACATCTTAAATTACATCATTTGTGAGGACACTGTGCATGGTAGAGTGGCGAGTTAGCGTTAATGTAGTGTGGCTAGCCAGTTGACAACGCTGTGTATGGAGGTGTGCGAGTTACAGTAATTTTAAGGTTGTGAGTAAATTATAAATTTAAGGTATAACTATAACTTTGGAATGTCTGTTTGTGTAGTTTAAGTTTGGTTTGTATGGAAAGAATAAATAAATTTATAGTAATTTTAAGATGGTGCGTAAACTATAAATTTAAGGTATAACTATATCTTTAGAATTTCTAATTTTTGTGCAGTTTAGGATTGATTTGTATAGAAGGAATAAATACACTTTTTCTAACTATAACTAAGCTGTAACCTTTGTTTTTTTCATGGAATTTCTATGTTGTTTTTTTTTTTATCAAAATGTGTATCAAATTGTATAGTATATTCAAACAACAGGAGAGAGAGGGTGATACACACACTCTTAGTCCCCCTAGGGCTTTTATAAGTAAACAACAAAAGAGTGTAAACTACTAAAGAAAGGAGAGGAGAGCCAGCAGCATAAAATCACAAAAAATTGTAAAAAGAACCCTCACTCACCAACCTAGTTGGTGACATGCTTCATCATTGGGTTCCCACCAGAGAGGCCGAGTGCCTCCCTGGTGTGCTACAATGCCTGTTTTACAGCGGAGCAGGTTATATCGTGTGTAGTGAAGGAGTGCAATAATAGTGAGTGCAAAATAGGGGATGTGATTTTAAAAATGCCTTGATTTTATCCCAAAAACTTTAATGATGGAAAATCCGGCATAGATAAAAGAAGGTATATAACTGCGAATTAATTATACCAGTTATATCCTACAATGAAAAATAATGATGGTCAACATGTTTCTGCCTTTTAAATAATTCACCAGGCATTCATCAGGACCAAACCACCCCGGCGGTGTGCACGCGCTGGGAACAAAAAGACTTACGGTTTTGTGGATAAAGTCTTCAGTAATTCTGAAAACTATGTAATTGTGAAGCAAAGATTAGCCTCACTACATAGGTCCAGAGGGGGGGCGCTCACTTGTAGTCACACATTCGTCAAAGTGGCGCGCCCTCGTCGAGGTCCTTGAGAAGGCAGAAGTAGGTGTACCACGGGCGCGCCACTTTGACGAATGTGTGACTACAAGTGACCGCCCCCCCTCTGGACCTATGTAGTGAGGCTAATCTTTGCTTCACAATTACGTAGTTTTCAGAATTACTGAAGACTTGTCCACAAAACCGTGAGTCTTTTTGTTCCCACCAATGGTTAGGGTGCGCCTTAGCGCGTGCACACCGCCGGGGTGGTTTGGTCCTGATGAATGCCTGGTGAATTATTTAAAAGGCAGAAACATGTTGACCATCATTATTTTTCACTGTAGGATATAACTGGTATAATTAATTCGCAGTTATATACCTTCTTTAATCTATGCCGGATTTTCCATCAATAACGTTTTTGGGATAAAATCAAGGCATTTTTAAAATCACATCACCTATTTTGCACTCACTATTATTGCACTCCTTCACTACACACGATATAACCTGCTCCGCTGTAAAACAGGCGTTGTAGCACACCAGGGAGGCACTCGGCCTCTCTGGTGGGAACCCAATGATGAAGCATGTCACCAACAAGGTTGGTGAGTGAGGGTTCTTTTTACAATATTTGGTGATTTTATGCTGCTGGCTCTCCTCTCCTTTCTTTAGTCAAATCGTATAGTGTCATCAAGTGAAGTGCTGTTAAGTGGAGCGTCATAGAGCAGAGTGGTGGAGTGTGTTGGAGAGTGTAAAGTGCAGTGAACTGTCGTAGAGTGGAGTAGAATGGAGTGGAGTACAGTGGAGTTGCATTGAGTACAGTATCATAGAGTGGAGTTGCGTGGTGTGTCGTAGAGTAGAGTGGAGTGATGTACAGTGGTGTGTCGTGTCGGAAATTATAGCGGAGTGGCATGTCATAGCATGGCGTCATTAAGTATCTTAGAGTGGAATGGAGTACAGTGTAGTGGCATGTTGTAGAGTGGGGTGGCGGATCGGAGAGTGGAGTGGCATGGAGTGTCATAGAGTGGAGTGGAGTGTCGTAGAGTGGAGTGGTGTGTTATACAGTGGAGTGGCATATCATACAATGGAGTGATGTGTCGTAGAGTTAGAGTGGCATTGTATACAGTGTCGTAGAGTGGAGTAGTATGGCATAGAGTTGAAGGGGCATGCAGAAGAGTGGAGTGTTGTAGAGTGCAGTGGTGTACAGTAGAGCAGTGTGTTGTACAGTAGTGTGGAGTGGCATGTCATAGAGTGGAGTGTAGTACAGAGTTGTATAGTGGAGTAGATTGGTCCAGAGGGGAGGGAAATAGAGTAGATTAGAGTGTTGCAGAGTGCAGTGCCATAGAGTGAAGTGGCATCTTGTAGAGTTGACTGGAATGGTGTTTCATAGAGTGGTGTGTTGCACACTGTGTTACAGTGGAGTGGCATAGAGTGGAATTGCATAGAGAGCATTAGTGGACTAGAGTAGAGTAGTGTGTCATAGAGGCCAGTGGAGTAAAGTAGCATGTACTAGAGTAGAGGGAGTTGCATAGAGTGTTGTGCAGTGGACGACTGTGTTGTAGAGTGGCATTGAGTGGAGCAGAGTGTCGTAGAGTGGAGGGGCATTGAGTGGATTAGAGTTAAATGGTATAGAGTAGAGTGTAGTGCAGTGGAGTGTCGTAGAGTGGTATGTCATAGAGTGGAGTATTGTAGAGTGGAGTACACTGGAGTAGAGTGAGTGTTGTTAAGTGGAGTGTCATAGAGAGGAACAGAGTGTCATACTGTGTAGTGTCATAGAGTAGAGTACCATAGAGTAGCATGTTGTATAGTGGAGTGTAGTAGAGTGTGGTAGAGTGGAGTAGCGTGAAGTGGAGTTCAGTAGAGGGGTATACAGTACAGTACAGTGTAGTGTCATAGGGTGGAGTGTCGGAAACTGGAGAAGAGTGGCATAGAGTGGAGAGGCAAACAGTGGAATGAAGTCTTCTAGATTGGAGTACTGGAATGGGGTACAGTGACATGGCGTGTCTAAGAGTACAGTGGAGTATCACAGAGTGGAGTTGAGTGGTGTGTTGTGGAGTGGAGTGTCATCTAGTAGAGTGGCATAGAGTAGAGTGGAGTGTTGTATAGTGGAGTGTCATACAGTGGAGTACGATGCAGTAGAGTGCCGTAGAGTGGAGTGTCACTGAGTGGAGTGTCATAAAGTAGAATGGATGGGGGTGTTGTAAAGTGGAGTGCTGTGTCATACAGTGTAGTGGCATGGCAGAGAGAGGAGTGGAGTGGCATGTCATAGAGTGTCATACAGTGTAGTACTGTGGCATAGATTGAAGGGGCCTAGAGTAGAGTAGAGTGTTGTAGAGTTGAGTGGCGTAGAGTATAATGTCGTAGAGTATGGTAAAGTGAAGTGCATAAAGTGTTGTTGAGACGATTGGCATAAAGTGGCATAGAGTGAGTAGTGGACTAGAATGGAGTAGAGTGGCGTAGTGTGTCATAGAGTAGAGTGGAGTAAAGTGGGGTGGAGTGGCAGAGATGGAATTGCAGAGTGGAGTGTTGGGGAATAGAGTGGAGTGTTGTACAGTGGCGCACAGTGGGGTAAAGTTTTGTACAATGGATTCGAGTTCAGTGGAGTTGAGTGGAGTGGTTTAGCATAGCGTGGAGTAAAGTGACAGAGTGGAGTGGCTTATTGTACAGAAGAGTGACGTGCAGTAGAGTAGAGTGGAGTTGCATAGCATAAAGTGGAGTAAAGTGGCATAGAGTGGAGTAAAGTGCCGTACAACAGAGTCTTCTGGCATGTCATAGAGTACCAGAAAGTGTTGATTAGTGGAGGAGAGTGGAGTTGCAAAAAATGATGTAGAGCATTGTAGAGTGGAGTGGTGTAGAGCACAGTATAGTGGGGTAGAGTATTGTAGAGTGTAGTAGAGTGTTGTAGAGTGGCATAGACTGAAGTACAGTATTGTACAGTGGAGTGCCATAGAGTGGAGTACAATTTGAAAGAGTGGCGAGGTGTAGCATGTTGTAAATATAGTGTACTACAGTTTTATAAGTGGAGCGTAAGGGATGAGTCAGTTTATATAAGTGTGGAAAGGTATCTAAAAGTAGTGTTATTATTTTCTCTATTTTTTTATCTTCATTTTTTTAAGTACTGCAGTACTTTCTAGGTAGTACTAAGTACTGCGGTACTTCACAAACATTTTTGTTTTAATATATAAAGTAATAAAGCTAGTTTTAACTACCTTTACATACTTATATAAACTGACTCATCCCTTCCTATCCACTTATAAAACAGTATTACACTATTGTTACACTTAAAAACAAGAACACAGCCAAAGTATTATCAAAACAATAATGGTTGCCTTTTACTTTTGTAAGGGCAGTCATTAGCAAATCATATACTGTTTTTTCATTGGCATGTCCCATGGTATACCAACAAATTACTGTGGTATACAGCGGCCCAAGATATCACTAACTTTTATTGCCTTATAACATTAAAACAAGTAAACTAATTTACCTCTATTACCAAAAAAGCCCTTACCTCCCCATAAGCGATATTCCTGCCAATTTTTACAAAATTCCGGCTAGCCATTTTGCCATGACGTCTCCTGTAAAAGTCTATGGAAATTGCTTGGTAGAAAGATGCGTTTTGGGACCCCCTTTTTCTATGCATCCCCTTAACCAATCACTGTGAAACCTTGCATTGTCCACCAATGTAGAAACAGTGATAAGTCTGCAAAGTTTCGTGGAGATTCGTCAAAGGGTGACAAAGTTACTAGCGAGCAAACATCAGAGGAATTCCCATCTCTGGAAATCCTAACTGTAACTTCAGAGGGACCGATTCACAAAGGTAAGTTACCACTACTGTCGCACTTAATAGACTCGTAGAATGATTTTTCAGCAAAATTCTCACATCATTTAGTGTTGGGTGAAGTTATGCAATTTTCCTCACGCTTCATATAATTCACTAAGTTTACACAGTTATAAAAAAATAGACAGTGGAAGAAAATTAATTTACAGATGAATTCTCATGAAAATTTCTTGCAAGGAAATTCTATTACAGAAACATTTTATAAGCAGAAAACTAATAATGCAAGATAGATGAATTGATTGCATTGAAAAACTAAGCAAGTATTTCCAAAATGTGATTGTGATCTTTGTCCACCCCTAATATCATTGGAACATATTCAGAATACAGATGCACACATCTGCGGGACAATATTACTAGGCAACAGCAATCGTCGTGCAACATGTGTTACCACACTTGACTATGAAAAACATTATTTTGCATAACAAGAACAATGCAGCATTGATCTTACTCGATCTTTCTGCCACTTTCGACACTGTCTCCCACATAGTGCTTCCCAAATGCCTGGAAAGCGTAGTTGTCGAGGGTCGGCACTTGAGCTTCTGACATCATTTCTCTCAAGTAGAGAACAAATGGTTGCCTTCTGAGCCTTTAACCTGCACCTTTCACTTTGCCATGCAGGGTCCCTCGGCGATCTTCTCTGAGCACGACCCTTTTTAATATATATGTGGCACCACTGGCCAAAATGATTAGGTCATGTGATTTTTTCACCGTATCATATGCTGATGATGCGCAAATTATAGTTGTGATCTCAAGGGATCCATTAGAGGTTGCCAAACGTTTCAGTTAGTGCATGTGTGAGGTTGTAGGCTGGATATGAGACAACTGTCTTAAGTTAAACTCTGAGAAGACAGAGGTCCTATTTTTTGGAAAAGAAACAACCTTTTAGAATTCTACTTGGTGACCACGAGTTGGGCCCCCTTCCTCCTCCAGACTCTAAGATTAGAAATCTTAGGGTCATTCCGACAGCAAGCGTACTTTTTCAGACCAGATAAATTAAACTACATCATCCTGCTCCTATCTTTTAAGAACATTGAAAAAGATCCTTCCGTTCATTCCTTTAGATTTACAGAAGTTAGTAATCACTACATTAGTCCTCTCTAGGATGGATTACAGTAATACCCTCTGTATGGGCATACACAAAAGGCAGATGAATAAAGTGGAAACTCTTCAAAATGCGGCAGCTCACCTTCTGATGAAAATTCCAAAATACACATCAGTCTCCCAAACCATCGAGATGCTTCACTGGCTCCTAGTCAGAAAAAGAGTAGCATTCAAAGCGCTTATTTTGGAATACAAAGCACTTCACGATTCTGGGCCACTCTATCTGAGAAAGAGATTCTACTGGTATATCCCAGAAGACCCCTCCATTCTGGCTACACTAGATCAATGGCTAGGTCCAAAATTAGGAAAGCGTGCTAGGGAGGTTGAAGTCTTTCAGATGCCATCATTAAATTGTGGAATATGCTACCCTTGCACATCAAAGCACGAAGCACCCTTCTGCAGTTTAGGAAACAACTTAAAACATGGATCTTTTCACAAGACGTGCTTCTTTAGTTCTACCTCTTCATTTTTCACACAGGCCTGTTTTTTAGCTTCATTATTTACAGACGCCAGCACCAAGGCGCTCTTGGGCAATCAAGTGCTTTACATATTATCAATATCAATATATCAATATCAATAAATCGGTGTAATTTACATTTATCAAATTTACCCCATCTGTTCATGATGCTGGACATAAGGAAAGCAGCATTCCATAAATGTAACTATTTGCTGTTAGGCATTTCACTTTCTCCCTGAATTTTTCTAATCTAAGGTGTTTATTGTGGGCTGGTGTTTTTTTTCTTGTGAAATTTCAGTTGTGTATTAGTTTTTCATGCTGTGCCTGAGAGAACGCTTCGGAGCAGCACTAAGGAAGACTTCTCTCTCATGTAGTGTGTGGGCCATTCTATGCCCGTGCACTACAATGAGAAGTAAGGCCTATTCCTTAAACCACTTAAATACTTTATTGGAGATAGTAGTGATTTTGATAATGAAACACACTGCAACATGGCATACAGGGCATCATCCGAGCATGATTGCCTACCCTGCAGAAAATCTAAACTTCACAAGAGTCTGAACATGAAGGTGCTTGTAATTAAATTCTTAACCATGCATAAGGTGATAGTAAGTCAAAGAGAAATGTTTAGATTTTAATGGAAAGGATTTATGATATACTAGGTGTTCCTTATTTAGACACAACTATGCCTGTTGAGATGTGGTAATAACCTGCCTCTTCAATGGGCAAAGTGTATTGAGTGGTCAGTGACATCATTTATTGCATCAGACCTCTCCAAATGTCATTTACCTTACATTTGCTCAGTTAAATTACAGTATTGTACTGTTCAGTGATGAATTTAATTGGATAGGGCTAGGTAGATTCTGTTATGGATCTGTGAGGAGCATTATGTGAATGTATGTGTGTGCCGAAGGTCATTACGATTTATTTTTATTTTTCTAGGGTGTATGATAGTTTATTGCTTAACTTGAGGTGGTTTATTATGGTTCAGGGTATCTGTCTTCATTATGTGCTTTAGATGACATTCTATGTATATGTGTGTGTGGTATGCTTAGGTTAATTTCAAAAGTATTGTTGACATACCGAATGGTGAGAAGGTATAGACATGTTACTTTAACTTGAAACAGTCTATTTTCAAGGTGGATAATTTGTAGCTAACTATATGGATTGGAAGTATAGTTTTGTATGATGGTGTCATGGGTTGTGGCTAATGTCCACTGTTGGTATAAGGCTAGTCAGGTGATGTGTAATTAGACCTTGCTCTGAATGTGCCAGTGAGGTGGCAAATAGTGAGCTAAATAGATGGCTTGTCCTTTGGCCATTGCATTGATACCCCAGCCGTGTTTAGTTTCTGCCCTTTCTACTCACTGTCCTTACCCTGTCCTCTCAGCAGAAAAAAGGAAGCCTTTAAGCGGTGGCGGATGGGATAAGCCATAAAAAGCATCATGCTAAGGGTCAAAGAGTTCAGACGGCATCTCATATCACTCCTTCTACCCAAATATTTTAATGAAACAACTTCTGTATTAAAGACATAATCAGATGAAAAAATAAACATATCTTCTCAACTTTCTTGGAGGCCTCAGGTATTTCCAATACAACATTCAGCTCGACTGCCGTCACTTTTATTTGATCCCCAATCTATCTCCTGAAATGTATGACCGTGAAAATGAAAGGAATGATCTTTCTAGAACTATATTTTGGCTTTCACCAATTTTATTTGAAAGTGGCACTACATTGATGTTACTTCAAGACTCAAGAATGATATGAGCGACCTCTGCAGTATTCTTTACAGAGGAGTTACAATCCATAGGTACCTGTTGTAAGAAATTGGATTATTATTTGGGGTGGGTGACTGTCCACTTCAAGAAATAATTACATCCCTTGTCAGGGTGAACCCTCCAGGTCACTAACTTAACCTGAGCTCAACGCTCTGATAGTTACAGCACAGAGCAGATAAGCTCAACTTATAGTAATGCCCAAACTTATTTGTCCAGTACTCAAACAGTAATAGAGTCAAAATGCCAAACAATACAATTCCCAAAACAAATTAGAAAAATAGATTAAGGTTAAAGAAAAAAAAATGAGAAATATCCAATAAGTGGAACCGGAGATATGATTTTTTTTATAATTTTAGGTAGGAATAGCGCTAAAAAGCACTAGGTGTCAATGATAGTCTATGGTTGCGATAGACTGGGACCTAAGCTCAATTTCAGGCTGACCGCGATCGAGCGTGGGATGGATACACCAACCAGGTTCAACACGTCAAAGATTTTACCGTCTGACTCAGTCTTTTAAGTCCCAACCAAGCAACAGATTCCACTTTTAAGGGTACCAGGACCTCAGAGAGGGCACTTAGAGACTCTCAGGGTATTTGGCACAGGGCAACAGCAAAGACCAATCCAAGTCCAATTACCTCTAGTCAGCTGGGCACTTCAGGGAAAAGGCCTCTTGCAGTTTGTTGTATCCCTTTAGGAGCAAGCCAACTGACATCTAGAGTCCACTTCTCTGCCCTGGGTACAAGAGGGAGCAGGTCCAGTTTTCAGGCTTCTTTTCAGGTCACAGACAGCATTTTCAGTCGTTTTTGGTTATTCAGCACTTTCAGAAAGTGTTCTTAAGTGGGTGTTTAGAGGTGCACATTAAATGCCTGGCACCAGCAAGTGGGTGTGGGTGACTCCTGGGCACTCAAAAGTTCCCAGGGGTAACCCTACCCACTTATTTAGTAGTTTCAGTTGGCTCAATTGGAAACAGGCCCAAAATGCCATTTGTCGAGGCATTTTCAAGATGGCAAAATCTTCGGCTACACTAAAGTAGGGCTCTAAGGGTCGAATGAGTAGGTGGGGAGGGTACTACTATAATCCGATTTTCCTCCCACGTCAAACACTTAACTCCAGTTTGAGGCAGGCACTGTACCCAAAACAAATCCAGAGACAGATGTCTGGAAGGACAAAAGCATGGTCCTTCAGCAACCAATTGTCTTCGCATCCCATTCTTTCCCTTTCACGTGTGCCTATCTGTTACATGTTGCTTAACAGACCTTTCAAGCAGGATTTGATAGTGTGGTGTCTCGGGTGCCCTGAATAATCTGTACAGTTCAGAAGAGTCATCTCTAGCCATTCAGGTTAGCCTACTGTTTGCTCCTGGGAAGCATTTCACATCTAGTTGACACCTATTCAAGGTTGAGCACATGCTGAGAGAAGCTGAGGAACTAATGCAAATTAGCCCTCAAGAACTTCAGGCAGGGACAAGGTAATTTTATAAAAGTTACTTTTCCTTAATATTTATTAAAAATCCAACTTCACCATTGAATTGGATTTTTAATAATTTATAAAAAAATAGGTGTTTAATTAATTTTCTAGCAGGGGCATTACCAGAGTTAGCAGTATTAGTATTTCAATCTGCACTCTGGCTTTCTACCTATGATAGCTTGGCCTGGCATAGTGAAAATTGCTTGTGAGGGCTTGTCACTATAGGGACACGGTAATATTAATTTTCTACATGTCCCATATTTAAACACTATGCACCCTACCTGTGGGCTACTGGGCTTACATAGGGCTGATGAACTAATATTTAAAAGAGATGTTTTTACCTGCCAAAAAAGGTTATTTTAACAGGTCGTGCTGCAGGTTTTACACAGCAGCAGTCAGGTGACTTAGGTAGACCGGTAGCCATGTGCCATGCCGTTGTCGTGGATGGCATAATAGGTGCTGCAGTCCACAAGTGGCATTTAACTTCCATCACTTTCTACACCCCATACTAGTGACTTACAGGCAAGTGCAATGTGCCAAACAGGAATAAGCCAAACTGACCATATTTAAAGGGGGAGCACAAGCAGTCTATGCCTGATTAGCAGGGGTAAATATAGGGCCCAGTAAAAGGCAAAAAACTGAAAAGGAGGATATCCTACATCTGTCATATTAAATAACATTACAACTTCACTTTGTCTTTCCCTAAAGTTTTGCTATCCGTCTCCCCAGCTCATTGTTTCCAAAATTGTTACACTCCATGTTATTAAGAAAGAAAGCAGGCAGTCTGGAAAGCTCATAGAACACGTGTTTAATCCAAAAATATAGCTAGCAGTAAAAATATTCTAAGTACAAATCTAAGTGTAATCAAAGGACCAGCGCTTCCACATCTGAACCGTTGAATCACATAATGCTAAATTCCGTTCATTTTTACTTCACTTTTGTACATTTTCGGCAATGTACTAAGGGGAGGAACAAATGGCCGATTAACCTGAAAGTCAATATGGACAGGGGCGGCTCCTCCACGTGGGCGTCGGAACGTCGCCCCACTGCTTCTCGCAGTGCGAGAAGCAGAAACGTTTCTGCTTCTCGCACTGCGAGAAAGCAGAAGAAGGGTATGCCTGGTTGGGGGCGGGCAAGTGGGCGGGTCGGGGAGGAGTGGCTAGCCCAATGTTATGGGCGCTGACTGTTTGGTCGGCCCCAGGGCCGACCAAACCAGTCATAGCACTCTCCATTTTCTCCATGTAGGCTGCTGCGCAGCCTGCATGGAGAAAACAGCCTCCCCATAGATGCCTGTACGGACGGCGTCCTAGCCAATCACAATGCTGCCATTGCAGCATTGTGATTGGCTTAGGGGAGGAGAGGGAGGCTGCCTGCTTCCTGTGTGCAGAGAGAGAGCAGGAGACGCAACGGGGGAGTCAGGGATGGAGGCGAAGGTAAGCTTTTTAGGATTCTTTTTTAAAATTAAATTAACCCCCCTTCTCCCCGTGCGACCCTCTACACGCGCGTCCCCCCGCCCCCCCCACCCGCGTGTCATGCCGGCCACGACTGAATATGGACACTAACAAACAAGTTCTCGCAGGAAGAATGTAGGAAGAACACAAAGTGCAGTACAGCAGAAAGCTGACCTCACTAAATCTGCAGTTCTCAATTGACTATGCAGACTACAAAATAAGGCTACGCTTACTTGAACAGGCAGGCTAGATGTGCAATTTACAACATTGAAACACAAATTGGCTGTACATTTAAAATATGTGTTACTGTGGAATAACATAACGGTTTGGTGCTTTAAGCAGGTATAAAAATGATTTCACATTTGCTAATATAAGCAGATATTAAAAAAGCGATTTCCCTTCAGTCCTGGTTTTTCTTTTACACTCATTTGTAATTTAGAATTTTGGTCCACTTGAGGTTTGCCGGGGCTGCAACTCCCAGAATGCATTGTGCTGTAAGTGAATGTCCAGGACTGGAAAATGGTGTCTCTAATGCCACCGTTATCTGGTCACTTTATGCTGAAACCACAGGAGAGTGGACATCAAGTTAAATTTCTAAGGATTCGTTCTTTCTGCAGAAGAATGCGAGGGGGCAAGAGTGTAAACTGAAAGGGAAAGGATAATAGGAGAGATTATTTATTGCTGTCTGAATCTCACTCTGAAGTGCTAGAAAATGGTTCAGTATGCGGTGCCAAACAAATGTGCAGGTCTGGGATCTTTCTTCCCCTTGTGAGTTCTGAAGTTGCTATAAATATTCACAGGGCAAGTATCAATAGGTCTTTGCCTTCTATTCGAAGAAAGCTGTTCTGTGAGCCCCAGGTGGCTACATTCGCGCGCCTGGAGCCAAGAGAAACAATATTGTAAATTCACACATTCTAACAGGGAGTGGACACTAATTGAATCTAAAAACATAATAATTAGTTAAGCCCACGTGCAATGAAATAGTTTCCACATCACATAAAGTGTATTATTACACCATCTCTACACAAACGAGCACACTTCACAGGCTGTATAAAAGCACAAGTTTACAAAGACGTTTGATTGAAAAAGTTTGGGTTTTTCAGTGCCATTTTTATGGGTTCACAATCGCACAAATATGCACTGCAAAAATATGATCGGCAGAAACTTGCGCAGATATCGCATAATAATATGCAAGTTGTCGATATACTAAAGTGACTTGCTCTTTTTGAGGTGTTCAGATCTGTCCAATGCAAACCAACAAATAAACATGCAAGCCCTGATCCTGCATTTCACTGCCTCTACTGGCATGGGCTGTGGCCTGCTAAAAACAGAACAAGCATTCTCAAAGCCAATAGACCTCGCCTGCATGAGCTACTGGCTTTGTCAATGTTTTGAGCTATGTTGCGCTTTTGTAATGTTTTTGTTTTATTGCTGGTGGGGCAGGAGGGAGAGAGATATTAGAGGAAACACTGAGGGAGGGAGAGCAGTGGTGGGGCAATACACACAACTGATGGGTGTTGTTTTGTATGGTATTGTTATACCTGCTGCTCAGCCAGTGTGACTGTGGTGGTGAAATGTTGGTGTGAGAGGTGGCTGTGGAATGTTGGTGAGTGAGAGGCAGTTGGAGGATGGGCTGAGCAGCAGGAATTCTGCTCTGGTGGGGCTCTTCATAACATCTTACTTAATAAGCCTACTTATACAATCTACCTTGGAACCAGATGTCATCTTTCTACTACAGGTAGGTTGGGAAGCAACAGGGAAAGGTGTGAGAGGCAACACGAAAGAAAGGAGGCAACAAGGAGGAACGAGAGCAAAAATGGAGAATGGAGAAGTACAATTGGAAGACAGCTGAAAAACATGCATTCTTGTAAAGGGCCTAAACACAAATAAAAAAGCAGTGGGTGGTTGTAAGCAACAACATGAATAGCAGGAGGAGGGATTCAGGGGGCAAGCAATAACACGGACAGCGGGAAGGGGCAAGCAACAACATGGACAGATGGTAGGACCAAACAACAACAAGGACAGTGAGACAGGGCAACGAACATGGACAGCGGAAGGGAGCAAGGAACAAATAGGACAGGGGGGCGAAAGAAGCACATGAGGGAGGCAGCTCCCAAACACATGCCCTCTCATCGAGTTGTACAGCAAAAAGAAAAATGTCACTGTCAAAACACAAGCTGTGGAAGGACACAAGTTCTTTGGCCATGCTCTAAGGGAGGATCAAACACAAGAAGAAGACCTGAAGGCTGCACATATTAACAAATGAGAAGCAAGCAAAGGAGAAAAACAATGAAGCCAACCAATGGTAAGCAGTGGGCGGGCTGTAAGTGAACTGTAAGTTAATAAAAAAACTATTGTTATTTGCAGCTGATTGTCCAATGCTAACCCTTGTCATACATAAACAGAAATTCTTTCCATGGGCTTTTGTAATAATCTTGTTTACAACTAGGATAAAGAAGTCATAGGAAGATGGCAGCACCTAAGCTGTTTTAAGAATGACAAAACGTTGCATGCTTCAGTTTAATTGATGTGACCACAGAGCCAGAGTCACACTTGCAAAGTAACTCAGGTCCATGTGTAACTAACATTTCCAGTCCAGTTTCTTTCTATGCATTCTGAGACTAATAGACTTTGGTGATATTTGACAAATAATATTACTACCCAGCATGCAAAGAAAAAAACCTGGATTGGAGTAGCTAATCACACTATGACCCGGGAAACTTAGCTGGCTGTAGAATTGGCTTAATTAATTTATCCTGCAATGGTGCCAGTGATGTGATGTTTACTTTATCTAAAGGATGCCCATCTATGTAAAGCAAGTGCAAGTAAGGCAACATTCAGGCCTATAGAAACTACAACTGTGGACATCTTGTTTTGCCAAGATATTGGCTTATTTAGTTACAGGGGAGTATTACTAGCTGGATAATGGACAAGCATAAAGCTGTTGAGGGAGCTCTAGACATTCCAAAAGCAAAAAATAGACAAACTTTACTTTTGGCTGCTAGTAACTGTATGTTAGCTGAAATTGATAATCTACCAGAAGAGGTACAGACTATTTTAATTCTGCCCTCTAATGACAATAGTGTTAGATTTAATAGGGGAGCTTGTCACATTCCAAATATCTTTGATGAATCTAAAAAAGCTCCTTTATCAGCACCATTACTATTGTCTGATAAAAACTCTGATAGTGCGATTTTGTCCATTCTGCATCTTACACTGCACCAATAATTCCGTTAGAACCTAGCATAGTGTGTCAAAATAGATATGCGCCTTTGCAAAGTATTGCCTCTTCAGTATTCAAAATGACTGAGGGAGAAATTGAGAATGGTACGAAGGGAACCTTAGGCGACTGCTCAGTGAAGAAACTTCTTGAGCTAATCCTTGAACTGAAAAGCGGAATTTGTGATCTAAAAGGGATTGTCCAAAATTTAAGTAACCAAAAAATTGTGCCCCCACTACATGGGGAAACAATTCCACGAAGGAACGATAAAGCAGGTCCCAAGCCCCTTGCTGAAGACAGGGAGGTATCTCATATGTGGGAAAATAACTCAAATAGCAAAAAGACTCCACTTACACAACTCCAGACACAGTGGGCAGTCCCAAACAGGGATGTTGATAGAAGAGAGCAAAATGCTGCACAGACATATTGGAGGGACAGTATAGGGGCCTCCAAGCAAGATAGAAGTGGAGTAGGTACTCGCAGGGAGGAAAGGGTTCCTTGGACCCAGAATAGAAACAATCTTAGGGAGAAATATCAATATGGAATTTCACGTTATCTAGTATCTCCATCCCAGTATAGCTTTAGAAACCAGACTAAGCATGACCATTATAGTCCCGAGGCCCATGAATGAAAAAGAGAAGAGAGTATCAGTTAGGGACAGTATATAGAGGAAGATATTTGAAGAAACCAACTTATGTTCAAGAAGCTCAAGTCTATTTGTCACCTGTCCCCAAACATAAAAGGGAGTTGGGGAAAGTGAGGAATCCCTAAAAAAACAAAGTAATATTTTGGTTGAGAAGGACCAGGAATTGTATATCTGTTATAAGGAATGACATAGTGTTGGTAGAAAGACTGTAGAAGATTATGATGAATAAGGGTTCCATTCTGCAGTAGAGAAATAGTTGATGGGCTAATGTCAATTGATGCACATACCATTTGCAATGCACGTACAGAAGTTGGGATTAGATAGAGGATGCTAAGGGCTGGGAATCAAGTTCTAGTGTGATTTGTCTTTTGACCCTGGTTTGTAGAGGTGAAAATTTGGCCTCAAATCTGGATCAGAATGATTGACTGTGAAGGTCTAAAGTTGTGAGGAGTACCACCCTGGGGAGATATGATACCAATGGGGTGATCGAGACAGAAATTCTTAATAAGAACCTTATTGTTATATTCAATGTATAGCATGTACCAATATTAGGGGAGTTGGCTCGTGGTCTGTCTGGCTCATGATACCTCTCCTATGCGTCACCGCTCGGACATTCATTTGGAATGTTAAGGGGTGAGGTGACAGTTGGAGGTGCCTGTGAGCTGGAGGTGTTGGTGAGTGGCTGCCCCCAAGTATTTGAGATTTATTTAGAATAAAACATCTTTCTCCACGTTTATGCGTGTGGAAGCTTCTGTCTCCCTGTAACATTGGTGATGACTCTCCCTGTAACACTTATGTGTACTGATCTAGAGGGGAGCCCTTGACTCAGGGCTGAAGATTACATTTCTTGGTGCCCATGGAATCTTCAGATTCCTGTCCTCCTAGAGATCTTGTGCAGGATCCTGATGTTCTTTCAAAGGTAGCTTTTAAGGTGGTTTCTGAAATGGAAAATCTCTTATCAATCCCTAATAAAGAAAGATGAATAATTTCAGTGGATCAGTATGAAGCTTTGTTTAAGCAGATAAGAGAAACTTTAAGCCGCAGCTCCAAAAAGGCTGGTGAGAAAAATAGCTCAGCCCCATGGTATTATAAACGCTGCAGGAAAGCAAAAAGCAAATTAGTGGAAGACTTTAAATCAAATAACAGAGAGAAGTTATTGATTTATAGGAAATAATATAAATATATTAAAGCTTCAGAGAAGAAAGCATGGGAAAGCTCCCTCTGGGATGAATTGCTAACAGCTGCTAGAAATAAGGACAATAAGGTTTTTTGGGCAATAGTGGCACTAGGATTGTCTAAAACTGTAAATGAGCTAAATTATTATACCCAACTAGAGATCTGAGTGGAGTATTTTAGCTCACTTTATTGCTGGGGGAATGAGAATTCAATTGAGACAGATGACAAGGAGATTCAAGTAAGGATTCAAGTAAGGATGAAGGAGTCTCATCCGTTGGTCCTATCTATCAGCAAGCCAATTGCAGCAATTAAAAGTATTACAGCTGGGAAAGCACTGGGACATGATAGAATCCCTGAGGATTTATATTTGGCTCACCCAGAAATTTGGACTTGTTACACTAACTACATCTCGAACTCTATTCTTGAGGGAGCAGCGATGTCCAGCTCGTGAGATGCAGCAGAGATTTTACCATTGTATAAAAAAGGCCCCAGGGACTGTCCCAATAACTATTTGCCAATCAGTCTACTGGATAGCCTACAGACGGTCTTTAGCAAGCAGATACTAAACCAATTGCAGGAATGGATCGATGATAATAAAGTCCTATCAGATTTTCAGGCGGGATTCAAGTCGGGTACGAGCACAATAGATAAGGTCTTCCAATTTTGGACCATCTATTGGAAGACCATTTTGATTGAACGGGGACTTGTTATATGTTGCCTTTGTTGTTCTGAGCTCGCCCTTTGACCTGATCCCTAGGCAAAAGCTTTGGGCCACTTAGGAATCAGATAGGTTTGCAAGGCAACCTGCTATCTATACTAATTTTGACTACACTCACACAATTATGCACAAGTTAGATGGGGTACGAAGAGCCAATTAACAGAGCGCATCAATGTCCAGAAGGGTGCGAGGTAAGGGTGCGTGCTAGCTCGATGCTATTTCTGTTGTACATCAGCGGGTAACAAAATATCTTGACTCACACAACAAGAGAGCTAGAGGTCTACTTACCATACAGCCTCCAAAATGAAACAATAAATCACAACAAGTATGGCAAATCCTGTATTCCTACAATGATTATAGACTAGCAAGACCTTTTTGGTTCTTGTTTTCCTTAAAACATAGTCTCACTTATCTAAAACCATTGTAGGAATACATGATTTTCTGTACTTGTTGTGATTTACTATTAACAAAATATCTTGACAAAGATGGTTGCAATGTCTCTAGGCAAGGAGGCCAAAGGATTCCTGCCCTAATGATTGCTGATGATACTCTTCTGCTATCAAAGTCCCCCCCAAGGCCTATAGAAGCTATTGAGTGAGTTTCACCTATTCTGCCTTGAGAGGGTAATGAAGCTTCATTGCTTCTCAAAATGTAAAATGTTGTTTTTATAGTGTAATGAATGCCCCCAGAGTCAAGCTGAATGTGGGCAAGGAAGAGATTGAACAGGCAGAAAGCTTTGATTTCTTGGGCACAAAGCTCTCTAATGGTTTATCCTGGCTTCCGTAGATACATATAAAGTCAAGTAAGTCTAATCCACCATTCATCTAGCATAGTAAAGATAGTAAAAGCCACACAGTCAAGAGCCATATCTCCAGGTGTCCTTGTGTGGTGCAGAAATTTAGGGTTATGCAAATTGTAAATTGGTAACAGTCGCTGAAAATAAGTTCTTGAGATCTCTTCCCTCATTACCACAAAGCACCCCTTTAGTCCCTGTTCTCCAAGACCTGGCTCATAGACAGATACTTTAGAAAGTAGATAGCCATCCATAGTTATACTGGCACTGCTCATGGACAAATGAAGAACTTCCTCCTATAGAGTAGGGGTCCAAGAAATATTGAAGTTCCCAGATTGTACCAAGATTCCTTGCATGCGCTTTGTAAAATTATTTTTAACCAAACTGTGCTTTGAGTGATTTTGGCATCGTCCCGATGATCTTACTTCAGTCTTCAGGGAAGCCATTAAAGAAATCTTAGGAAACTATGAGATGGAGGAAATCTTTTGTTTATGCAAGCAGGGAGGTTTGGTTGAGATGTTTCTTGGATTTTAAGCTCCTTCTGTTCTATGAGCCCTTTCTGGATTTAGTCATCCCTCCACTAGAAAAAAAAACAGTTTTTTCCAGTAGAGATATGGAACCTTAAATGCTTAAACATGAAAACAGTCTGCAAAAAGTGGTCTAATTTGGAAGACGGCTCTGTGCTTTGCCCTCCTTGTATCGTAGAAGAAGAGTCAGTGTCCCACATATTATTTTTTGTAGGATTTATGTACCACAAAGAAAGAAGTGGATAGCCCCAATGTGCTAAAGAATTGGTACAACAAGATATATGGAGGCCCTTAAATTGTTAGCAGCGATGCAAGTTTAAGTATCGTATTTTGTTTTTCCCAATGTTTGTTGTCAGTTTGGGTGATTAGAGGGCGTGGTAAGGAAGCAATTCTATGCCAACAAATGTTGTTCTTTTATGGAAAGGTAATGGAATATTTTTATAGACTATATTATCTGAACTATCTTATTGAACTTTTTTTTTAGGATAATGAAATGAATGCTGGATGTTTTATCAATCTGTATTGTATATAGACAGTTTTATTATCTGTTGTATGTTATTTGCTAGTGTATTGTTTAATCCGTTTTTATCTGTATTGTGTTTTTAAGGAAATTTCTTTCTGAAATAAACTTTTCTGGTGTTTGCTGGTCATTGAGTCTTATGGCTCATCGATCATATTTTATTAAGGTGTCTAGTTTTTTACTTGATCTGTGGGTGGGTCACTGAATAGGATTTCTGGCTCAAACATGGTTTCCTACTGTTGGTAAAACCAACAGATGTGTACATTGTGATGCACTAATAAAAGCTATAAATGTCTTCACAACTTCCTGTAGATCATGGGTAATGTTTCATCTAGGTGCTCCATATGGGCAATCATACTTGTTTTTCTTTTTCTTGAGTAAATTTCATAACTGACGAGTGAACTTGCTCCCAGCTGGTTGGCAAAATTGTGCTTTGTCCTCCTAAGTATCTAATCACTGTTCACCAAAAATTATTTTTAACTTCAGTCCTTTCTCATTATGCCGCTTTGTTTTGCTTGATGTAAGGTTCAACAGTGATTACCCTAAAAAGACTTCCAGGATTGCACCTTTATATTGCCATATGCATATCTCTGTTTCCCTCCTTGCAATGAATAAATAACAATAATAGCAACAATAATAATAGCAATAATAATAATATTAAAAACAACTAGTACAACTACTACTACTTCTACTACTACTACTTTTAATAATAATAAAAATAATAATCAATATTTGTTTTTATTTTAAATAGTTTTAAGCAGGATAAATTACAAATGCTACAATCATCCAATTTACCTCTGCTCAGTCTACCAACCACTAAGAGATGAAATGCCACCAGCAGGGTCCAGTCCTATTCCAGTTGCAAACGGTCACTGATCTCTCTAGAAAAAATGCCTCTTGCAGCTTATGATTTCCCAGTAGCCACACAGGAGGTCAGCCAACTGAGCCTCAGAGTTCACTTATTTATCCTGGGTACAAATGGGAGCAGGTCCAGCACTTCAGGTCTCCTCACTGGTTTCAGGCAGCAGGTACAGCCCTCTTTTGTCTTCTGCGGGTTAAGAAAGTGTTATGAGGAGCTTTTGTTGAGGTCCGTTTGTAGGATTTATAAGATTTGCTTGACATTGAGTGGCGTGACTCCTGGAAACTTCCTAACCAATGAGGTCAAAGTTCCTGGGGGGAACCCTACCCCCCTTTACAGTACATCTTGTGTGCCTTACTGCAAACTGTCCCAGAGGCACTATTCTAAGGGAAATCTAAGATGGCACAGGCCTTCAGCCCTTGGATAGTTCTGGGGTGCCAGTAAGGAGTGTGTTTAGTGAAATTAGAAGTCCCCTCCTCCTAAGCTACACCATATTGATTTTTTGCCAGTTCCCCCTCCCACTGAGACTGGGCCAGGCTTACTACCATGTGTCCTGGAATCAAAGAGTTCCCCCTCCCAGGTTCATCCTTACATTAAACTATGGATGGGAGGGCCTTACCTCGGGTCCTTTCAAGTGAATGAAGTTCCTAGAACAACCCCAGTTGCTCTTGCTGATGTGGTAGGGATCATGTGCCCCACATCCAGCCCATCAAGCTATTTTCTTGCTTTGGGAGCAGCTTTCATACCTCATTAAGGTGAAGCACTGGCAGGGGTATCTGCTGGCAGGCTAATGCACAATAGCCTCCAGGACCTTCAAGCAGGAAAAAGGTAACTTTCAAAATTTTACTTTCGCTAAATATTTATTAAAATGTAACTTCACCATTGAATTGGATTTTTATTAAATATTAAAAATAGAGGTTGAATCACTTCTCTAGCAAGTCTCAAACCCAAGAAACCAAACTTAATGTATTAATCTACACTCTAGTTTTCCTCATAGGACAGCCAGAGTCTTACACAGAGCTTTTGGGTGCTTGCCACACTAGGGACATGGCAACATTACATTTCTACGTGTTCTACTTTTAAATACCATGCACCCTGCCTTGTATGCTACAAGTCTTACATAGGGGTGACTTATTAATCTTTAAGGAATGTTTTTCACCTGTCAAAGGGGTTATTGTGACAGGTCAGGCTACAAGTTTAACTACAGCAGTCAGGCTACAATAGTAGGCCGGAAGCCATGTTTTCCTTTGCCACAATAGTGGATGGACTAATAAGTGCTGCAGTCCATAGGTGATATTTAACTTTTCAAGCCTTGGTTGTATTTCTGCACTATGTACTGTGGCCTTATAGAAAAGTTAACTATGCCAATTAGCAGTAAGCAAATTCAAATATATTTTAGGTGACAAAGCACAAGCAATAGGGCCTGATTATCAGTGTACCCGTGCACTGATTAAAAACCAGCAATAAAGTTCAGCAGAAAATGGGGGCGACTGCACAAAAGGGCCATCTTTTCACATGCGTTTTATAATAATTGGAGTAAGCCATCCATGGAATTTGGCGAGAACTTGCATTAAGGAGAATTATGATGGGTGAGATGTTGTCCATAAACTTGGGGCCCGATTACGATGGTGGACTGACTGGGCTAATTATGATGCGACCGCCCCGTGGTGGTCGCATTGCCCATGTTTTGTATTGCGGCGGGTGCTGCGCTCTGCAGCACCCACCGCAATACAACACAGACACTCCACACATATCCCTGCACTACGTGGCAGGCACCATGGGGTGCCTGCCACATGGTGCAGAGATATGTAGGGGGGCACCATAGGTGCCCCTCAGGTCCTGTGTCCATGGGCCAGGGGATAAGGTGGGCCCACTAGGCGCCCCCAATGTCCCTTTCCGCCAGCCTTTTCATGGCAGGTTCACCGCCAAGAAAGGTCCGGCAGAAAGGAACATAGTAATGGCTACAGCGGTGCCTGGCAGGCACCGTCACTGTTGTAGGCATTACTCTGCCTCCGTTGGAGAGCCCGTCGGATCCGTGGTGGTCGGTCTTTCCGCCCGCCACACAGCCACTCGCCATCCAAATGTGGCGGGCGGTGAAGTTGGTCAAAATGGGGGGGAGACTGCCACCGGCAGGCTGTCTGAGGCAGTCTCCCCGCCATTGTAATAAGGCCCTTGGTTCTAAACTCCTAAGTGAATAAAAGAAAGAGGCATAATGCAAGATTATGCCCCATCCCCCAAAAAATGTTTTGAGGGCTCCCTTGTTTTCCTGCATCTCTCAGATGTATCTAAGGGCCTGATTACTAGTGGACCGCCAAACTCACGGTTGAGGTGCGGTGGTGGTCATGGACCTCCGCACCGGTGGTTCAACCGCCGTCTTAAGCTGAGGGAAGAGCCTTAGGCTTCTGAAAGGTTGAGGTCTCCCTGTACCAATTTGGCCTGCATAGGCCTACATTACGCGCCTGATAGATGATACGTTCATACTTTAATTTTCTCAAAGTCTCTGCTCAACTTTCATGGCCAGCGTTATAAAAATCGTAAGACCCAAACAGACTGCTCAACTCTATTTCAAAAAGGCACACCCCAATAGGGTTAATAGGTGACAAAGCAGTGACATGCTGGAGGAAGCTGCAAGAATGGTAAACATTCCAATCAAGGTTATAACTACACCCCTGCACCGGAGAAGTCAGCTTGACCAAATTCTGTATTTTACTTTGAGAATCAGTAAAGCTACAGATATTTTGCATTCCAGTTACATTTATCAGAGATAAGGCGGTGTAACCTTAATTAATATTTACTTCACCTTGTTGCACTCTCAGAAGTCGATGTGTTAATGTGTAGGAATGCGTGGGTGGAAAGTTCCAACGGTGCTACATTCCTTGGCAAAAGGAAACAGTTACACTCACAATGCATTCTTTGCCTTTAATAAAATAGTTAAAAACTTGTAGTATTAGCCCTAATATCAATCCCAGAAAATGCTTCATCTTTATTTTCTTTTAGGAGTTATTTCTCTGTGATTTAATATTAAATGTATGCTTGCTTTTTCACATTTCTACTAAAAATAACTCTTTTAGATTAAGCTTTATGACTAATGTTCCAAAACGAATGCCCCATTTCATAAGAGAACTTATGAGTGCACGAGCTTTGTATGCAAAGACCACACATAACCAGGTCACTGATAAAAGGTCAAGGTTCTGGGTTATTGAGTAAAACATTTTGATACATTTTTAACTTTAAATTATGGATTCTTTAAGGTCATCTGGATTTGCCAGCTTTTCATAAGCGTGAATAAATAGTATCATCCTCGGAGTACTCTTGTCCATGTCCAGTGTCCAAAGTCTTTGTCCAAATCCAAGAGTTCCTGAATGTCCTGGAAAAAATACACTTAGGTACTTCAATAAAGGTCACAGGCCGTATTTACTAAGAGACAGGGTGTAAAAAGTGGCCACAAATTGCACACCAACTTTTTACAATCTGGCTCTGATTTTGCAATTCAACCTATGCACTAATAAGTCGCATCCTATAGTGTCCGAAGGCATAGGGTCACAGAATGGCCCACTTAAGGAATATTGATTAGGCAGATTGCTATTTGTGACCCACTATGATTGTCTACAAACACAGAGATGTTAGCCTTAAAAACAGCAAACCAGCATCCCTATGTTTGCGTTCTCAAATGGGAAATAATGAGAAACTATGCGCTGCGTTGTTTTACTTTATATTTACAAAACCGCGCAAAGCTATACAAATGAACTTTGTGTGACTTAGTAAATGCAAAATGAATTTTGTGTTGGAGCTGCACTACAAAAGTGATGCAAATCCACTGCAAAACCTTAGTAAATATGGGCCTTAATTTTCATGAACGTGCGATAGAAATTGTAAGCAAGGCTCACTCTGTGTACAAAAGTCAGAAAAGTTACTAGGAAAAGACTGGTCCAAGCATAAAATGTCAGTTATCTATTTCATAGTTTTTGTTGGAAATGTTCTGCTGCAACCACTCTACCTGGATCAAAAAGTAAATGAAAAATCACCACAGGAAATAATTAAACAAATACACAAAACCTAACAGACAGGAACTCTGAAATTTATCTTGTGGAAAAAAAATGTTGCTACCTATTATTCCCCTAATGTAGCACAGGCTGCCTGTCAGCACAGTCTGTTATTAGTATATAAAACATTGGGCACTAAATGTACAGTTTATGATGTTGGTTGACTATACTCTAACCTTGAGTATTCTCACTGGAATTATAAACGGAGTCTGCATAGAATATATGGAATAAAGTACCTCCTGTCATACATTGCAAAGATATTGCAAGTCACCCAGGAGTTCTGTGACCATAAAGAGGAATGAGGATGAAGCCCAAGTCATGGAACTCAGAGGTAACTTGCAATACCCTTATAAATCATGGCAGAGGGTGTATAGTCACACCATTGCCCTAACACAAACCACTTAAATCCTTGGTGTGGTGCTGTTGCTTTCATATGAAAGAGATAGGACGTTTGTAAACACGAAGCCTGCATTAGAATTTCTAGTGCAAAATTAAACACAACAAAAAGCAGTTTAATTTTTGTTGCAAAAAAAACAAGTGTATTACAAGCCAGGTTTTTAAAAGCGTAGCTCAGAATGTGTAGAAATTGATGCAGATATATATTCTATTTATTCTATCTTTCGAATATATTTACGTAAAGAGTGGAAAACATGAACATGTTGCTGTAAATATCTCCTTCCTGCCTATCATTGTTTATCTTGAAAAACTTAGCAAAGCCACGTTTCATTTCCTAAAGTGCAACTTTAATTATGCTCTGTGACCTGCCTTTCCGCTGGCTGCTGACTCTGGCTGCAGGCACTGTGACGTCACAACTCCACTGTAATAAGGTATTACAGTTGATCGGCTATGCCATTTCATTATTACAGGCGACTCGGGACATATCAAGTCGCCTGTAATATGGAAATTAGAGACAGGCTTTTATATGGGGATTGCATGCTCCTATCTATTATTATTTCTTACAATTGTATTCAGGACCAGAGGTCAGATATATAAGTACACAAATTCAGAGGGCGGATGGTTTAGCTAACATTTCGAATTATAATGTGGTTATAAAACAATAGGATTCAGAATACCATGTAATTTCCTAACGTTAGAGCATTAAACTGAATTGCAGTATTAGACATCATATTGCAGCACAGCTGAGTCAGAGAGAATCCCGATATAACAAGATTGCCTATTAGGTTTTGTTGAGCAATACATTGTTTTAGTTAGTGTATTTTTAAAGCGTGTCTGACCCCGAGGAGCAGTGTACTGTCATACATACAGGAACAAGTAAGGTGCAACTTGGTTGTCTGACCATAAGAGAAAACAAAATGCATTAGTCTGTGCCTCATAAAAACAACAGGTTAAATTGAGACATCAAAAAAGAACAGTAGGCAGACATTCTCAATTTGCGATTAGCAATTAGAGAATCGCAAATTGAGAATGCAATTTCAAGGATGCAAGGGTGTCAAAAGGACACCCTGTTGCACCCCTGAAATAAGCATGGGTGCACATGTGGCGCACATACATGCCCTAAGGGCATGTATGTGCGCCACATTGCACTTTGAAAAATGCAAAAAAGTGAATTTTTCAAAGAAATCGCAACTTACCACCAACTTGAAGTTGGTGGTAATTTGCGATTCCTTAAGGCCAAATAGCACTTTTTTTGTGCTTCTTACATTGCATTTAAGGAATCGCAATTTGCGATTCTTTAAATGAAATTGCAAAATAGGGAATCGCAAATTTTGCGATTCCTTATTTTGCGAGGCAGTTTTTCAATAATACATACCACTAAGCCCAATTGCGATCGCAAACGCCGAAATTCTGTGAATTTCGGCGTTTGCAATCGCAATTTGGAATGATACATATGGCCCTAGATCTCTTTCATAAAATGTGGGTGTTTGGACAAAATATTGGAAAAAAATATAGTGATACAAAAATATCGTGTCAAGAATTTCTGGGATGCCAAAAATATTGTTGACAGTAATATTGAAGGTTAACATTTTGTTTTAGTGCTGTTTTTAATATTGAAAAAAAATATTGATGTAGAAAATATCATATGTACTATCATTTGTATGTGTTAATTAGTATGTAATTTATTGTAGTGTGTTTGATTCTATATGTTTAATAATTTGTGTTTTTGTAGGATAATTTATTAGTTAAGAATTTGTTGAAATTTGTGTTTTCAGTTGTATAAATGTATGTAAATAAGGGTTCCATATTTTGTTTTGTAGGAATATTGGGTTTTTAGGAGATAAGTGTGGGGAGATTTTTAAAAAGTGTGTATTATAAAGTAAAATGTATGTACTTTTTAAAAAATAATATGCACATTAATATTTTCCAATTTTTAAATGTATTTTGTTACAATCATATTTTTAATACATTTTAATTGAAAAATATTTAAAATATATATTAATTGAATTACATTTATAAAAAATGAGATATTAAAAATATTTAAGCTACAAAAATAATTCAAAAATTCAAAATATATGAAAAGTTAATTTTAATAAAGGAAAACAAAAATATTTTTATATAAAAGTTATGAAGTTTAACATAAGTTGTTCAGTATATATTAAATAAGTGTATATATTTTTTACTAATATTAAGTTTATAGTTTGCAATTTTTGAACATTTCTTTCAACATTTTTTGACATGTTTTACATGTTTAATAGTTTTTTACATTTTTACAATATTTCCCATTTATTTCTATGGGGAGATAGTCTTTTTGTTTAGTTGAATTTGGCAGCCATTTTTTTACTACTACCTTCTATTTTGTAATCTGTTTGAATTATTTGCAGTCTATTTTCACAGAACTAGGTAGCTGTAAGTTACTGCTGTTCGTCGGAACAGGTAAGTCCTTTTTAAGGGGTTTTGAGCATTGGGGTGGGGGTTTGTGGGGAGGTCTACAAGTTAGTTATAGTTTTTTACGTGCTTTCAATGTTTAATAATATTTTACATTTTTACATTATTTCCCATTATTTTCTATGGGGAGACAGTTTTTTTAGTTTCATTTAGTGCTCATCTTTGTTTTACCACTACCTTCTATTTTGTAATCTATTTGTTTTAATTTTAGACTATTTTCCCAGAACCAGGTCACAGTAAGGTGCTGCTGTTCTGTGGCGCAGGTAAGTCCATTTTATGGATTTTTTTAGGGGTGGGCGAAACTCGCGGAGTTACATAAAAACTCAGTGAGATCCTGCAGTGTTCCGCAAGTGGGTGGAAATTGGTACATGGCGCTGCTGGTGCTGATTTTTAATGCAGGGGGCTTGTTCCTAACTAAAAAATCAGCACAAATGGCACCACATGGCGTGCCAGAGAGCGCTGCTTCTTTGCTGCCGCTCAAGTTGATTTTCTACTCGAGCAGCAGCTTTCTCACCGTGAACGGTCACGATTGCGTGCGACTGCCCGCACCTGGAAATCGCACCAGGGGGCACAAATTCTCACTCCCACTTGACAACTAAACGTTGTGCGAAAAAAACCTCTGCCATGTGGCGGTTGGCAGAGTTTTTCTGGAACTCCATGTTACAAGCATAATGCAGAGTGGGCAAAACTCAACGAACTCTGCCAGCACAGCAGAATTAATCGCCCATCCCTAGGTCTTTTAAGGGCTTCTGAGAGGAGGGTTTGGGGTGAGGTCTAAAAGTTAATTATAGTGTTCTTGTGGAGTTTTTGTACATTTAGATGTATTAATAGTAGTGTTTGTAATTTTGAGTTTTCAAATACTCTTTTAGTAATGTATTGTTATGTTACATTAAATTGTGTTATGTTACTTATATTTTGATGGTTAAGGGCATAATTTTGATGCCGGACAGTCAGATCACCAACAGCTATTGATGCGGTCAGGAGACCGCTGACATGCATGCGGGTGGTCTGACCGCCCTACTAGGATGTGACCACCGGGCTGGCTGTCGGCAACATGGCACAGGCATGCTGCGTCCGTGGGAAAGGGCTGCAGCACATGCCGCCGCCGTGTTGGCACATTCTGCATGTCTGTGCACCGTGTGCCATGCACCATGCCGTGCATGGCACACGGTGCACGGAGGTGAGTGGGGTCACTACATGTGCCTCCAGGGTCACTTTATATCCCTTTCTGACAACCTTTATATGGCATCTTTCCCGCCATGAAAAGGCTATCGAAAAGGGATATTGTAATCCCAGTAGTGGTGCCAGTCTCGACACTGCCGCCATTGTCGGATGCTGCTCCGACCGCCGCTCCGTCGGGATCTCTGATCCTGGCAGAGCAGCAGTTTTTATTCCGACTGAATTGGATCTGACCGCCAACATTGTAATGAGGCGATCGGACAGGCCTATCAGTGTGCGTTCCGACTGCCATTGTAATGAGGCCCTAAGTGTGATACTAATGTATTTTTTCAGAATGTAATGTGTTTTGCGGATGGGTTTTCATATTTACTTTACAGGTTTCAGTCTATGAACGTGCCCAGTGGTCACTGGGAGTTTTTTTTAGTTTTTTTTAAAGGAAGTCAATTTTGGTTTATTATAAATGCTTTTTACTTTGATTTCTTTTTTCGGGCTTCCTGGAGTGTTTCTTTTTTAAAAAAACTTTCAGGTTTTTTATGTTTCCTTAATATTTTGTATTGCTATGAGGGATCTCTAGTGGATTCATATTATTTTGGTATTTTTGTACAATATTTTTCCCATTTTTGGTGGCTTACTATTTTTGAATACGTGGATACAGAGGAAGATCTGCAGAAACAGATCAGTAAGTTTTATTTATTTCATTTCTTTTGTGTGGAAAATGTGATATTTTATTGTTTGTGTAAATATTATGTGATTGTTATTTGGAATTGTGTGGTTTATGTGTTTTAATTTATTTATGTGATGATTGAGTTTGTTCTTATGTTTCTTGGTTGGTGACATTTACATTTGTGTCTAAATAATTGATATATAATTTTATTATCTCAGTCTTCATTCACATTGGAATTTTGTTTACTTTTTAGATTAATGTAATAAAATATTATATTTACTGTTTGTAAAAAAATAATTTGTCATGTTGCTTGAGATTTTGTGATAGTTTTTTGGGGACTTTGGTAGGTTACTATTTATTTTATGATTTGCTTTTTGCTATCATTTCTAAGAAATCTACTCCATTGTTATTTATGAAGAGTCTGACTTTAAATTGTAGAATGGTGTACTTTCTTTTGGTTTGTTTACTAAGTTTGGGGGCAATTTGGCTAACCGATTGCTCCATTCGTAGCTGTTGGCAGCTCTGATCTTTTTGTAATGCTTCCATACATTTATATGTATGGAAGTGTAGGTTGGGTTCTGCCTAGTGTGGATTGGAAGGCATTGTCCCATCCTTCAAATGCGTTGTTTGTTTTGGATTACTGTGCCAAGGTTTTGTCATAGACATTCCACCATGGTATTTGGTATTTGGGTTGGAGTCTGTGTCCAGAGCAATGCAGTCTGCAAACCCAAGTGTCTTCTAAGTCATCCATTATGGGGCTTAGTTTGTCTTAATTTTGTTGGTAAAAAGGGCTTTCCATTAGTAAATTGTAGTGTTAGCTACCTCTGTGACAAGGACGTAGGCTAGTGCTATCATTTATTTTATTTCAAAGGCAAATTGGCTGTATGTAGAATATTGTAAACTTAGTGCAGGTTGTTAAAGGTGTCTCCATATGCTTTGATAGAAATGATAGTAACAGCCTTGTATGGATGGCTGTGGGTAATTTTTTAAGATGGTTTGAATCATGGCCTGCTCAAAGTCTATGATTTGTTTTCAGGAGTAGTTATCATTTGTTTTATATTTAATGTGGATTAAGAGGTTGCAGTAAGTGTTGCTTTGTTTATTTGGTGGTAGGGCATATATAAAAAGGAAATTTGTGTTTTATTATTCACCAGGTATGGTATATATCTGAGTGAATGGTTTGGGGCACATTTTGAAGGTCTCATCCATCATCCAGGATTAACAATGGCTTAGTTTTAGTAAGTTATTTTCTATAGAGAAATTTGGATTTGTTTCTCATTGTTTAGGTTGTCATATAAAAGCAAATGTTTCTTATTATGTGTCGTTGTTAAATGTTCTGTTATTTCTTTGTCTTGTTATCTTCTAGGGGCAGTAGGAGTATCACAGGTGGCTTTTATAGTTTGTGCAATTAAACGTTTAAAAGTGGGTATAGGTCGTAATTGGCCTGCATTCAGGGGCTTTAGACAGTATGGGCCTTAATACGATGTCACATCGTAGGTTTCACTTCCGACCGCCACATTATAATGCAGGCGGTCGAAAGTGAAACTGGCCGGTCATTCCAGCTGGATTTCGATGGGCTCAAGAAGCCTGTCGGCCAGTTGGAGGCCTCACCTTAATCCCTAAGGACGGCGTTTCCACTTTCGGGATTACAATGTCGGTTTTCGACAGACTTTACATGTCGGGCTTTCTGACATGGAAAGCCTGTCAGATATTAGAGCTTGAGACCAAAGTCCCTGGGGGACACAATTTGGATGAAGAACTAGTCACTCATTTACATGATGATTAGCATGTCGCACAGCAATGCATCATGACGTTCTCTTTCTTCCTCTTTTTCTGTGCTATGTACAGTCTGTAATGGTTTTAACGTGCACTATGTGTTACTTTTTGTGAATATGTTTCCAACATATGTATTTTAAATTACTATTTGTATGTCTTTTTTTCTCACAGGAGGCAAGGAAGGGACCCACTGTATGCAGACGGACACTTCCACACGGGTTCCCTACCCTTTTCTCCCCCGGGCTCAGGCGTGCACCTCATTAAGATAAGGGTTTTTCTTGTTCTTCAGTTTTGCACATTTTGTTTTTATTCGTTGATACATGATTTTGTGTGGAAACGGGACTTATAATGACATGTTATCATGTTAAGTCACTTGGCGATTAGATTCTGTTGGAATATTGCTCTATTGTGTTTCAGCCAGGCACTGGGCGCTAATAACTTGTTTTCCCCTCCTAAATACCCTTACATTTGCCAGGGCTATGCCTATCATCGGCATGGTGTACAATTTTGTTCCCATTACCACTGAGGTTTCGTAGTTTTGTGTATGCGCTTATTTTCACCACATGGTGGATACAGTTGTATATATGATGCGCATGGCAATCCGTTTTGTCTGCATATATTTCTCAGGCAAAACATTTATCTTTTATTGATGTATTTAGTTGTACAGGGGATTTCACGGTACTTTCAATGTATTTATACATATTCTAAGATGGCCGCCCATTTTCTGTTACTTTGCAGGACTTTTGAGTTTGAGTCCATCATCTATGTTTCCACACCTATATGTAATGCATCTTCACTTGTCAGTCTGTGTGTGATCAAGACAGTTTTTACTGTCGAAACGCGAAACGACTGGTTATTAAATCTGCACTAGCAACTTCTCCTGAGTGTGCGCCTTATTGGATATATATATATATATATATTCACTGAAAAAACCATAGGTTTTACAGACGTTATAGTTAGAAATGAGCATTTAAAAACCTTTGAAATTCACTAAAAAAACCATAGGTTTCAGGGGCGTTATAGTTAGCTGGACATTTCACTCGTACAAAACCATAGAAATTCAACTGTTATAGTTAGTTCAGCTAACTATAACTCGCGCCCCCGCAATGCACTGCTCATGACGTCACATATTACATCATTCATGGCATGGTCAGTGACATCACTGATGACATCACTGATGACATCTCAAATGACATCACTGATGACATCATCCAGTGACTGTATGTTTCTGTAATTTTTAAATATGTTTTACATATATTCTTAGGTGTATTGAAGAATGAGTGGGTGTATAAGTGTCTGGATGGGGGATTTTACAGGTGTGTGACTGATTGTATAAGTGAGTGATTAAATGTGTCTTACTGAATGCATGGGTTAGTGACTAAACTGTGTGAATGTGTGTATCAGTCTGTCTGTTGTGGAAGCAGCTACATGGGTTGGTCAGTAGCTACATGAGTGTTTATATGGGTTATTGATTGTTTGCCTGAGTATTTGTATGGGAGACTGAGTGTGTGTGTGGGTGGGTTGGAGGTGTGTGACTCTGTGCATTGATGTGTGAGTGGTTGATTCACCTGGTGTATGGGTTCAAGAGTGCATGTGGAAACAGCTGTTTGAGTGGGTGAGTGTGTGTATGGGTGTGTTGGTGAGTGAATGGATGTCTCAGTGGTACATGTGTGAGTAACTACATATGTAAAAGGCAGAATATCTGAGTGATGCTGTATATAAAAGAGTATATGTGAGAGTGAGTGATTGTGAGAGTGGCTGTATGGATGAGTGTGTACTTGTATCAGTGATTATATAAGAGAGTAATTATGCATTAGTATCTGTATGAATTAGTGAGGTGGTGTGTGTATAACTGTATAGGTGAGTAAATGGGAGTGTGATTGATTCTTTGCATGACTGACTAGGTGTGTGAGTAACTCCATGGATGAGTGGTGGTGTGTGAGTGTCTGAATAGGTGTATGAGTGCATATCATAGTGTTGTATTGATGAGTGACTGCATATATAAGTGAATGTATGGGTGAATGAGTGGATGTGTGTGTAGACCTAGGAATCAAAGAGTGCGTATGTAGTAACTGGTATTGGTGTCTCGATGGTTTCGAAAATGGTAGTCTGTATTTTACAGTGGTTGTATTAAAGGTTATATTAGACTGTGAGGAGGTGCATCAGATTTTCACGTGGATGATGTCATCAGTGATGTCATCAGTGATGTCATTTGAGATGTCATCAGTGATGTCATCAGTGATGTTACTGACCATGCCATGAATGATGTAATATGTGACGTCATGAGCAGTGCATTGCGGGGCGCAAGTTATAGTTAGCTGAACTAACTATAACAGTGGAATTTCTATGGTTTTGTACGAGTGAAATGTCCAGCTAACTATAACGCCCCTGAAACCTATGGTTTTTTCAGTGAATTTCAAAGGTTTTTTAAATGCTAATTTCTAACTATAACGTCTGTAAAACCTATGGTTTTTTCAGTGAATTTGAAAGGTTTTATAAATGCTAATTTCTAACTACAATGTCCCTGAAACCTATATTGTCTTTAACTAAATTTAAAAAAGGCGTGCATACTTTTTGTAGTGAAAAACTAACTGTAACAGTAGTCTGTTATAAGTTATAATTTAACAATGTTTAAAACTTAATTAGCACTAATTAACATATAAGTGTGGAAAAAGTGTGACGGAGCAGCTATGATACCCGACTTCGAACAGCAGCGTTCACAGTTCGATTCCCGGCTATGTCACTGTGGGCAACACCTTGCTTAATCTTTCCGATGCCCCCGAGCGCCGGCACACCTTTCCAGGGGTAGCTGTACCCTTTACAAATGCTCGCATTTTGTTAATTTAAAACCACAGTGATGAGAAATATTATCACGTTTTTTTTTCTTCTATTCTGATAGATCTTTTTTTTTATGTCTACTATTTAGAATTACGGCAATTAATAAATGTATTTACTCATGAGAATGGAAATGACACAGTTTTCCAGGTAACAGTTTTTAAGCTCTCCAACGTATGTACATATTAAGGACCTTATACGTGTTAGGTTCGAAATCGAAACGTTTTCCGCTTCACATTTTGTAACTTTTCCCAACACGTGCACAAGTTAAACAGTTAAAACGTGAGCACGTGTCAACTGTAAAACGTGACATCTAAATGGGCGGAGCCGCATCTTCCTTCCATAGACTACTCAATAACCAAAAAGTATATAAACCACACCCGTTGATTGATTAGTTTCGTTTTTGCGAGTTATTTACGCGTCTCCATTCAGTGATGCAGGTGCTCTTTTCTACAGTCGGATTCTTCTTTTGCGGCCACAAAACATAATCCTGAGTTGTAAGTTGTTTGATTATGGCATACTAGATATTTATAATACGTAGCTATTTGTCAATATTTAAACACTTGTATTTAGAAAAAAGTGTTATTGGTTGTTTTTGCCATTTATATGTAACGTCAGCAGCTTGTTTTCAGAAACAGACAGAATACAGCAAACATTGTTCCTGTTCTGGCTCCTTTGAGCTCATATAGTGTGACTTTGTATATTATAATAATGACACTGTACTTGACCTCAGAAGTGTTGGTGACCCGTCGGCGCGAAGACTAAAGATTTATATGTAACGTCAGCAGCTTCTAGTTTGTAGTCTATTTCCCCCTGACATCATATAGTGTGAGTATGTATATTAGAATAACCACACATTATGATCTCAGAGGAGTTTGTGACCCGTTGGCGCGAAGGCTAAAGATTTATATGTAACGTCAGCAGCTTCTGGTTTTTAGTCTATTTCTCCCTTGAGATCATATAGTTTGAGTATGTATATTGTAATATGAACATTTATACTGACCTCAGTGGAGTTCATGACTCGTCGACGCGAAGACTAAAGATTTATATTTAACGTCAGCACCTTCTCGTTCTTACTCTGTTTCTTTCTTGGGATCATATACTGTGAATATGTATATTATAATATTAACAGTCATTGTGATCTCAGAGCACTTTATGACCCGTTGGTGCGAAGATGAAAGATTTCGAAGTCCCGGAGAAAAGAAGCTCTCAACATACTCATCGCTGGAAAGTATTTCGTTATTGATCTTATTTTGTATTGATGACTTCATTTTCATTTTCCTTTTTGTGTGCCATCAGTTACACTGTGTATATTGTAAGAGTGTGATATTTCCACACAACAGGAATTGGAGATTTCTCGCCGCCAGGAGTAAACCAACTGAAATACAGTTTACTGACCTCTATAACTTACTTGATCAGATATTTTTACAGTGACAATATTTTTGGAAATTGCAGTTTAAAAAAAAATCGTTTCCATAGATACTTTCTTAGTGAATACCTTTGATAAACCCTACATTTCTGAATGTTTTTTTACTATTTCTATTTTTGTCTGTTGCGGTTCCTATTCACCTTCTCCCTATAGAATAACTGATTTAAACGAAAAGGCGTAATGGAGAATAATTGTTTCCTATCAATCGCCACGTCATGTCTCAATCGGCAGTATTACACTCTTCACAACTTTATTAAACAATTAATTTGTAATGAACACACAATCCAGCCCTAGTGGGCAGCCTTGACTCTTTCTATGTGATACCGCTCACTTCTTCTGGAGGACAGCCCAGATATGCGTCCACTCCACAGAGTCAAAGGCTTGCTCAATATCCAGCATAGCCAGGGCACAGTCCTCCTCTTGTATTACTGGGGTGTGCCATATATGTGCGAGTCGCCTCAGGTTATGTGTGGTACTTCTCCTAGGTATGAATCCTGCTTGATCCGGGTGTATTAGGTGCGCCATATGGGGCAGCAATCTGGTTGCGAGAATCCCACTTAGTATCTTGACATAAAGATTTAGAACTGAAATTGGTTGATATGAGCCAGGTAGCAGGGGGTCTCGATATGTCTTTAAATTCATAGATATCAGAGCCTCCTGCATTGAGCCAGGCATGGATCGACGTTCCCGTGCCTCTTTGTAAACCTCTAGTAGCTTGTCAGCCAGGAATGGTGCAAACCGCTGATAAAATTCGACGGGAAGAACGTCACTGCCAGGGCATTTAGCAATCCGAAGATGTCTGATAGCAGCCAATACCTCCTCCATAGTTATGGGGCCTGCGAGGGACTCAGCCTTTTCAGGGTCCACCTGGGGAAGCTCAATACCACTAAGATAGTCCTGTATAATTGCTGGGGAGACCACTGGGTTAGTTTGACAAGCAGTAGCTATATGCTGGGGAAGAGTATCCAAAATTGCACGAACACGTCGGATGGATATATATGGATATTACCTACTGGCAGTCACCAGTAGGTAGTTATAGTTAGGACCTAGTTTCCATAGGAAAAGCGTTTTTTGTTTTCCCAATAACTTTGGTGCCGGTTGACAAATCTTTGCGAAATTTTCAAAACTAGTGATCAGCTCCGGTCAGCTCCTGTCTTAAAAGTTTCGGGGTGATTCGCCAAGCGGGGGCGTTTTCCCCATGTTATTTTCCATAGGAAACTTTAGACAAAGCTACAGCCCGAAATGCTGAACGGAATTACACCAAATTTGGCAAAAAGGTAGGTCTTGGTTCAGAAAGAGTCCTTTTTGTTAAATGGTGTAAATCCGTTCAGTAGTTCCTGAGAAATTAGAAATTAGAAAAAGTTTCGATATCTGGGGCAGCGGTGGGTTCGCGAACCCTCCCGACCATGAGCTTCATTCTAATTGGCTGCCAACACTCCAAACCAGGAAGTGTTGGCAGCCATCTTGTGACTCGGTACAACCGAGTCACAAGAAAACAGTAGAAAAAACATTAAAAAAGAAGAAAAGGGGGCAGGGTAGAAACACCCTGACCCACAAAGGCCTGCTCAGGGGGTCCCACAAGGACCCCAGGGCCAAAAAAAGCATTTTTTTTATAATTTCGGCGGAAATCGCGATGGGGTCGCGAATCCCGCCGAAATTATTTAAAGAAAACGAAGCGCGGGCCCCCGCGCTTTGTTTAAAAAAGGCCACCGGTTGGGCCAGGTCACGGGGGCACTGTAAAATCATTAGCGGGGGACTGCCACCTCCCCGGGGTTGTTAAAAAAATGTGTGGGGGGGTCCCTATCCCCCCCACGCTGCCCTGGGGACCGCCACCTCCCCGGGGCTTTTACAAATAACCGCGGGGGGCACGTGGCCACCCCGCAGACCCGGGGACCGCCACCTCCCCGGGGCTCTATTTCTTATAAAATAACCTGTGTGGCGGGGCTTGAGCCCCCCCACACGCCCCGGGGACCACCACCTCCCCGGGGCACTAAAAATGTAAATGCGGAAGTACGTTACGGACCCCGAGCCCCGGGGACCACCACCTCCCCGGGGCTTTGCAATGGTTGGGAGGGGGGCCACGCGGCCCCCCTCCTGGAGCCCTCCATGGCCCTGGGGACTGCCACCCCCCAGGGCCGGCTCCTGCAGTGTCCCGGGGTGCCCACCCCCGGGACACTGCTGTTTGCTATGGCAGGGCGGGAGCCATGCGGCTCCCGCCCTGTCATAGCAAACTCTGCTTTGGATTTTGGAAGCGAGAGCAGGTTTCCTGCTCTCGCTTCCAAAATCCAAAGCAGATTGCTTTTCCACAAGAGGAGCTGCATGTCAGCAGCTCCCCTTGTGGAAAAGCAATGCCGGCTCCTGCAGGAGGCTGGGAGCCGGCGGGACCGTGGGGGAATTGGGGCTCCCCCCACGGTCCCCAACGGAGAGGCCAGGCCCCGGGGGTTGGGGTCCCCGGGGCCAGGAGTGGCCTGAGGAGGGGGGCCACGCTGCCCACCTCCGAAAAATTAAAATAAAATAAAACTGATGGCCAGGCCCCGGGGGATGGGGTCTCCGGAGCCATAATTGGCCTTTGGAGGGGGCCCACCTGGCCCCCCTCCGCATAATAAAAAAAAAGGGTGCAAGGCCCTGGGGGATGGGGTCCCCGGGGCCAAAAGTGGCCAAGGGAAGGGGGGCCACGCAGCCCCCTCCCCCCCAAAAAAAGGAACTGGTAAAATCGCTGGAGGCCCCGCCCCCTCCCTGCACCACTGTGCAAACGCGCCCGTGGCGCGTTTTAAGGTGGGGAATTAGTTCCCCTTGAATCCTGAGAGTCCCTGGTGTAGAAAGGGGTGTTGCAGAGAGGTGTAAAAAGGGGCGTGGCCTCGGAACACCTCTCTGCAACGCAGCTCTGTGCCGCTTCCTGGAGGTACCTGGTGGGCTAGTTGGCCCCCAGGGACCCTCAGGATTCAAGGGGACTTAATCCCCCAACTTACAACGTGCTAGGGGGCACAGAGTCACACACCTCCCACCCACACACACAGGCACCCATACAAATATTATTTTTATATTAATATTTAGGTTGTTGTCTAAATGTTTGTAGTTAATGCTAACATTAGTTTGGGTAGTATTTGTTATGATTTTAGTTATATAATGTATTGGGTTGAATGATAAATGTTTTGGTGATGTAATATATTTATGTTTAATTTAAGCATGTTGATATAATGTTTTAGGTTAGATAGTGGACAGAAATTGGAAGCCATTGTTCAGTATCTTGGGGAGCTGGAAAAGCAAGTTTATGATGTAGAAGATATGGAGAACAAAATGACAAATAATTTAAAGATGAGGATTTGGAAAATTCATGCAGATATCAAAATCAGTGGATGGTAACAATTCCACAGAAGTAGTAACAGGAAGGAGAAATAATATTGTGACTTTATCTGCTGATCATATAAATCAATGTTTCCACATTCCACTGATGAAGAATTCTCTATTGTGCATAAAAGCACTCTTCTACCAAGCCACTGAAATGAGGAAACTGCATAATGGAATTAGAACTATCCTCCATAATCTTTCCAATCTCTCAATAAAAGAGAACATTTTGGAGGAAGCTGGGCAAATCAACTCTACTAAGGGCCTTATTACGAATTTGGTGGTCCTCCTGCGGTGCTGCAACCGCTCCGTCTGTAGGAGGACCGCCAAGGCCGTGGTGCGCCCACCCACCGGATTCAGAGTTGAAACAAGGTCAGGGCGGGTGGTGCTGTGGCAGTCTCACAGAAGTGGGCTGGTAGGCTCGTGGGAGAGTCTAAAATGCAGCCCACTGCCGTGACAGTACCGAGTGCACGTTCCTGCACAGTGTGGCATGCATGCCACACAATGCAGGAATGGGGGTGCAATTAAACGGGGGGACAACATGTGCCCCCGCAAGCACGCCCAGGATGTCTCTCTGCCACCCTTTTTATGGCAGGCTCACTGCCATGAAAAGGGCGGTGAAAAGGCAATTCGTAATATGCAAAGCGGGGCTGGCAGTGGCGCCACCAGCATATTCATGCCGGTTGCAGGCAGCCGGCCCAGCAGGATCCTTGATCCCTGCGGAGCTGTTGGTCTTGTGGCAGTCTGACCACCATACCCAGAATACTGCGGGCGGACCCACAGTGTGGCGGTGGTCAGTCCACCACCATGAGTAAATCGGGTGCTGAAGGAAGGTTGTTTGGATGCCAAAAATCCAGAACAGGGTGCATTTCAGCAAATGCAGAAGGGAAGATTGGGGGAAAAGCAAGGCAAGTGGAATCACGAAGAGAGCACAGGAGAAAAACAAAAGAGAGATAATTGCAATCAGGATGAAAAAAAGTTTGCAATGTATTTTAATATATCAAAACTGCCACAGTGTAGGAGGCAATTAAACTGCAAGTCCTGAAGCTTTTTACTGTCAAAATAAATAGTCGCAATAACCATTAACTTTACCATGATAGTGACCTTATTTAAATATTTGAATGTTGGAAATATTCTTCTGTTGAAAATCAATATTCCCAGAATAAAAGTGATATCTTTGCTTATTACTAGTACAACGTTTTGTTACTGACTCAGTTTCTGCAAACATTGGCAGCTTAGCAATTGTATTTATAAGGGCTATAACATTCAGCGAGTAAGTTGTAAAGGTAATCCATTTGGATGATGGGCACTTGATGTGGTGTTAATATCAAACCAAAAGCTTTTACTGCTCTTTTTTGATGATCCAAATGTTTTAAAGCTGTAATCGTTTGTGTTGTCCTTCCTTTAAGTTGTGCATTTCAACCTGTTAGATATATTAAATGAGTATATGTGACTAAGGTTTGCATTGCACTGCAGCAAGTGATTTTAAATTATGGGCTTGTGGATACAGCATCAAAATGATCACAGCTTTGCATACGAGTCTAAACTATAAAGCATCTGATTGTGCCCTAACTTCTTCCCTAAAGATTTATATGGATATAGGGTGTGCAATAAAAGATTTTTGCAAACACGGGAGTGGGAGTCAGTTTCTGAGGCAATTTTTTTTCAAATCCCTTACAGGTGCAACTAGAGACAAAGTCATTGTATAAATACAATTAATCATAGGCTAGGGAGAACAATAAAATGATATGTCTTGAAGAATAAATAAGTGAAGGGAAGCAAGTAGCACACAATTATGTCAAGTGCATAGACCAAAAAAGACTTAACAAGACAATGGTGACGTATATCCCGTCCACCGAAATATTGATCCCATGGAATATAATGGGATTTCCATCACCGTTATGACTGAATAACCCAACTGCCAAGATCTAAATCAAGCCCAAAGTTTGATATTCTGAGGAAAATGTACTTCCAACAGAGGCAGCAGCTTGTTGTTTAATTGCCCTGTGTTCCACTGCAACCTCCCACAGTGCTATAATAAACAAATGGAGAGCTAACATTCTCTATTTATAACAGAAGTGTGGCACACCTGAAGCCATCTGGATGGAATTAAAAACATAAAACTGAAAGCATTTCCTACCTAGGATACTGCAATAAATGATGAAATTAGGGTTTTTTTGTAATAGAAATAAATAACTAGGGTGCTAACACATTGCATTCAATACAAACGTTAGATACCCTTGAACAGCCAATTTGTTGAAATAGGAGATGTTGAATTTAAGCCAAGTACCTATAACTTGTACCCTATAGTTACTAAAACACGTGCCCTGACATGCACAGTGTTGTTATTAATGATGTCACTTCAGATGTCATCAGGTATGTTATCAATGAAGCCATTAAACATGTCATGAATGATGTAATATGCAAGAGTAGAAGCAGTGCATGGTGAGGGTGCGAGTTATAGTTACTTTAGGGCATGAGGTATAGTTAGTTGAGATAACCATAACTGATGAATTTCAGTGATTTTATTAGTTTAAAATATTATGTTGTAACTATTTTCACCTAACCATAACATGCTTGTAAAATTTGTTTTTTTCCAGTGAATTTCTAAGTTTTTTTAATGTAAAGTAAGCTAATATTATGATTCCTAGCTTTTTCATTACTTTAACCTTTGTTTTTTGTGTGAATTTCTTTGTTTTTTTATCTTAAAGTAAGATGTCCATTGCCGTGTGCAGCATGGAGTTGGCCACAGAGCCAGGCCTGTGGCCCAACCCCCATGGTTGCCCAACCCCCTGCCACGCACTGCCTTTGTCAGTGTGCACCACTGGGTGGGGAACAGAGCCTGGCCTGGGGGAGTCGACAGACGACGGGATAGGGAAAGAAAGATAAAAAAACATAAAACAACTTACCTTGTGCTTGTCGTATCGCCAACTCAGAGAGACAGGGCAGTACCCTGCACACCCAATGCCCTTAATCTTAGGAGAAGAGTGGTGTGGTTTACTGTTTCAAATGCGGTGCTCAGGTCTAAAAGAATCAGCGCAGCTGAACCACCATTGTCTTGCTGATGCCTCTGATATTTGGTGACACCGAGCAGGCTGATTCAGTGCTAAGGACAGCTCTAAAGCCAGATTGTGAAGGGTGAAGTAGGCAATTTATTTCAGTGTATGACATAAGCTGATATTTACATGTTTTTCTAACACTATGGCCAGCGTAGGCAAGCGAGAGATTGGTCTATAATTCGACCATAAAAATGGATCAAGATTTGTATTTTTCAGCAGCGGTGTGACCAAAGCACGTTTCCAGGATTTGGGAACAATGTCCTCTGAGAGAGAAGCATTCAGAAGTTGGGTGAATTGGTCCAAAGATTGATGGGCAAGCTTGCCATGCACAGAGGGAGGATATGGGTTAAGAGAAGAACCTGATTTGGTGATAGCAAGAAGCAAAGTGAAGGTCTGAAGGTCTATAGGGTGAAACACACTCATGGCGCAGGACACGCTACATTGTTCTAAATACTGAATCAGGTGTGTCGGAGAAAGCGGTCTGAATGTCCACTACTTAAAAAAAAAAAAAACAGCTAATTAAGCACACTGAGGTTGTGAGAGGGAGGCGATAGGAGCAATGTTAGCAGGATCTGAGAGTGTTTTCACTAACTGAAAAAGAGTTTTAGGGCAGTTTTGAGCTGAGATTATTGTACCCAAATAAAAAGAGGCTCTAGCGACACAACAGTTTGATTGGTAGTCCTTTAAAGTTGATTTATATTTTTGTTTGTCCTCTCCACTGTAAGATTTGTGCCATGCTCTTTCCAAGCATTTACATGTCTTTTTGTTATCAAGCAGAAAGTCGCTATACAAGGGCCGGGAGGGAGGATTCTGTGGTGCATCCTGCTCATAATAGGGATTAAGGCGCTGAGAGAGGATCTGAGCCAGGTGTCAATAATGGGTGTGTCAGATTCCACTGAGTTACTTAGCAAAGGGCAGTTAGATTCTAAAATGGAATTTAGAGCAGGGATGTTATGTTTATCCCAGCTCATGCCTGTGGATACTGATTGATTTTCCCGTGTACAGGGCGCCAAAGAGATGGAGAAGGATAAAGGGACTGCGAAATGGTCGGACCAGGATAAAGGAGTTGGCTGGTCAGCCTGCAGGCTATTGGTAAACAGTGGGTCCAGAAGATGTCCAGCCACATGGGTAGCAGTGCCATTGATGAGCTGGATATCCAAGGCCATAAAATCCTCTATCAGAGAGGAGGCGATTCTGCAGACCGAATTATCAAAATTTATATTTAAATCACCGAGAATGGTGAAGTTAACCTATTTGAGGGTTAATAGGGAGAGAATGTTGGTGATACCAAAGCTGAAATTCCCCACAAATCCAGGAGGGCGATAAATCAGACATAGTGAAGTTCATTAGCTAGAGACAAGGAGAAAAATAAGGCTTTACAGTCAAGGATTGTAAGCTTGTCTATTTTACAAGCAGATTGTACTTTAAAGATGATAGCAAGGCCACCCCCTTTCTTGTCTAAGTGATCAATTCTGTGAATACGTTAATCTGGGGGCAGTACCGTAACAATATTAGGCACTGAGGCATCATTAAGCCATGTTTCTGTTAGGAAAGTTGCGTCGGGCCATGGTCTACTAGAAAATCAAAAATGGCAGATTGATGTATAACTAAAGAGTGAGAGTTTATGTTATAGAACCTAAAACAGTTAGGATTGGGTACCAGCGCAGTATTACCTTTGGAATGTGACTGTTGGCCATTAGACAGGGCCAAAGGCTGTGAGTGAGAGTGGATGGTCGCATAATTGCAATATGGCCATTTTCCTGCAGCTGAGGCTGGGTCTAGCTAAGAGAGACAGGCTCCCATGGTGGTGGGGGTGAGGGCAAGTAGTTGGGAAGCAGAGTAACTTAGCCTTTCCCTTTGATGATGAGAAATCAAGTTGTGAATTGCCATGAAATATATGGTGACACAGATTATATCCGGTTGAGACAAGAAGGACTGTCAAAAAGACTACACTCACTGTCTTCCAGTTTGTGGTTAGCGGTAGGAGCTAGGGCAGACATTGTTTACTATGTCTATGATATATGGTTAGCATTCTCTATTTATTCAGTCAGGAAGTGGATTTTTAGATGCTGAGTGGTAGGATGTACTTCTAATATTGTGGGGAGAGGCACATTTTATAGTTGGGATGGTGTCGTTATTATATCTCACCTGTATGTCGAGGTCATTGCAAGTCTATGTTGGACAGAGGCCCGTAGTTTGGATGGGGTGCATGTGTTTGTCACCTTGCATTGGTGTGCTGTCTGGGATTGTTCAATAGTATTTTCTTCTTTTTCTTTTCTGTTCTTCTTTTGATTGAGTGTAGAGGTACATTATCAGATGTAGTGGTTGAGTGCTATTGACAGACGGGGGGTATCACAGTTCAAGTTCACAGTGATTCCGGTTGGGTAAGCATGTACCACCTGTGTTGCTTCAGTTTGGTTTTGGCATGGATATGGCACAGCTCAGGTCCAACCATGCTTCGCTGTTCATATGGTAATGCTCATTTAGTATAGTTATTCAATAGTACTTGGTACTGTAATAATAGAGAAGATTATCATTCCAGTTCTATGCCTTGATCAGCGGTTGAAGTAATCATCTCTGGGAGAACATGTCTTGTGGACTTTACGTGTTCCTGAATTATTCAAATCTTAGCGGGCAATGAGTTCCAGAACTTGTTGCCTTTATCTGAAGAAGCAGAGCCTCCTATGGATTTCTTATTGTAAGGTGGTATGATGATGTGAGGTGCTAGCCTGGAGCACATTGTCCTATTTTGTTTATAATGCTTACATTTAATTTGGAGGTAAAGTGTTTTCTTCCCTTGAGCGACATTGTAGACAGTGCAAAGTGCACTGAACATTGATCATCTTGCTACTGGTACCCAGTGAAATGCTAGCAGGTCTGGCATAATGTGTTCTCTGGGGTAGGGACAGAGAATGAGGCTTGCCACAATGGCATTTGTTTAATTGTATTTTGCAACTGATGAAACAGGAGTGCCATGGTATAAGCTATTAAAATAGTCAAGCTTGAAGATCAGTAGAGTGGGGACAGCTTGTACTTTTGTTCATGTCCAAGCTATGAGACAATGTGTTGAAGTGATTTCATTGTGTGCAAGGTGCTCCTTTTTACAGATTGGCATGTGCTATCAGGCATAGGTCTGAATCCATCTTTTCCTCTAAGTTTCTTAATTCCTTAATACAGGTAGTGGGGCATCAAGTTTCATGGGCATATGGCTATAGGCTGGAGTTTGTACCATTGTCCATAGGGCATAGGTTCTGCCTTTTCAATGTTGAGCTTTAGGTTGTTAAACATCACCCTTGCATCTAGGGTACAGAGGCAATCATCAAGCTTTGACTTGTAGAGGTCTGCTGGCCATGCATTTTTAGAATGAATTGTGTGTCATCGGCAGAGTGATAACAAGTAAGGTGGAACTATATAATCAGGTCCTGTGAGGGGCTCAGGTAGATGTTGAATAGGGAAAATGATGAACCCTTGAGAAATGGCATAATGTTGGTTGTGGTATTGTGTCTTTAAAGTAGGAGGCAGTCCGTTTTAGCGGGTTTCATGTATCCAGAGATGATGTAGTCTTAGCAATAGCATCTAATGCCACTAATAGGTCCAAAAACAGTATGGTGGACACTTCGGGCTTGTCCACTGTGAGTTTTAGGAAGTCTCTTATAAGTATGAGGCCCAACTCTGTGACTCTGCCTGCTATGAATTCAGATTGTTGACTGTTCAAGAAGGTAAGTGCAAATAGGTAAGCATAGATTTACTATTCTTAATTCCTTATCTATGTACTTTGAAGATATATCTATTGTCAAGGTACATATATATGGCGTTATAGAAACTTACCTTCACAATATTTTTGTCCTGAATATTCTGGACACAATATTTTGACCCACAATATTTTTGTTTCCGATATCCTGTCTATACACCAGTGGGGCTGTGGCTGATCCTGATTAAGTCATTTATATGTATTTTACAAATTCTCCATTCACAAGCACAGGAGTTATCAAAATGGCACAGTAATTTAAGCACTAATTGCTAACATATGGTTGAATGAGCAGACCATGAGCTCGAGGTCTAACTTAGCCTTTCATCTTCCAAGGAGGTATATTTAGTACCAATAAATTGAATAATATTACCACAACAGTTAAAAAGTCATGGAAATGCAACTGCTGTGATGTTAGGTGCCATACTTCGAAGAGGTGATTCCTGTTAATTAAAATGCACCTTTTTAATGAACTGGAACGTATGTTGTGAAACCCTTTGATGGCTGATTTAGTAATTATTCCAAAAAGATTTTTAAATGTGTACACAACATTGTAAATTAGAATGATGACACTTTAAGCTGATTTAATTAAAACAGGAAAGGTGGCAGGAGCATGTCAAAAACAATGCCACTCAAAATGGAAAACGAGTTGCTGAAGTCTCATGATGGTCCAAATTGACCACAGTGTTCTATTCTTAGACTGGAACAGTCTTATACACGTTCCCTCAAATGAGTGTTCAACTAAGAAATAAAAATCTTTCACTTGAGTATTTTACAATTAACTAAATTGAGTACAAATATTCCAAAGTCTCTCATGCTCATTTTTATTCTATTCAAGTTATGAATTTATGAGGAATAAGCATCCAAACATCCTTGTTGGCAACCACCCATTCTACTGAATGAGAAAGTAATGCAGCAGAATGTATTTGAGATTTATTTTGCGCAAATGCTATTGCTCATAACCAAGCTCATGTACTAACATACAGCGTGTTTGAGCAGATGGTGAATGACAGTAGGAGGCTTGTGCAGGGCAGGTGTTGAAGGCATGGGTTAGGGAGAGTGTCAGGGGACATGGCTGGCTGTGGGCAGGCAGGCGGGAACATTGTGAAGTCCTCTGGTGCTATAGGTGGGATTTGGATGGGAGTTGGAATGTTGTTGTATCCACAGCCACAGTCCAATCTGCATTGGATTTATCAGCCAACTGGTAAAATTGGATCTGGTGTTCCTGCAGCTTTATGTAATCTGACAAACTGGAGCTTTACCCTATTTATAGTATTATGAAAAAGAAGAAACTCAGAACAGCTTGATACTCATGTGCACTATTGGACAACGCATAACCTCTTAAAATCTTAAAGAAAGCATTCAGGTCTACATTTAGGGCCTAATTACGATGTCGGTCGGTAAGCCTACGACCACTCGTCGGAGGCCTACCGACCTACATGGTAGGTTTATATTCCGACCGCCGAATTATAATGTTGGTGGTCGAAGTGTAAACCGGACGGGCAAACCGACTGGGTTCCGACGGGCTCAAGGAGCCCATCTGCCAGTCGAAAGCCGCACATAATCCCTTAAGGACAGCGTTTCCGCTGTTGAGATTATGATGTTGGTTATCAACAGCCTTCCATTGTCTGCCTTTCGGACATGGAAAGGCTGTCGGAGAGTGACTTTGGGGGCCCCTAGCAGGGCCTCCATCACCCCTGGCCCTCCGGTTGAGGCCCTGTGTGCCCCTCTTCACATCTCTGCACCGTGTGGCAGGCACCATGAGGTGCCTGCCACACGGTACAGAGATGTGCAAAAACTACCATTTTACAATGAGAGCTTGTGCTGCGGCCGGATTTGGAATGCTGCAAAAACTCCCATTGTAAAACGGAAGTTTGCAACTGCACCATGTGTGGTTGTATTCTAATTTGGCATGCTTACAATCCCTCACTGAAACAGTGTCCGCCCGACATCGTAATGAGGACCTTAGTACTTCAGCGTTTTTAGAGATTAGGGACCCCTCTCCTTTCTCAACTTTTACAGAATCATAAATATATAAGGAGAAAAGGGGAGTTCCATTCAGGGTCAAATCTTAAGGATTTTGGAGGCCCCAGGCCAAACATATTTTGGGATCCCTGTTTCCAACAACTTTCAATTTCTATTCCATTTTCACTAATTCATGTCCATTGAAGTATAGATCAAAACGTCAGAACACTAAAAGGAAAAAGGCAAATAATAAGCAATTACTTATATAAATTCTTCACTGTCTCACCCATACCGTGTAAGATCCATCCTTTTCTTTATCTGACCTTGGACTATCTTGATTCACATATAGCACACCACAGTACACCATTAGGCAGCCCACTATGAGGGTATAGTGTATTCTACAATATACTATGATCAAAAAGGTAGGATTTTTCACGTTTCAAACATGCTAATTTGCACAGCAATGACATCACAGTAAATAGCATCACAAGACCTTTAACATGGCAATAAGATCATAGGAAATGATCACACAACATTTTACTTGGATGGTGTGGACTTTCATTATTAGAAGATCACTAAGAGGTGTGAGACTTAGGCTAAACTCACAGAGATATTTCATTGTGAACAATAGAAAATTGTAGCAGATGAGAACAGCAGTCTCCATCCCATCTTACCATTTTTTACCATTTTTTATTTAACAGCTTTAACCTTGCCATTTACCAGGACTATTTCTATCAGAAACATGTGGGCCATTGAGTGTGCCCTTTCCAGCCTTTTTATTAATATCAAACTCTACATAGGCTCCAGCTTCACCCTTCTTTTAAGAGATACAGTAGCTTTATTTATTATAGGGTAAGAAATAAATAAAAATGAGTAGAAATCAGAGTAGAAATGTGGTTGTCAAGAGCTTGAGACCATGTGCCAACTTGTTACTATTTAATCCATACCTCTGATAAAGCAAACACATGTTTATTAGGGAAGGAGAGTATGCATGTTGTTCATGGGCTCTAAATAGCAATTACTAAGGGTAATGCCTGTGTTATTTACCCAGTGCTTGTGCTCTGACCTCCAACCAGTATCTCCTGCAATATAGAAACCACTAACACAGAAAATACCTGTGTTTTTATTATGGGAAGATTCTAGCTATCGGAAGTTTGAGTTGAAATGTGAGCTTTAAGAATAAAATCACCTGTTCATTTAGTCATTCACTCACCTACCTCTTGTATCATCTCACTCAAACACTTGCTCACCCGCAACCTGCGTACACTCCCAGCATTCTTACAGTCGCTTACTTGTTTGCTCATAAATTTACTCAGTCAATACTGTCACACATAGGATGAACTTATAATGGTATTTCAAATGTGCAAAGTTTTGCCACAACTTCTTTGGCCCTCATTGCTAGTTCAGAGATAAATTATGATCCCGGTGGAAATGTTTTTGCATCAAGATCAGAATTACGAATTGTGTACTAATTATGACACCATTGCAGCTTTCTCCATATAAATTCTGGCAGGTCAAACTTGCCGAAATTTATTGGGAAAAAATTCCCTACAAAAAGGTAAAATATGTAATTTTGCATGTTCTGCCCCATGTAAAAATTCAGAGCAGAAGGTTTTCATCACGTCAGAAATACTTCACACTGTGGTAATGGTATTTACTAAGTGTGGTAAATATGGTAAATATCCACACTATTACGACAAACTCGTAATGAGGACCTTAGTATTTTGCTATGCACAGTGAAAAATGTGATTGCAATGTGCTAAGGTAACAGAAACTCCATCTGTTGGTCTGCAGAGAAAAGTTAGGAAAATTTTGTTTCTGTGCATGGCAGGCCTTTACTTCCAGCAGACACGCTATGCTTTTTCACACTGTATAGAGCTACTGAGGGGCTTCTTCCCCATATTTTAAGAATACTAAAGCACCCAAATCATTTAAATGATTTCTTAATGTGCTTAAAATAGTTAAATCATAATAAACTGATGGGCAGCACTACCAGTCCTGTCCACACATTAAGGGGCCGATTACGATATTGGGCGGAAACTTTCCGCCTGACACCGACAAGGAATCGAGACCGGCCGATTCGTGGTCGGCAGTTCCGCCCGCCCAATTACAATGCGACCGAACGCTGTTCGGTCGGATTCCCATTGTTTCCAATGGAAGCTTGTGCTCCGCCCGACAACCGGCCATAACACAGGCTCCTATGGAAAAATGGGGTATGTGTGGAAAACCCTGCACCCTGTCGCGGGCACCCCACGGTGCCTGCCCCTCAGTGCAGGGTTTTACAGGGGGTCCCTTAGGTACCCCCTCAGTCCCCAACCGGAGGCCACAGGATGAAGGGGCCAGGGCCCCCAAAGTCACTTTCCAACAGCCTTTTTGTGTTGGACCGGCCGACGCGGAAAAAGGCTGTTGGAAATCCTGAGGTCCGAAAAGCTGTCCATTGGGGAGTATGATGCAGTCCCGACCGACACGAATCCTCCGAAAGCCAGTTGGAACCGATTCGGAATGACCGCGTGGTTTACCTTCCGACTGGGATCATTGTAATCGGTAGGGCGAATTGTAAACCGACTGAGTCGGTCGGAAGGGCTTCGACACGGTCGAGGAGTATCCGACTGTGGGGAGGAGGCTTCCCGCCCGACATCGTAATTGGCCCCTAAGACTTTTGGAAATATTTTTATTTAAACTCTATGCCAATATAAGATTTTCTTGTTATTTTGTTTTTGAATACAATAGTGGTCATTTCAATCTTGGGTTCACCTTAGCCACTCTCGGCCATGCCACTCACTTACAATATCTGCGGAAGACTCCAATTTCCCATCCCAACTTTATTAGTCAAGTCCCACAACTATGGTAGTATCGCTGAGGCTTTCACAAATAAATAACATAAAGCAATGGCTATGATAGAGTTCTACAGATTTGGCTACCATTAGTTTTAAGCATTATATAAATAAGTGGCTGTCTCTAAACATTGTTTTCAGCAATCTGCACTTTTTAATGAGAACACTAAACATTCACCTTTATAATCCAGATAGTATCTGATTATCCTACTTTTGCATTTACTTTTCACTGGCATTATGACTTGGATAAGCAGCCGTAAGGCCAGGAGAGGCTGCCGTTCCCTCGTCATGGATTGTTGTTCTTTCACATACAGTTCTCCTTCTTTCTGGGAAAGAAGACGTTTTTAAAAGGCATTATAAGTAGCCAGAATGTTGTGCTCCCTTTAGTGTTGACTGTACTGTTGACACTACAGTCAACACTGAGGGGAGCGCAAATTGTGGACTACATGTACCATGATGCAAAGGAGCAAACTTTTCTGGGATATGATGTAGTGTCAGACCACACCCTTTCCCTGCCCAAACTGATTTTCATGACCACCTCCACCATTTATCACACGTTCCTTATGTCCCTTTGTGTAAAAATTGCATTCTGGCCCATTGATTACACTTCATCCGGCCCGAGCCATGAAGTACGGCCCGAGCCTGAGAGTACGGCCTGAGCTGGAGAGTATGGCCCTAGTGTGGAGAGTACGGCCCATGCCGGAGATGCCAGCCCGACTACGGACATAAAGATACGACTCGTAAATGACCTCTGTAAATACCAAAAGTCGTAAAGTTAGACTTTTGTCTCAGTTTGCCTTTGTGAATCGGGCCCGTAGTTTTAAGGCAGGGCTGGTACTTTAATAAAGAGAGGTATAGCAGCAGCCTTACAGAGCCACCACTAGGTGTTGCCAATTAACAACAAGGATTGGCAAAGTCAATAGGTCCGGTTTTGTCAATGTTTTAGTCAAGAGTTTTGCAAATCTTTATTCTTGAGCAAACTGCTGGACCCTTGTCAATCAAAACAAATCTTTGGCTAAAAGCTAAAATATTTTTGTGGGATTTAAAAAGCACACATTGCCATTATAGTCCCCTTAAAGTCTTTGCTAATGCCAGAGATAAACAAGTATTTTCAACAACAATTGGTATGGCTTTTGACATAGCTGCAGTACTTCAAGGTCATTACTAGCTTCAAGTCTTTAACAAGACTGCAGTTTTTCAAGACATTACTATAAGTCCCTTTTGAGCTAGAAGCAACTGCATAAAAAGTCTTTAGCAAATTTCCATTATCCCAAGTTGTTACTAGAAGTCCCTCTCGAGTTAGATGCAACAGTTTCAAAAGTCTTTCACTAAATTGCATCAATTCAAGAAGTTATTAGTTGCCCCTCTCTAGTTAAAAGGTACTGTTTGAAATCTTCACAAAGCTGTAGTTTTTCAAGTTATTAAGACGTCCCTCTTGATTCAAAGTCAATAGTCTGAAATGTATTTTACAACTGTGCAGTACTTTCTAGTGGTTACTAAAGGCACCTCTTGAGACAGCTGCAAGTGTTTGAAGATCTTCAAAAGCTGTTGTTACTCAGCTTCTTGCTAGATGGCTTCCTCAAGTCAGATATAAAAGCAAAAAATAATGTCTTTCACAAAACTGCAGTACAGTACAGTCTTTACTCGATGTCCCTCTCAAGTCAAATTCAGCTTCCTCAAATATTCTTCTCAAATCTGTGGGGACGTGGCTTCAATCTAGAAATTTGCATATTCACTATTGATACTCTAATGATTTCTAATTGTTTTCTATAGGATAAATAAATATGCCAGTGCTGGTATATGTTGATTGGTCAATATCGTAACTTCCCATAAATGTCTTGATTACTATGCAGCATTTGTGATGGCCCACCAATATAAATATGTACTGACATGATCAAGGGCTTTCAAATGTATCCTTATCACACTGTGTTTAGAGTAGTTATATACATTTGTGCTAGTAAATTGCAGTTGGTTTTTGTAAAACAAGGCTGTTGTAAGACATCAAGGTCAGTTGTGCAAACCAGTGAATAAAAAAAGGAAAAGACATTTATTTTACTCAGAAGTATAAATAGAATGATGCCTTTTTACTATGAATTATTTTAGAAAAGGTGTGTTTGGTGAGTTGTACTAGATGTTCCTCTTGCGGCAAGTGTAAAAGTCTGGAGGTACATTTACTTACAATTCAAGCAATTTGCCTTGCGTTGCTGCATTGCATGGATAGGAGGGAGCTGGATAGTGCCATATTTAACAAAATACGGTGCTGTTTAGCTGGCGCACTTGTGGCTGCCTGCGGTAATGCAGGCACCCTTGTGCCATGGTGCAAGGATGCCTGTGTTATGGGCAGAATAGGTTTTGTGCAGGAAGGGATGCCTTCCTGCACAAAAACTATCTTTGTAGGCATATGCCTCTTCTTTTTGTGCTGCATAATGCAACACACATGGAAAGAGGAAGCAACGAGGAGAAAAGAAGATGTTTTTCCTTGTTTTTCCTCTGTCAGGTAGGCGCACCCCTTTGGTACAAACCCAGGTTTACAAGTGTCTGTAAATCTGGGTTTGCATCAAATACATGGATGGATCCACGGGAGGACCCATACTACACCCAAGTAAAGCCTACCAGACGCAAAGTAAGGCAGGGGAGCGCATTTGTGTGCTGGGTTTTGTTATTTTGTATTTACTGAGACCATGCAAATCAACTTTGAATAGCTTAGTAACTGCCAAAATGTATTTTGTGTCTGGGCTGTGCCATAAAAGTGATGCAACCCTGATTCAATATCTTGCTAAATCTGGACCCTGACATTTTTGAAAAAGCTGCAGTAGTTCAAGTGGTTACTAGTTGACCCTCTGGAGTTTGAACTCACTGCTTCAAGGCTTCACAAAGCGGTAGTCCCACAAGTCGTTACTTGGTGTCACTCCAGCCCCTAAATGCAATTGCTTGAAATGTCATTCATAAACGTTAGGGGTGTGGCTTAAAGCTAGAAGATTGCATATATGCTATAGTTATGCTAATGATTTGGGCTTGTTTTCTATAGTTAAAACCTGGTTTATTATATTTAGTTAATATTGCAAATTTCAATAAATGTCTTGATTACTATGCAGCATTTTTGATGCCCCCTAATATAAACAGGTAATAGCACTGATAGGTATGTTCAAGTGCTTTCAAAGTTACTGTTAAGAAACTGATTTTGACGTGTCACTGATCGTGTGCTAGTAAATTATTTTTACTTTTAGTAAGCTTCATTGTTCTTATCCACTTTATTGCATTTTGCTATAAAACACCTATGCTAGTTAAGTCCATTTTTTAATCCATACATATATAAATGTACTTTTAGTTAAAAGATGTTCCTCTTGATAGATTTATAAGGCTGAAGTTTTTCACAAAGCTGCAGCACATCTCGTCATTACTAGATATGCCACTAGGGCCAAATGTATTTTCTTGAAATGTCATTCATTAATGTCAGGGTTTGAGGTTCTCTATTGGATAAATAATTATTTCAAAGCTGGTTTATGATGATGAGTTAACATTGCAACTTTCAATAAATATCTTGCTTGTTATGAAAATTATTGATGACATCCTGCCATCCAGAGGCACTAACAATTGCTGGTAAATACAAGTGCCTTAAACTTTTCACTGTTGGGGAACTTGTTTATTTATGTGCATACATGTAAGGGAAAAAATGCAGTCACTCAAAATAAAACTATCCAATGGCTGAAGTGTGCTGGTCTGTTGATCAATACTTTGTTTTGTGTTTGGAGGAAGCATGATCTGAATGACATTTGAACTGACCAATTGCAAAAGAGGGTTCACGGAAAGCCCCTATATATGTATGTATTTTTTATATGGAAAGCATGAGTCTGACAAGACGTAAACAGCCCAAAAATTACCTAATTGTAAGGGCTCGGAGAGAGCCCCATTTACAAAACACTTGTATTTCTACAGCACTGAATACCCTGCTCTTTTCCAGCTGTCAGGGACTAATTCTTCGGCAACCCATCATTTCACAACTGAGAGATGCATCACAGGCTTGTGAGCAACTTGTATGCAGCATTCCAAACTGAGAAAGAAACCTGGCCGGTGCTGCGTTTCCATTTTTACATTAAAGGGTTACATCTGTGGTATTTCCTCTCACAAACCCACCTAACAACTTTGAGGCACATGAGTAACATATAGCTATCAAAACAGATGCACTCCCATTTAGGTGTATATTTGACCGGATCTGTGGATTTAAAGATGCCGTGGCATATTTACAAAGTTTTCATGCAGTTTAGCAATCAAATTTGCTGCCTTGCATTGAGTGAGAGCGAAGAGCAGGACAGAGGCCATGCACACACCTACACACCATAGAGCAAAGGTTCCTGTGTCATGTCTAGCATAGGTTTGTACTGGAAGGCAGTGTCAGATTGATCCCTCCCTAGCAGCATTCCCTCATCAATAATGCACAAAGAATTAGGATTGCAGTATTGGGGGTACAAAGTAAGGATGGATCCTACGTTACTTTGGCTTTCAGTTTGGTCCAGATCTGAGGCAGAACTGACACTGTCAGTGATCAATGATTGGTTAGATTTATCAGGGGCCCACAAGATCAAGTGGCTGAACTATGTGAAGAACGAGTTACGATCAACAGGCAGGATAGAGTTGATTACTGATTCGATGTCCATCGACCGACAGACCAGATTACTGATAAAAAGGGAGCTACTGCATCTGATCGCTGAAAGGAGGTGGGAGGGTGAGCAGAAGAAGGGTTTGGTGAGGATGTATTTTCCTTTGTGCACTACATCAAGCATAGAGCCATATCTGCTGAAGGTGCCCCGTCACCAGAGATTTCTTCTGTTAAGGTTTCGACTTGGTCTGGCCTACTTTTTGGTGTCTTACCCTTCCAATGTTTTTACTGAGAAAGATTTGGCTCCATGCCCATGTAATTCAGTTATGCTCCAATCTTCAAAGACACATGTTTTTTTTCTGTGAGCTTTATAAAGAACTGAGAATTTGGATCCTAAAGCCCCTCATGAGGATTTTAAACATTAGAAAGTGCAAAGAGGCTTTAGTGTGTCTACAATTGCTCCAGACTGAGCAAGTTTGTATAACTGTATATCAATATATTGCATGTGTCATGAAACACAGGAAATTAGCTGGTAAATAAGTATGAATTATTTGACGCATGCCTGTTTTAATACCGTTTAAGTGAAATGTTTTATGAGATGTTTTATTTTGTTTGTACTAAAGCACTTTATTCTGACCTTTATTTCAAGATGAACTAAATTGTACATATTTTATTATTACTTGTATCTATGATCGAAATTTTAATTGTTTTTATCTGTATGCTTTTATGGTTTGCTTCTAAAACCGAATAAAGTACTTGAACTGAACTGGTCTATAGGGCAATCTGGCAGTGTGGATAGGCTGGTCTTACAGGTCAGGGTGTGGCCCAGTTTTCTGCATGTTTGTGTGACGGTTTTATGGCCTGGTGGGACAGTTTTTACGATCGTTTGCACAGATTTTACCACAAATATTACCTACAGCAAGCACAAATGCATGCCGTCTGCCATACCACCCAAAAACCTTTTACTGAGTGTCTGTACAAGTTCAAAACAGCCTAATTTGCAAATGTGGGCTACTTCCTTAGCCGTCTGATTCTTTAATGGGGGCCACTTTTATTTTAGTGCCCTGTCCTATTTTTTGTCCCAGTCTGATCCTTCTGCAAGAATATCCTTCCAGTACAAAATACTATGCCAAGAAAACTTTAAAACGTTCCCCAGTTTGGATGTGTACTGTACAGTGCAGCACGCATGCAAAGTGAAAAAAGTTTGGAGAAATAAAAACATTTCTCCTTTTTAATGGTAGCAGCTGGGGCCTTGTATAAAAAACCATGAGTGGTTAAACTGGAACGCAGACGTACCACCCATGGTATGGCATGTTGATGCAAAGCAGCACTGGCACTACTTTGCATTTCCTTAGGGCTATTTTACAGTGCAAAGTTTTGTGCTGTAAAGTAAATCCTTTTTGATGCAAACCCTGTTCAAAATGTTAGTAAATTTATATCTAGAACTTTTAGAAATGAAACGTAGTAATCACAAATCAGTGGGGTGCATAGAAAATGGTGTATTATTATTTACTCCTTCGCCTCCAACATCAGCACAAAAGCTTCTGAGTGTGAAATAGCAGAAAGGCTAATTAGCAGAAGCTTTCAGTCGACAGCTTTGACAAATCTGTGGGCGCTGCACATAAATGGAATATATTTTGCACACCTCTGCCCATAAAAACGATACCCTTGACGGCCATATCAGATGGACACGCATTCCAATCCCTCCATATGGCTAATGATCAGAGATGTGCTTGCAAAGGGCAAAATATTTTTGATCAGTGTCATGCAAGCAAGAGAATGCTGGAGGCATCAGACCAGAAGACAGCTCCAAATACCCCTGCAGCCAGTGGCTTCAGAAGTGAAGGAAACTGCCTGAGAGCCTGCTGCTCAATTTTATTGGGCTGCTCTCACATGGTATCGTATCATATGATTTTACTACGCAGTAGCCAGATCTAATTTCTTTCCATGTGAGCTTATCTATCTGCAAGTGATTACCCCGGGGGACTCTTGGCACACAACTACGCTGACAGCGACGTTCATCTTTCCTTACATAAAAGACAAAAGCTTTAGAAGTTAAATAAAAAAGCAGAATGCGTCTGAGATGGAGCAGAAAGCTATCAGATCAACCACTTTATCAAATAACTCAGCCTACATTCGAAAGGCTGCCATGAAACCACAGTAAACTTTCTAAATACCGCAGCAGAATGTACCCTGAAAGTTCTGCTAACAGTACCTGGGAGCTGCAAGAAAAGCATTTTTGGGGCTGTCTGGAACGGTTACTTTCAGACATTTTGATAGTAAAATGGCCTGAAGGGGGTATGAAGTAACAGAGCTATGTCAGGGGACAGCATATTCCAAAAGGAAGCTGTGCTTCTTCCTGTCACGATGGGACATTTGCTAAAATCTCACGCAACGCAGTACAGCAACCAGTTGCTGCGCTGCATTGCGTGACAGTAGTAGATATGGCACTGTCCTGCTCTCCCCCTAGCCCTGCCACACAAGTAGTCTGCCTAGCCGCCACACACAACTTTGTTCCATAGTGCCAGGGTGTGTGTGTGTGTGATGTCTAGTATAGGTTTTGTATTGGAAGGGCACCCTTCAAGTACAAAACACTGTTCAGTGCAGCACACATGCAAAGTCAGACAAATTTCGAGAAATAAAAGCATTTGTCCAAGTTAACACCACTATCAAAAAGGTCAGCTATTGTTAGTAGATAGGGCTTCACATCAAAACCCATGCTTGGGTAGTTGCACGGGAATGGCCATCCTTTCACTCTTCTATCCTTATGCCCTTCCATTCAACTTTCCATCCTTTCATCTTCTGTCCATTCTTTCATCCATCCTTACACTCATCTTTTGATGCTTCCATCTATCCATCTTTCACCCATAGATCCTGTCACCCATCAATCAATAGAGGGGCATATTCTCAAGGACTTATCGCCGATTTATCGGCACTTTAGCGCCACAAAAGTGGCGATAGATCTATCGCCCCATTCACAAGCTGGTGCAAACTGCCGACATCGCCAGTTTCCCTGTGATAGCTACTGCAAAAAACATCGCCACGGATGAGTGCGACAACTAACGCTAATGATATGCAGAGTAGGCGTTCCCGTGCAAAAACACACGAAAACACCACTTCGCGAGATTCTCAACGACCAGTCAGATCTGCGATGCGAACCAAGAAAAGGTGATAAGGCGCGTTAGCTGCAGGGATTTAACACCTGCCTTTTGCTGGTGTTAAGCAGGACGACTACCTGCAGTATGAAAGGGAGCCCAGCCCAGAGCCACATCTGAAGACCCACAGATGCCATGGAGCCAATGAACATGCAGCTCGGAGACCCAAGAGGGCCACAACACCCACCGCCACCACAATTCAAATCGCGCCACATTTCTGTCAATGGAGGAAACCACTAGTCAACAGACATTGCCCCCAGTGCGGCCCGCCCGGACGACACATCATCGTTGGCTGTTCACCTGCAGAGCGCTCCAGGTGCCACTGACCCTGTGCAACACAAGTCGACGCCACGTGGCCGTGGGTCCTTGATGACCGCTGCCTCCGGCCTACACTGCGGTCAGCAGGTCCCACAATTCAAATCATGCCACATTTCTGTCAATGGAGGAAACCACTAGTCAACAGACATTGCCCCCAGTGTGGCCCGCCCGGATGACGCATCATCGTTGGCTGTGCACCTGCTGAGCGCTCCAGGTGCCACTGACCCTGTGCAACACAAGTCAACGCCTCGTGGCAATATTGAGGCAGAATTCAGGAGGCAAAAACATTGCTCCCAGTGTGGCCCGCCCGAGCGACGCATCATCGTTGGCTGTTCACCTGCTGAGCACTCCAGGTGCCACTGACCATGTGCAACACAAGTCGACGCCTCGTGGCAATATTGAGGCAGAATTCAGTAGGCAAAAACATTGCTCCCAGTGTGGCCCGCCCGGGCGACGCATCATCGTTGGCTGTTCACCTGCTGAGCGCTCCAGGTGCCACTGACCCTGTGCAACACAAGTCGATGCCACGTGGCCGTGGGCCCTTGCTGACCGCTGCCTCCGGCCTACACTGCGGTCAGCAGGGCTCACATGTCACATCCTGACCTGCAAAGACACCCCATCATCTTTGGCTGCGCACATGCTGAGCGCATCAGGTGACACCAACTCTATTCACCCCAACTCATGGCCCCTTCATGATTGAGTCGTGTGCTGTGGACTGCGGACGCAACAATGTCACCTCAGGCCTTTGAGAAGACCTGGGACGATGACGATGAAGATGAGGCAGTTGTACCACACCCCACTGCAGCTGCAGCAGGAATATCCCGAAGGTACACAATCATGATCAATCCTTCACTTGAGCACGCTCAGCTATGGTGCCCCTACCTCAGTGAACTGCAAGTCATGGACCCTTTACTATTGAATCTACTGTGTGTGATCCGATGTTCACTGTTCTAGTTGTTGCCAGCACCAACCACTCCCTGAGGGCTGGCTCACACGCACCCCACACCCATCCAGCACAGGCGTCACTGGACATGTGACCCTGGTAATAAAAAGGGGCTGGGCGCACGTGCCCATAGCCAGTTCCACTATCTAACCAAGTGTGTCTGTGTGGTCATTATGTATGCATGTTGGGCCCGGGCCCGACCACATTTCATTGTGCTGTGGACAGCGGATGCAACCATGTCACCTCAGGCAGTGAGGAAGACCTTGGACATGTAGCTTTGTCGTCCCCCCTTTATGCACAAGCAGAGAGGGCTGGGCCGGTGTACGCCAGTCCAGCATAGGGGTTTGAAGATTTTGCCTGGGGGGCTTGGCATGGTTCAGTTCTGGCCTGGACAAGGAAGTACGTAATGCGTGTGTCTCTGTTGTAGTGTGGGCGCCACCCGGCCCACAATCGTCAATGTTGCAATGTAGCATGCACCCGGAGGGCGGGCTCGCACGTACGGAGTCATGAAGGAGCGCAAGACCGCTCGGGGTCTTGGCTCATACATGACAAGTGTTGTGTGTATCTGTATAGCCGCAGCATGAGCCAAATGCCTAGCCTCAATTGCAGCGGCAGTACAGCCAGCCATGAACTGTACACCTGTGTCCGCCCTGTCCTTACCATAGGCCTACACTCACGTGGCCGCCCACCCTCAACGGCCAACATCACAGTGTCGTTGTCAGGCTTGTGGACATGAGCAGACAGGCATGCCAATGGTGTGCCGTAGGAGTGCAAGTGATGCAACCGCGCAGCGCACACAAGTAAAAAGGCTCGGGGGGAGGGAGGAGCAGCTGTGAAGCAACGTAACACACAGTGAGGCCGCTCATTTGCCACATGCTAGGCATGTCATACATGATTCCCAAAGTCGCAGACATCCCACCCCACCCCCAACAAGCCTCTACACATTTCCTGAATGCAAGCAGATGACAAACTAACATTAGGGATGAAAGCTCCATTGTCTGAACTATCAGGCGGAAGCACATCTGCACCTCCGACCTCGGAATTGCATGTGCCCGGCACCCCCTGACAGATACCATAGCAGCTGATGATGACTCCCACAACACGCACAGCCCGAAGACAGACCAACGTATACACACCCCACACACAGAAGTCCTTGCTCGAAGTTATCTTGCATGGAATGGCCTTCACACTTACTCCCACACCATCCCAGGCCTACAACCGTTGCACACAAACACTGCTCATTGATCCGAGCTGTGGCATTTCATCCACAGAACTGGCGCAGGTCAGAACAGTGCCGCTTCAACCAGAGCCACTAACGCAATGGCAGAACATCCCGGACACATGCACAACCCCTGTCACATGGAACTGTACCGTGCACGTATGCTGCATTTACTGGGGGCACTGCCATTGGTAGTGCTGCGGATCAGTTACTGGCTAAGCTTCCGCCTTGCCAACGTCACCTGCATTCAGCCTGTGTTGCATTGTCGCTCGTGCATATTCGAGTGGTCCATGGATGTCTGCCTATCCAACAGGACGGTAGCCGAACTGGATTTCGACATGTGTGCACCCCCTGTTGGCCCACGACCATGAGTGTCACCGTGATACCCGTCTATGGGATGCCTGGATACTTCGCATACATGCTGGCAGCTGAACCTGGGAAATTGCAGGACTCCTCGTGTGCAGTGACCACATTGAGCCGCTCCCCTATTGGGCTGTAGTGCTAATTGGTGAAAGGGGGTGGACGCAGCACATCCGTCCAGACCTGCTAATGCTTAGCCTCGCTGTCCTGTTCGATGAAGTCGACAACGACCTCATGTTGGAAATGATTGCCTACGAAGCTGCACTCGCTTTTATGGACGTGTAACTACGTACCTGCAGACACAACAGTTTGGAACACATTGCACATGTCCCGTTCCTTGTTGGAACTTGGGGTTCTGGTCACATCTCCCACGACGACAGTGGACATGGCTGCATTCGCCTGGACTCCGAATACATGAGCGGACAACAACGCGGGTAAACACACACCTGTGAATGGTGCGGCACTCCCCCGGAGTGGACAGCGGCGCTTGGCAACGTTCCACGTTCTGACATACTGCTGCATTGGACTGCATGTTGTGGCACTTATCTTGGCCGTACTGACACGCATGTGCTAATATAGTCTACGCACCTTCACTTGTATTCAACTGTGATGAGTGTTGATTTGTATGACAATGTGTGTCTCACTGCCTATCTGGGTCACGGCCATACATGCATTACTGCACCATCAGGGATGTGGGGTTGTACTAGTACATTATCATCTCACAGTTTCCTGCTGTGCCACATGCGACTGGCCATTTTCCACACACAAGCGGCAGCAGTTGTGTCCTCTGTTCTGTTGTGCTGGTGTTGCTGTTTATTCAACATTGTTGTAAATGTTGCGGTGCTCTGGATCTTATGTGTGTGTGCTGCATTGTAGGTGAGTTGCCCCATCAGCTCTGATTTGGCTGGCCCTTATCCCTTTCAGGCGGTGTGGCTTTCACTTCTGTGCTCATGCAGTGCTGTGATGTTGCAGACTTGGGTAAATTGGGCTCTTGGTTGGAGTTGTGACTCTTGGCCATGGTTTGTCCACAGATGTGCTCTACTTAATTGTGCATGTGTGCCATTGTGCTCATCTCCCCCCGTCCCCATAGTCCCTGGTGGTTACTCACCCTGTTGCTATTGTGTCGGGTCATGTTGAGCAGTGTCCGGTCCCCCAACTTTTGCCACCGTCTCCCCACTGATGACTGTGCACACCATTTCCTCCATCTCATCCAGCTCCTCCTGTGGCGCTGGACTCCCACCTCCAGTCTGCATTGCTGCCTTCTGGTTGTCTGCGAGTTTCTGCTTGGTCTTGCGCTTCACATCATTCCAGCGCCTCTTGACCTCGTCCATTGTCCTCCTCAGCACTCCGACTGCATTCACCTTGTCCACGATGGACTGCCATATTGCATTTTTTGTTGCCAATGACACAGTGGAGGTGACGAACAGTTGTTGATGGTGTTCTATCACCTCGGTGATCAGGATCCTGTTTTCCTGCGGACTGAACCGCGTCTTCCTCTTCTTCTTGTCCTTGCCCTTCCCTGACCCCGAGGTCCCAGGCTGGTCCTCCGGGGGGCTTGTGGGGTTCTGGTCGTCCTCTGTACCTGCTCCGGCTGCCTCCATTGTGCTTCGCTGTAGTTTGGTTTTTGTTTATGTTTTTTTTTCTGCTTTTGTGTTGGTTTTTCCCACCTGACGTGTGTGAATTACAGGCCTGGCGCTGCCTTTCGCTGTTTGTCTTATCGCGGTTGGGCCCATCGCTACTTTTTTCGCGTTCGGGTTTGGATTTTTATCGCCGCACCAGTACTGTTATCGCAGACATTTGCCACATTATCGGGGTACTATCGCATGTTACTGCCGTGTTGAGAATGCCACGTTAACACAGAGATATTTTCCCACGATAGACGGCAATATGGAAAATTGCGTTAACCTATTTTGGCGATGTTTATCGCACGTTCTTGTGAATATCCCCCAGAGCCTTTTACACTTTTATCCATTGTTTTCAGCTTTCCATCCTTCCTTTCTTCCTTTTTACTAAATTTCTATTCCCCCATCATTTCACCATTTCTTTATTTTCCCCTTTGTTTCTCTAACCCTTCTTTTCATCCTTCCTTTCAGCCTTCAATTCTTCTTTCTCTCCTTAAAGTATCAATTCTATATTTGTTTCTTTTCTTCCCTCCTTCATTTTGCTTAGATTTTCTCTCATACTTGCCCAATTTCCTTCTCTCTCTTTCCTGTTTTCCATTTTTAGTTTTTTCTGCAAGCCTGAAGACTGTGTTCTTTTTGACTGTTTAGTTGTGTCGTATCTTATTATGTTTTAGTTGTGTTGTAATGTTGCTTGGTGTAAGGTTATTGTGTTATGTTTTGTTGTTTATTTTAGAGAAGATGCTACATCACCAGACAAAAGCAGCACATTCCTTTAAAGTTCCAGTGACAAACAACTATCTACTGGGGCAGAACACTGCTGTTTCAACTCTTCGACTATTTAAAACATCTGTCAGCCCAAAATTGTTGCTCAAAGTTATCTTCAAATTGCATTTCCAGTGCTCATTTTTTGTGATAAAGCCCCATTCCATCCTAAGTAGTTGTGCCTATGCATGGGTGTAAGAAAAAGTGTAAGAGACACAAGAATTCATGGAGAGGTCTGTGACACCCAGTTAACTATGGCACTTAGGGAGATACCTACAGTGGAAGGATGCTACTTTTACAGCTGCAGTTGGCATAAACTGTAGTATATTCCTTGGCGTCTCCCCGGGTTGCAAAGGAGCGACACATAGGAATGGCCACTATGTAATCAGCCATGTTATATGCTCTAAGGTTTCCACCAAGAGTGAAGGGAAGAAATCAAAAGGAAGGGCCATTTTAGTACCAGACATTGTATATCATCTGTTAAGTCTATTTTGGGGTGAACAAAGGAGGGATTACTGTTGGCCAGCCATAGTCAACCCCTTCATGTGCCTACTCAAGTGCACAGAGACCAACCCATAGTCATGAGCATGGTACAACCATCTTTCCAAAATGTTATAAGGTGAATCAAGGGGTGACAGATGAACATTCCAAAGGATAATTGGGAGGGATTGACACTGCCCAAGGAAGCATGGCCTGCAGGCCCTGATGCAGAGCCTGCTAGTCTTGCAATACAGCAAATTATCTTTGCACCAGTGGCATTTTTTACACAAAACATGAGCCATTGAAGAATTAATTTGTATTCAGGTTAACCTCAAACAGATCAAATGATGTAGTAAAGCCGTACAGAAAATTAAGCATGAGGTTGGTGGTGCCATTCTCACAAAACTTGAGCAGATCAGCACTCGAGATTTCAGGTGGGCATTAAACATACTGTACAAATAGTAGCACAGCAATTAAACTTTATGTAGCACTGTTCACACAAAACACATGCAAATTTCAAAAACCCTTTTGATTTTAGTGAGATGTAAATAGATTCAGTAATGTAGTCAGCACTTTTCGAGGCACAGACAGATTTTGCTGGCAAATGTTAGAAGTTGAACATTAGGCATACTGGTTCAGCGTCTGGAAGGACATCATGCTGGGAATCAAATCCTCTTTTGGTTATCTGAAAATCATTGATTGATTCATTCAGCTTTTATAGTTCAGTCAGAGCATTTGTCATGTAAAATCCACTCAGAGCAGCTTAGACTATGACTGTTTCTTGATCATTATGAGAATAGGTGTAGACATTTTGACATCATCTTGGAAAAAGCTAGGTCTCAAGAGCCTTCCTGAAATCCAGGTGATTTCAGATGGCTTTTACCCTCAGTGGAAGAGAGCGTCAGAGCTTAGCATCTGAGAGAGAAGGAGGTCCCACTGTTCTATTTCATATTTCGTATAAGCAGGGATGGAATATTCTCTTCCCTGACTATCTTTTGAGCTTCGCTTGTGTGAAATGTGGTCAATTGCAGTTGATGGGACTTTGGGTGATACCCATGGTCATGAAAGTTGAATGTCTACTGATAGGAAGTCAATGAAGTGTTTCTAAAGGTGGTTAGATATGATCACATAAATTAATGTGTAGCAGTAGTCTTGCTGAAGTTTTCTGGATTCTTTGTAATCTTTACAATAATGAGATAGAGACCGTCTGGTAAAGTCCATTTGCCAAGACAAAGCGTGACAGAACAAAGGAGGTGGTCATACAGAGCTGCTGGGAAATCCTATATGTGGTTACATTTGTTTTAGGGAGTGCATTGAGTTGTAGCCTCTTCTTGTAACTTGGTGTATTTGGAGAACCAGGAATAGGTTGGAATCCATGATCACTTCCAGTTTTCTCACTTCTATTGGTGTGACTCCATGTTCTTAGTGCCAGACTGATAAATGATGGCAGTTTTCTCATTTCTACATGCGAAGATATCTGTTTTTGATGAGTTATGTTTAAGGTGATTAGTCAACCTCCAATGGTTGATGGCTCGGAGACAGTGGTCTAGTCTTGCTCAATGAAGGTCCCTTTAATCTAACAGTTTTAGGGTTGTGTCAGTTATTATCATAGTTAAAGCATGCCTGGTTGAATGATTTGATGAGATCAAGTAGTAGGCCGAGGGAGACATTGAAGAGGAGCAGAACACTGACTGAACCTTCAGGTATGCATGCGTTGATGCTGAAATGTAGTCCTGTGCATGGGGAAGTGAGATGGAGGTTTATGTGCCAGAGAGGTAGGAGAATCAATCATGCATACTGCCTTTCATGCCAAATTGTTGTCATCCCTATAGAAGTGAGCGGTGGTGAACTATATCAAATGTAGCAGCAAGGTTTAGAGTAAGAAGTACAGCAAGGACATTCCTGTTTATGCACAAAGCCCTGACTAAGACCTATTCTTGGTGGTTAATAAGGAGTAGCAATGAACTAGCTACATCATTAGAATATAATGTACCAGAAGACAGATGAGTTAGCTTCTTACCAGTTATGTATGCTGTTCCACCTCTTGAAAGTTTAGATTACGTTGTCGATAATAACTTGCTAGACTGAATCGCACTATTGAGTGCAAAATAATGTTACATTCATTGGATAGAAGCAGGGCAGTGGGTCCGAATTACCTTCCAGGGAATATATCAAGGTGCAACAGAGACTGGTGAGCTGCACTATAATGCCCATTCTTCTGATGGGTGGTTCAAAATTGACATTTCCCATAAACCTGGATGGGTCTAAAATTAGGCCTTTGTTTGAAGGAGGATGTACAACAACCAGTGTGCTACCATTTAATCTCTTTACTAGATGTAATTGTTAAAGTATTCAATACATTGGTACTTACTCACTTAAGAGCATGGACAGATCCTACTATTTATTTCCAAATGAACAAGCAGACATTCAAACAGAATGCTCCATGATGGATCATTGTCTGGGCCTTTGAGAATATGCTTGGAGGTCCTCAATGCAGCGTGGATTGCTGCTTTGTGGACTTCAAATCAACTTCTGACTCTGCAACCTGTGAGATGCATTGGGACAAATTTTAGAAATAAGGAATTCCTCCTGTAATGTTTGTAGTCTTGCAGTTATTAAAGCAAAATAAACTGCCCCAGGCCCAAGTGACAACAACTAGCTGTGGGCTAGATAATAGAAATGGGCTTAAGCAGGGGTGTATGTTTGCTCCCCTCCCCCCGCACTTTTGGCTTTTTTTGGCATGCCTCTGTTGGTGTCTAATTCTTCACCTAGGCCCTAGGCTAGACTAGTATATTTGTTGCTTTTATAGGCAATTTCATTCTCTTAGATGAAAACACCTTTAAATTTACAGAGAAGAATCACACTCCATGAGACACATTGCCAGGTAAATGATTTAGACCCAGGGTCCGATTTAGATCTTGGAGAGAGAAAACTCCATCGCAAAGGCACCTGAGTTCCATTTCCGCCAAGGCTACAGTTTGCCCATCCGATTTAAATGCAGACCACAGTTTTACGATGATGGAGACTACTCCGTCTTCGCCATTGTCAAGCTTCTTCGACTGCCAGTAAGGGCAGGCAGACATTTGGCTATATATTTGCCCACCTAATTTAGATGGGCTGATATATAGCCATTGTTAGAAACTGGGTTTCTGGTTGGCAGAGGTGTGCACCCTGTTCAAGCAGGAACCACAATCCTAGTCATGGTAAGTGTAGTACACACTAAAAGTGTATCTGTGCTCACCCTGTGGTAGCTTAGTACAGAGAGCCATAGTTTAAAGTATTTGTGCACACACATACATAGCAACACAGTGAAAACACCACAAACATACTACCCACCAGTTTAGAAACATAGCCAATATGTGTCTAAGTAAAACAAGACCAAAATGATAAAAATCCAACACACACACGTCAAGATATTAATTTTGCAAGATTAAATCCTCATCATCATCATCATCAAACTTTATTCGATCTTAAGAATAAAAGATCATAAAAGCACAGTACATCATAGTTAAAAACATAAAATTCCATTAAAATTTGCAGTCTAAAATACAAGAAATTCCAAGTACATTATAATCTTGCTAAAATGTCTAGGGAGTAATTTTCCTCTTCTTTATACAAGCCCAAAGGAAGCTAGCTACTGCAAAACTAATAAACGGATTACTAAGTTGTTTAAGAAATCTAAGAGCCACTTGAAATTGTCTTAAATTATAATGTTTCAGTGTCGGAAGTATATATCTTACTATTTCCGCTTTATACAAATCACAGAATAGGATAATATGAAGGTCTGATTGTTCCGAAACTCCATCACAAGGGCATACAGACAAATCACAGTGCTTAAATTTTCCCGCAGGATACCCCACCATCAAAGTGAACAGATTCATATGAAATCTTGCTTAGATAAATTGGTGCTGTAAATTCTGAATTTCCTCTAAATAGGAATAATCTCCCTCTGCTAATACCGGGAGTTTGCAATATATTCTAACTGCTGTTTTATCTTTATTTATCTCCACTCTTTCTCGCACCACTTTTGCAAAAAGAATTTCCTTTAGATGCTTCTTGGACACTTGCAGGCATTCACTAGGGTTTCTAAACAAATCCTCCAAGCCCAAAGAATTCAAAGTTAACCTTACATGATTCAGACATTCTATTTGGTGCACATTGTCTAATTTAAGGCAATCCTTTATAATGGATAGTGTTAAAAATACTGTGTTCCTCCTCCAAATTGAGTGCCATAATGCTAATGGAGCAAACCTTACTAGATCGCTGATATAGTGGAAATCCAATTCCGCCTGACAATTAAAATTTGAGGATGATACCGGAAGAGAAACTAGACACTTCAGAAATGTGTCCACATGAATCTGTAACTGCTCAATTGGATACATCCCCCACACCCCTGGTCCATTAGTAGTAGCTGAGATTGTCTTGGCATTATATATCTTCTTTATAACTCTTATTGGTTTTGTACCCAGTTTCTTCACAAATTTAGTAATAGCTGCCATGCTACTTTCCTTCACTACCGCCCTATTTTTGACCATATTAGCCCAGGTGTGACCTTTATCAAACATGACTCCCAAATCGGAGAAAGAGTCTACTACCTCTAATCTGCGAGCCCCTAGATGAAAAAATGGTGCTTTTCTGTGCCCTGTAGGATCTGCTATTAATACAAACGATTTCGATTCGTTGACACTTAGATCAAGGGAAGTCATAAAAGCGGCGTAAGCCGTTATCATGCATTGCAAGGCCCTACCTGTTCTAGCGACTAGGACAGTATAGTCAGCATAGGCGAGCAATGGGAGGGTTAAAAAATCAAAATTCGGAATGTCCGGTGTAGTACCTGCCAATGGTGCCTCAACCCCGTTTGTCTATAATGAGAACATGAATGGGGCAAGGACACATCCTTGCCTAACCCCCCTTCAGATCCGAAGTGAGCGGGTGCATTCCCCTTCCTTACCATACCGCACAGATGAGGTAGCCTGAGAATAAAACCATCGAATGAATGTAAGAATTGGCAGATCAACCCCCATGGACTCCAATATCTCCATAGTTTACAGTGATTCACACAGTCAAATGCTGTGGTGAGATCCATGAAGGCCATGTAGATTTTTCCCCCTTTTGCCCTGGTATATTTCTCAATAAAGAGGCTCAGGTTCAAGCATTGGTCGATCGTGCCCCTCCCACGCTGGAAGTCATATTGGGCCGGAATCAGTATGTTTCTCTCAAGGGCCCATTCTTCTAGTCTATCTAATAATAGCCGTCCCATTAATTTTGAGGTGCTGTCTAGCAAGGATATAGGCCTGTAGTTGCCTGGTTCATTTTTAGCTCCTTTTTTATAGATCGGAATAATAACGCTTGTGCTCCATGAGGACAGGGGGCCAGCCTTGGCTATAGCATTAAATACGCTCCACAATAAGGGGGCCCATAGAACATTATCTCTTCCAAAAATAAGTCTATTGGGACTCCATCTGGGCCCTTTGCCTTGCTTCACCTTCCCAACCCCTTTATTACTTCTTCAACATTGAAAACAAGTGGGTCTGATTGAACCAGAGGGACTGGCGACTGCTCAATTGAAAACATTTCCCTTGACCCAAAAATCTTCTCGAAATGAGACACCCAAGCGTCCTCTCCCATGTGAGATTCTAAAGTCGGATCTCCAGCATCCTTAAAATGGGGGTTATTTATCACCCTCCAGAAATCCCTGCTATTGTTAGTTAGTGCTGCCCTTTCTATTTGTTCCCAGGCCTTTTCTTTCAGAGCCTTTTCTCTTTGTTTCCTCGTTTCTTTATATGCCTTGCGTAAAAACATTAACTTCCCTTGATCTCTGGGTACTTCTTTCAGGGCTTCATGGAGATCCTTTAAGGATTGGGAGCAGGCATGATCATACCAATGCCTAGCCGGAGCCCTATTTGGGGTAGTATTGCGGGACAGTGCATTTTTTACTGCCTCTACTAATTTTATAAAATCTAAAATGAGATGTTCATCAGGGAAGTTTATATCCAAACAATGCTGGATATAATCCATGTTCTTAGTTACTATTTGACGGATTGTGTTTTCCTTATCTACACTATCCCATTTTAGTTGATATCTGTTCTTTCTTCCTAAGACCAGTGTCTCTATAACTTTAGTTTGCTTATTCAGAGGAGGACCCAGAGCCAAGGAAAGGGAGAGGATGGCGTGGTCACTGAAGATAGTAAATGTTGACTCCACTTGTGTCAATTTCCCACCAAGAGATTCTGAGGTCAATACAAAGTCAATAGTTGACTCCTAATCATTGCGTATAAAAGACTTTATAAACTCCCCGGAAGATACCGCCAGTCTATTTCTTATCTCCAAGTTTCTGATGGCGAGTATTCTGTTCAGACTCTGACCATATTCATGGTGAGTAAAATGGTTTACCGGGACCCCTTCCACATCCACAATACCACAAACTGACTCGGTGGAGTATTTCCACAAATGTGCAGTAAAGTCGCCCACCCATACGATATTAAAGTTCTCCCTGAAACCACCCCTAATTTTATCAAGCTTGTTTTCCAATTGAGCCACCACCACATGCATATTAGCTCCAAAGTTGTTATTGTAAAAGTTATCAATAGGCAGTCCTGCCCCCCTAAATCCCCTAATAGCAAAAAATGGAAATACTGCGACACCTTCAAAAATGTCTTTACACTTATTGGGAGGGTATTGGATATAAGCGTTAATAAACTCCCCTTAGCTCTACCTGATTGTGCAGGCACTGCCTCTGTCTAGAACGAACAATACCCGTCTACAGCGATTTGATCAATAGCCCAGGTCTCTTGTAAACAAATTATTTCATATTTTTTCCAGACATCCAACCATTGCGTATTACCCACCTTCCCCTTAATACCTGCAAGATTAAATCGAAATGCCATGCTTAGATATAAATAGCTCCAACTGTGGCATCTGGTCGCGCTTGACCGGGGTAAATCCAAAAGTTCAGTCCGACCACGATGGAGTGCGGACCGGATACAGGAGTCACGCAGACCCGCTGACAGTACCTTGGAGGTGTTGAAGCTCGGGGACAATGCATTGAGCAAAGGAGGTGATGCGTTGCTGTCGAAGGCGATGCATCGTTTCCGAAGTCAGACAACGTTGTTGATGCATCAATGTCAAAAGTGTTCTATGTCGGGCCGATGCATCACTGTCGAACCACTGGGCTGTAGGCAATGCGTTGGCACAAAGCCGTGCAGGGCCGGAATGCATCAGAGATGGTGCATTGCAGACTTCGGCGATGCGGTGTCCGAGACTTGTGCAACAGCAGTGATTCGGAGGTGCCTCGTCAGCAAAGTTGGGGCTGCATTGTAAGTCGAGGTCATTGCGTCACGCAGTCGGCTTGTGATGCCTGCTGCTTCAGTGCAGGCAGCAGCAATGCGTTAATATCGCAGAGAAATCCACAGGTTCCGATCAACTTGGTGTCGATGCATTGGTTTCTTGGGTTGCAGCACCAAATACTCACTTCCAAGGGCCTAGGACTGGATTTGCACTTGGCAGAATAGGACTCACAGCAGAGGAGGCCAGGTACTGTAGCAAGATGCAGATGAAATCTTTGATATCCCGGAGACTTCAGAAACAGGAGGCAAGCCAACAAGCCCTAGGAGAACCTTTAGAGATGCAGGATGTAGTGAGTCAAGTCAAGTCCAGTCCTCTCACTCCCAAGCAAGAAGCAGCAGGCTAACACAGCAAAGCAAGCAGCAAAGTGGCAGTATCTCCTGGCAGCACAACAGCTCTTCTTCCTGGTAGAAAGTCCTCCGTTCTGGAAGTGTTCTGCATATATGGTGTCAGAGGTCCAGTTCTTATACCCATTTCAGCCTTTGAAGTAGAGAGACTTGAAAGAAAGGTCCTTGTAGTGCACAAGACCCTGCCCTTTCTTGCCCTGGCGCCGGACTCACCACAGGGGATATGCAACCTTTTTTGTGGGGACCGGCACAGCTCTATTCAGGTGCAGGTGTCAGCTCCTCCCTTTCACTCTAGCTCAGGAAGACCCCTCAGCCTGGTGATGGACCATCAGGATGTGAGTGGCACATCTCAGCTCCCTTTGTGTGTGACTGTCAAGAGTGAATGCACAAAGCCCAGCTGTCACCCAACCCAGACGTGTATTCCAGAGACCGGCAGAAGGCACAGAATGATTAAAGTAAGAAAATGACAACTTTTTAAAAGTGGCCTTTTCAGACCTGCAATTTAAAAACCAACTTAAATAAAAGATTTGTTTCTTTATACTAGAGACACCAATTAACTATTTTGATTTTTCCCAATTGGAAGTTACACTTGTAAAGTGTTACAGGGCAACTCAAATGCTAACCTATGGGAGAGATAGGCCTTGCTGTAGTGAAAAACGAATGCAGCAGTTTTTCACTACCAGGACATGCAAAACTAAAACGTTCATGTCCTACCTTTTAAATACACTGCACCCTGCCTAGGGCCTACCTTAGAGGTGACATATGGAGTAGGAGGGAAAGTTTGAGCCTGGCAAGTAGGTCAACTTAATCCATTCAAGAACGACGCAGTGCACTCCTGTTTCATCATTATTCTTTTTCTTCTTTCGATGATATTAAGATTCTCACATTAATAGCGTGCTACCTGGAAACGTGGTCAGCCCGAGCCACGCTGTTTATGAATGTCCCAAAAAGATGGAATGGAATACCACCCCAAACCAGATGCATTGCATTTTTTTTGTTTTGTTGCATATAACAACATTCCACAAAGTTCTTTGTTACTCATTTGTATTTATTTTTCTCCAACGTGATCCAACTTTAGTAATCTTCATAATTTTCACATGTCACAAGAGAAACGCTTATGTCTTCACTAAACTCTTAAAGTTACGGAAATGCCCATCCGGGCCTTATCCTGCACCACGACTGTGTACATAAGTTAATCCACGATCTTTGATCATATGTTACCCAATGCATTTCGGGCCCATTCTTTGGCCCTTCGTCAGAGGTTTTCTACAAATAAAAAACATATCAATTAGATTCCGTATTTTACCCCAATGTCACTTGTTTACTCATTTGTCATGATTATTCTTACTTTAGGCGTTTCCCATAAATCAACGTTCTATCCCGCTAATAATTGTAGCACAACACTACTGTATCCTGAATACCCATTGTAACCACCCTTGTCCCGTTTAAATCGCCCATCGAATCCCATCTATTATTCATGACCCTACCCCTTCAGCATTTATATGCGAGCTGTTTTTCTTCCAAAAGTATCTGATATCCCTCAAGGTAGTATAACTCAACCAATCCATACCTCTCAAGCCGTTGTGTAATCGTCCTTCTGACTCCTTTGCTACCACTCCCGAATGAACAAACTATACGGCTCTCTCGCATCTGCGCTTTTACCCTTGCTAGTCTCCACCCCTCCATTACACCTGTTACCATTTGAACTACCTCCAATCACTACTTTTTCTTCCTGCACTTAATCATTGCCTCCAACTCCCACAATACCCCACGATCATCAGTCCGTTCCATACAATCTAAATCTAAGTATTCCTTCATCCATTTGCCTTCGCCTCCACACCTATCACAGTGGTTACCTCAACCTCCCTTGTCCAAGTATCCATAAACAATACACCGCCCACCCGCTGATGTCAATAACGTCGATTCATGAAAGGTTCTAGCCTACGGTACTATAAATGTCACATGTCAATCAATCTGACTTTACTTATAAAAATAAACATTTCTAAAACATAATAAACATTTCAGTGACCCAGGAGAACAAACAGTCCCGATTCATATGTAATTCATGTGAACCCTTTAAAACAAAAAGGAAAGTTTGTGCGATTGTTTCTCTTGTGACTTTTCAAATTTTAACAAGTTCATCATATTCCTCCAATGGGTGCTACCCGTCTGATGGGCCGAAAGTAAGATTAATCCATTCAAGAACGACGCAGTGCACTCCTGTTTCATCATTATTCTTTTCCTTCTTTCGATGATATTAAGATTCTCACATTAATAGCGTGCTACCTGGAAACGTGGTCAGCCCGAGCCACGCTGTTTATGAATGTCCCAAAAAGATGGAATGGAATACCACCCCAAACCAGATGCACTGCATTTTTTTTGTTTCGTTGCATATAACAACATTCCACAAAGTTCTTTGTTACTCATTTGTATTTATTTTTCTCCAACGTGATCCAACTTTAGTAATCTTCATAATTTTCACATGTCACAAGAGAAACGCTTATGTCTTCACTAAACTCTTAAAGTTACGGAAATGCCCATCCGGGCCTTATCCTGCACCACGACTGTGTACATAAGTTAATCCACGATCTTTGATCATATGTTACCCAATGCATTTCGGGCCCATTCTTTGGCCCTTCGTCAGAGGTTTTCTACAAATAAAAACATATCAATTAGATTCCGTATTTTACCCCAATGTCACTTGTTTACTCATTTGTCATGATTATTCTTACTTTAGGCGTTTCCCATAAATCAACGTTCTATCCCGCTAATAATTGTAGCACAACACTACTGTATCCTGAATACCCATTGTAACCACCCTTGTCCCGTTTAAATCGCCCATCGAATCCCATCTATTATTCATGACCCTACCCCTTCAGCATTTATATGCGAGCTGTTTTTCTTCCAAAAGTATCTGATATCCCTCAAGGTAGTATAACTCAACCAATCCATACCTCTCAAGCCGTCGTGTAATCGTCCTTCTGACTCCTTTGCTACCACTCCCGAATGAACAAACTATACGGCTCTCTCGCATCTGCGCTTTTACCCTTGCTAGTCTCCACCCCTCCATTACACCTGTTACCATTTGAACTACCTCCAATCACTACTTTTTCTTCCTGCACTTAATCATTGCCTCCAACTCCCACAATACCCCATGATCATCAGTCCGATCCATACAATCTAAATCTAAGTATTCCTTCATCCATTTGCCTTCGCCTCCACACCTATCACAGTGGTTACCTCAACCTCCCCTTGTCCAAGTATCCATAAACAATACACCGCCCACCCGCTGATGTCAATAACGTCGATTCATGAAAGGTTCTAGCCTACGGTACTATAAATGTCACATGTCAATCAATCTGACTTTACTTATAAAAATAAACATTTCTAAAACATAATAAAAATTTCAGTGACCCAGGAGAACAAACAGTCCCGATTCATATGTAATTCATGTGAACCCTTTTAAACAAAAAGGAAAGTTCGTGCGATTGTTTCTCTTGTGACTTTTCAAATTTTAACAAGTTCATCATATTCCTCCAATGGGTGCTACCCGTCTGATGGGCTGAAAGTAAGATTAATCCATTCAAGAACGACGCAGTGCACTCCTGTTTCATCATTATTCTTTTTCTTCTTTCGATGATATTAAGATTCTCACATTAATAGCGTGCTACCTGGAAACGTGGTCAGCCCGAGCCACGCTGTTTATGAATGTCCCAAAAAGATGGAATGGAATACCACCCCAAACCAGATGCACTGCATTTTTTTTGTTTCGTTGCATATAACAACATTCCACAACATGTGAAAATTATGAAGATTACTAAAGTTGGATCACGTTGGAGAAAAATAAATACAAATGAGTAACAAAGAACTTTGTGGAATGTTGTTATATGCAACGAAACAAAAAAAATGCAGTGCAAGTAGGTGAACTTGCCAGGTCAAAATGGCAGTTTAAAACGCATATACATACTCTGCAGTGGCAGACCTGAGACATGTTTTAAGGGGCTACTCATGTGGGTGGCACAATCACAATGCTGCAGGCCCACTCATAGCATTTAATTTACAGGCCCTGGGCATATATAGTGCACTGTACTAGGGACTTATCAGTAAATCAAATATGCCAATCATGGAGAAACCAAATGCCATTACATTTTAGACACAGAGCACATGCACTTTAGCACTGGTCAGAAGTGAAAAAGTACACAGAGTTTCAAAGTCAGCAGAAATGAAGTTCTGCACAGTCAAAAACTGGTGGTCCGAAAGCAAAAAGTCAGGGGAAACCACGCCAAAAAATGCACAGTCTAACAGCCTTTTGTCAATGCTCGCTATCACTATAAAAAACCTGGTGATAAGGAGCACTGAAAATGGCTCAATGCCCCCCCTCGCCATGGGAGAAAACTCCTGTGGCGAGGGCGGCATTGGGGGTTTTTTTCAGAAAGAAAACCCCACTTTGGAATTTTTTTTAATATAAAAATTGTAACTTCTGCGTGCAGCTCCGTCATGTTCACAATGCATTGGCACTAATCGCATTGATGGTGGTACCTGTCAATGCTTGAATGCCACCGGGCCGACAGACATTTCAAATTTCACAGTCGTCACCTCTGTCAGGGCAATGGAATAATTTACTTCATCGCCTTAGTGAAGGACTGATCGACCGCCAAAATATAAATGAGGCTCCAAATCATCTAGTCACAAAACGTGGTACAACTAAGGTGTTTGTGTATAAAAAATAGATCATCGTGGTTGATAGGAGATGAGAAGCTGGATGTGGTGGAATCCTGTTAGTATTTAGGTATGTAGATTATTTTATGTTATCCTGGGAGAAACGCTGAGAAAACAATATTGATGAGCATTGTTACAGGTGTGTTGAAATTTATCAGCCTCCACGGAGGAGGATGTTTCATTTAAACAGTTAATAATTTCCATGAGAGCCATGATTGAACCTATTGCTTTCTATAGCTACCCAATGATACTGCTGGATGGCTTGATTAATTTATTGTTATCAGAAGGGCAAATTTAAAGACAGCTCTAGGTGTGTCTCAGTTGGTACCTGTCAAGGTGTCAAAGTGGAATAACAATATCTTGGGAATTTGATGCAAAATCACAAACTTTAAACTTTTTGTTGCACATTAAGCATTCTAAACCAAAGATGTTGTTGGTGTTGATCTTATGCCTTTCATTAAATGATACAGAAGGTTATCCAGTGGCATTGAAGCATGTATCCTCATTGGTATTAATGCCTCCTGCTACATGCCACACATGACTTTTATAGGACTTTTAAGAGGCCTAAATCTACACTAGTTGTGATTTCCCGAAGTATTTGTGTGCATATAATATACAACCGGGGCCAGGGGCCACGATCCCTGGCCCAAACCCAACAGACAGACTTGTGTTTACATCTAGCCAACTAATGGCTCACCGCCCTCCAGTTCGCCAAGACTGCACCTTACTCCAAATAGATGGCAGGGTGGGGAAATGTCTTTGTTGCGGTTTTTCTTCTGACACTACCCAGAGACCAGTAACCACTCCTATGAGCAAAATATCTAATACTCGTCCTGTGGCCCCAACTACAAAAAAAATGTCCTTCCTTAGTACAAACTGCCGCTCACTCCCGAAGCACAAAACTGACATTTTCGACCTCTTGATCAATGAGCAACCTGACGCATTGTTTCTGATGGAGACTTGGCTGCATGAAAGCGCGGGCCCTGATGTTGCCGCTGCTCTACCACCTAACTATGCCATAGTCAGGAAAGACAGGGGTCCCAGAATTGGCGGGGGAATAGCCATCATTTTTAAAAAGGACTTTCTGTGTAAATTTGAACCCCTAGTTCTCACGAATTGTGAAGCAGCAAAATTCAAACTGGCCTTAACCCCTAACTTTACTTTCTCTGGAATACTAGCTTACCGCCCTCCCGGACCTCCAGCTCCCTGGGCCGCATCCTTTCCCAGTTTTATAACCCCTCTGCTCATGAGCTCTGCCAATTTTTCAATTCTTGGCGACTTAAATATACACCTGGATGACCTCACTAACACAACCTGCACTAACTTTGTTTCTGATTTAGCTGCCATGAACATTAACCTTCTTAACTCTGGCCCCACACACAAGGCAGGTCACTTACTGGATCCCATTCTTTCCAGTTTATCCTGCATCTACTGCTCCCCTGCACTACCATTATGCTGGTCTGACCACTTTTTAACTAAGTTCAGTTTAATTCCCTCTGACAACTCTATGACCTCCTTCCCTCCTTTAAAGGTATTCAAAAGGGACTGGAAAAAACTCGACTTAAGAGTCTTAAACAACCTCTTACGCTCCAATATACCCACCTCTGAACTAAGGGTGATGGCGCTCTCTGACACCGTACAAAAATGGCTTCTTAATGCTATAGACACCCGTCTTCCCCTTTCTAATAAAAGGATCAACAATCACCGTCCGCCTGCGCCATGGTACACTGACACTCTAAAAAAAGAGAAAGCCAAGTGCAAAGCGCTAGAACGGAAATGGAGAAGAGACTACGCTCCTGAATCTAAAAATGTCTTCAAAAAGGCCAAAAAACTGTATCATAATCTTTGTAAATCAGCCCACGCTAAGTACGTCTCTACAACCATCTCTGATGCTTTGCCCTGCTCGAAAACACTTTTTGGCATAGTCAAGGAGCTTGCCGGCTCAAAGACCTTAGCAAGCCACCCCCCTCTCAACAAATGTCAGTGTGAGGACCTTGCTCTCTTTTTCGTTCAGAAAGTTGAGAAAATCTATTCGGACATTGCGAACACTTATTGCGGCAGTCCCCCTCTGTCACAGTCCGATAACCCCCTTCAGCTAAAGCTCTCTCCCCCACATGGCAGACGATACCCCCCCTGTCCAGGCCAGAGTGCTTGATATTTTTACAAACATCCTGGACTCCTGGCCACTTCTCAACGAAGACTCCCTCAAAACTCTCTTAGATAGTGTGAAATCCGGTTCACCCAAGGATCCTATACAGATTTCGGTGCTCAAGCAGCTTGAGCCACCTCCTTTGCGTGTCATTATGAACCTCTTAAATGCTTCCCTACTTGAATCCACAGTCCCATCAGATTGGAAGCACGCCATGGTGATCCCTCTCCTAAAGAAACCCAATGCCGACCCCGACACACCCTCCAACTATCGGCCTATCTCCCTTCTGCCGGCCTTTTCGAAAATCTTGGAGAAACACATCCATTCCCAGCTCTCTAAATTCGTAGAAACCAACAAAATCCTCCACCCATCTCAAACTGGTTTCAGAGCGGGTTTCTCCACAGAAACAACATTACTGGGGGTTACGGAAAGGCTGCGTCATCATCTGGATGCTGGAGATACTGTCGCTCTCATACTGTTAGACCTCAGCGCAGCATTTGACACAGTATCTCACTCAATACTAGTAAAAACGCTGAGATCACTTGGCATCTGTGGCTCAGCCTTAAAATGGCTTATCTCTTTCCTGGCTAACCGTACTTTCCAAATCTCCTCCACAACTGCCAGCTCTGACATCCACCTCTCACCCTATGGGGTGCCCCAGGGCTCCATCCTTAGCCCCTTGCTTTTTAACTTACATGTCAGACCTTTAGCTGACATTGCGGAAGATGCTGGGCTGACTCTATTTTCCTACGCAGACGACTCCCAGATCATCTTCTCTCTCTCCAAAGCAAGTACCGGCGTATCATCCCCCCTTCAGCTAGGATTAGGGAGAATCGCTTCATGGATGCACACCAACCATCTAAAACTTAACGGTGAAAAAACCGAGGTCCTGATCCTTGGTAAAAACAAAGATCTCTGGGGCCCACTACATTGGCCTAGCGAGATGGGAGCACTTCCCCGGGCTTCCAGCCATGTCCGCAATTTAGGCGTAACCATTGACCACTCGCTCACTATGCACCACCAGGCAGTCAAGGTTACTGCCACCTGCTTCACCATCTTGAAGTGGCTCAGAAAGATCATCTGGATGTTGCCAGAGTCTACCCAGAGAACAGTAGTCCAAGCTCTCATCACCGCTAGGCTGGACTACGGAAATGTTCTATATCTTGAATCCAACAAGGTTGTGACTCGCAGGTTGCAGATGGTACAAAACTCTGCGGCAAGATTACTTTGCAGGGTTCCCAGAGCTACCTCCATCTCCAGCCACCTACGGGACTTACATTGGCTCATGGTGGAGAACTGAATCAAGTTCAAAGCCCTGAGCTACATGTTTAAAATCAAAACAGGTGCAGCACCACAGTATCTGCAATCTCTAGTTAGCCCCTATGTGCCTACCCTCCACCTCCGCTCAACAACCCATGAGAACTTTACTGTACCCAGATTTAAACTATCCAGGATGGGAGGCAGATCATTCGCCTACCTTGGCCCCTCACTTTGGAACTCACTCCCCTCAGCTATCTGGAAAGAAATGGTCTACGCCCGTTTCCGCAGGTCCTTGAAGACTTGGTTGTTTAACCAGTAATCTCACTAAGCTGCCACACTCACCCAGTCTGCTCTGGCGCCGGGAAACCCTTTTTGGGTAGCTGCCGCGCCCTACAAATTCAATAAATAAATAAATATGTGAAATTTGCACCTGGCAGAAAGCTACAAACCAGGCTGCTCTGTGCGGGGAAGAAAACATATAACATTTATAACAAGATATTTGCCCTTGGCCTTACAGAGGGCCCATTCACAAAGGGCTTCTGCACTCATGACGGAGGCCCCACAGTTGTGGCGGGGTTCCAGCACTCGTGACGGGACCTCTGTACTGCAGTCAGAGTTGCTTGAAGAAATCAAGTGTCAAATGCATGTTGGTCCATGTAGTCCTCTATGTCATGCCCTTAGAGGGAAAGACCCTGGCATTTTGTTATAGAGATTAAGGGCCTCATTACAATGGCCGAAGGACCGCCACCGACAGGCTGTCGGTGGCAGTCCCTCGGCCATCGTAACAGTGATCTCCGTCCACCATATTACAATGTCTTCTGGACGGGTGGCGGTCAGAAACACCAACCGCCACGGTGCCGACAGGCGGTCTTAATCCGACCGCCTGTTGGACCTCCCTGTAGTCCCAGAATGGCGCTGTGCCTGTCAGGCACCGCCATAGGGATTACAATATCCCTTTCTACTGGTTGTTCTGCGGAAGTCAAACTGCAGCAAAACGGCAGGCGGAAACAGTTTTGGGGGCCCATAGTGGGCCCCCCTAGCCCACTGAGCCAGGGACATAGGCCCTGGGGTGCACCTATGGTGCCCCCTACATATCCCTATACCATGTGGTAGGCACCGCATGGTGCCTGCCATGTAGTGCAGGGATATGTGTGGGGTGCCTGTTTTGTTTTGTGGCTGCTGCAGAGCGCAGCACCAGCTGCAATACAAAACATGGGCAATGCGACCCCCATGGTGGCGGTCGCATCCTAATTTGCCCTGTGCACCTTGTAGGCGGGCGGTCCCAAATACGAGAGGATGGCAGACGGACGAAAGACCATCCGCTATCCTAATGACCCACTTCGTTCTACCATATTCACTCTGGAAACAAAGTGGTCTATGATGGAGTTGCAGAAGTCTGTGGACTGTGGAGTCCTTTTGGTAGTGCATTCTGGATTCAGAAATCTGGGAAGACCTTAGTGAGTTCCCTTGTGGGTGCCTGGCACTGGAGATCCAATTCGAGTAGTGTCGCATTTTTGCTTTCTTGATTTGTAAATCCTATTGAGTCTTTGGAAGTGGGCTTTGTCAAGCGAGCTATTGTATTTTTTCCATCGATGTTGACGTTGATCCATTCATGATTTAATCTTCTTTATTATTGTCATTCCTTTTCACAGATGTTTGCCACCAGTCTCATCCACCTCTGGTCCTGGGCATTACTGGCTGTACCTTTCACCTCTTGCTTAGAACAGTGCCAGTCAGGGTGTGATCCACGCTGCATGACAGGAGTCATGACACACAGGATTGTGTCTGTCACATGTATACTGTCAAAATGCTACCCCATCACAGCACAGTCAATACTGTAGCCATGTTGGGCCCCCAAAAACAATGATTGTATGCCCTAAGTGGCAGGCTACAGCAGGATTCGAGCAGCTACCACAGGCTCAAAGGTTCCCATGCTTCAATGATCTACTGCAGGATATGAGGATCTTGCTTTCTATAAAAGCCACACCCAGAAACTGGTCAGGTGATGAGAGCAAGTCTCTTCTAGGGCTCTGCTCTTCACCTATGTCATTCTGCTTGGGCTCAGCTCTTCACCTGTGTTCCCAGCTCGCCCATTGAGATTATCCTCACAGAGGTTTTTCGTTTGCAGTGATTCTTGAAATTCCTTCTGATGGGTCACCTCAAAGACTTTCCCTGCATCCTTGTAAATATTTGACTTCTCCAAGTGCTGCCTTCAGAGGGCTTAGCTTAGTGATAGCTAAGGAGATGAAAATATAACATTGTTTGCATTGTGGGACGTCTGTCAAGTCCCTGTACTCTCTATATGCTGAGATTCTATCACACCCTCAAAGTTGTGCCTTAACAACTGTCGTTTTGACCTCTGCAGTGTTACTTGCAGATCTTGTATGAACCTACGTTTAGACCAGTGTGTAATATTGTGAAGCATTCACAACTGCTATAGGGCATCAAACCAAGATAAGTCTCATGACGATTACTTTGGCTCTAATTAGATATGCCAAATGCTTACCATATTGCACAGTTACTAGGCTAAATTGTGTGTTGTCTTAAGTCATGTAGAATGTTACCACTTCTGCAAAATACATGTAAATGAAAAAAAACTGTGTGTATTTTAAGTTGATGTATGAGCAGAGAGTAAGAGTAGTGTTCTGTTTAATATAAAAAGCACTTTGTGAGAGGCTGAAGAAAATCAATGAGAACCTTCATTTAACAAGACAAGCTTTGTGACTACAAACTACCAATATCTCTTTGTGCCTTCTCTTATATCCCTAGCCCATTCCATGTCTTCGTTGTCAGCGTCGAGTGCAGTCTTGGACGTGTTAGCACAGTTAATGGAGAATGAGACTTGTGAGGTTCCCATGTCGTTCATGCAGCAATATTCATATCTACATTGTGGTGGTGACTTGAGTGTTACTTCATACTTCACTGGTCCAAGGCATCTTATGTTATTGTCAATTCCTTCACTGGTCCAAGGCACCTTATGTCATTGTTAATGATATGTGGATGTTTTGCGAGGGGTGAGTTTGTTAAAGGGTTTAGTTGTGATACCATTCTATAGCTGTGTTATAGTTGTATGACATAATATTAAGGAAAACAATATTGAACTCCTATAATGGCAAAGAATTTTGGTTAGCCTCATAATGTGATCTTATACTCAAAAAGAGAATATAATATTATTGACTACACAAATATCACCATCAAAAATATCTAAATTATTGGAGAAAAAAAATATAGAAACAGTAAATGTTGCCACCACAATAAAACTTATTGAACATAACAAAAACATCAATAGTTAAAATATCAACAACAAAAATATTGTTATAATAAAAAAGTTAACTAATGCCCTAAACAACAATACATATATATAATTTTCTAAATTAATTCCAAAAGACTAGAATAAAAAATGCAAATAAAAAATATAATACTATAAAGATATATACATTATTAAATACAAATTTATGTTAATGCATTACTATAAAAATATTCAAAATGAACAATAAACCCATTTAACAAAATAATAATACCCTTATTCAATATTAAAAGAATAGATACATAATATATATTTAAATAAATAAATATGTAAAATTGAGACATCTATAACTTTGAAAAACCACTGATAGAGCACAACCAAACAAACATTAGTTAGCATTCACAAAATATGGTAAAAACTCAAAATTCAAAGAGCAAAGAAACCAACCAATAAAATTAAACTTTAAAAAGGTAACCAATTACAATGCTTTGGCAACTGAAAAACAGTATAAAAAAGCCACAAACATTCAAGAAATTGTTTCCTAAAAATCCCTGCACTTCAAGAAGCCAAAACACTGCTGAATTAGTAAAACACAGCTCAGGAAAAAGACAGCTCCAAAGAAAACAAACAACTGACGGTTGTTAATAAATTGAATTTAAACTAAATTAATGAAACAAAAACTAAAAATGGTTAATGTAATTAAGTACTTGATATATTGTTTTATGTCCCAAATTAGATCAATAAAATGCATTCAAGCCAAAAACAAATAGCAGTGAAATTAAAATTGGATACATATTAAACATCTAACATTGCAGCGACAAATAAAAAGTAAGTAAAATGTTACCAAATATTAACAAATAATTAGCTAACAACTTATATTTTAAAGATAAAATAGAACAGAGTTAAAAATTAAAATGAAATTAATTACCAACCACATAAAACTGGTAATGTGTTTTTTTCCAACAGTTCTGAAAAAACACTTATGTCAAAAGCCAACTAAATTAATGAACAATTAAAGTAACATTTCCAAAAAACACCCCAAAAAATCAAATTTGTAAGTATAAATGTACAAAAATATTTTACAAAAGTATAAATGATTCCCTAGTAAAAAAGCAGTAAAGTACAATTTATTAATAATTTAATATTGTGTAACCAACAGATAAACTGCCACATACACAAGAGTCCAGAACCGAAAATTATTATTGAACTACATGGAATACACATACAACCAAGAAAGTTCAAGCAGTGAGAGAATGCACTGGAACTATAAAATATATTATACTGATGCATGTCACAGGTGTACAGCTGCAAAAAATAAAATTGTTGCACATTTAAAGAACATAACCATGCCTCCAAGTTTATAGAACTCATGGAAGCTAGTTTCAACTCACAAGTGACTACGGGCACCTTTTTTAAAATATATTCCCAATTTTCCAGATTCTACTACAGTTCAGGTACCTGCAATTCCCAATTTAAAAAAGATTCAAAGCCAGAACTAGAAAATCACTTACTGCTCCAAAACTATTCAAGCATATAAATAACACCCAAAACTTAACCTCATCAGACACAAATGACACTTTCCTTTTATGTGACAATGATAAGATCTACCATACCTAAACTCCATAGCAAGAACCTTATTCTAAATTAACCAATCCTTCAAAACACATCAAAAACAATCCTAAACAAACTATAAAAAACTAAACAATGTATTTATTGGCTATAATTACATTCATATTTTTACTATTCAATAATTAGGGCCTCATTCCGAGTTGGTGGTCTTTGGCTGGGACCGCCGCGGTCCCAGGAAGACCGCCAAACCTGTGGTGCACCTGCCCGCCCGATTACAAGTAAATTCCAGGGTGGGCGGGCGATGTGGAGGCTGTGTCAAAGCGGCAGGTATGTTAGGCTCATAGGAGAGCCTATACAGCTTACCGCAGCTGTGACAGTGCCGAATGCTCGTCCGTGCATGCCATATAGTGCATGCAGGACCATGCACTTGTAGGGGGGCACATCATGTGCCCCCTGCACCCACCTCCATGGGCAGATTAGCCTGGGGGCCCTGTTAGTGGCCCCATCCTTGCCTTTCTGCCAGCTTTTTCATGGCAGGAGCACCGCCTTGCAAAGACTTGCGGAAGGGCAAGTCGTAATATGGATGGTGGTGCCGGGTTCAGCAATGCCTCCATTTCTCCTCATTTCACACACCGCCAGCACCACGGGATCCAGGATCCTGGCAGTCCCAGGGGTGTTGTAGCGGGCTGCTGGCGGTCCAACCACCGCACTCATAATACGGCGGGCGGACTGCGGTGGTCAGACCGGCACCACGAGTACGACCGTCCCAGGACTGCCGTACTCGTAATAAGGCCCTAAGTAAAACATAAGCATACAAATGTATTTCATTAATAGGACTGAATTGTATAAAACACTTAAATAAAAATCAATAAATAAATCAATATTAAATAGAACAAATATCAACTCTAAAAACCCCAAGATCTAATGCAAAATATAATTTAATATATATAGAGCATAAAAACCTTATGAGCAATAGATAATCTTTTATGTATTGTCAAAAACCTTTTAAAAAATTGCATAAAAAGCCCCAAAGAAGCAACATTTAATTGTAGAAGTTGCGAAACATGTATTGCTTGGCTTTATTATTGATTACAATTTTCACTAACATTTCTGAACTATAAACATCACGTCTCTTCAATGCAAACTTTAGAATTATGTCTATGTTTACAAATTACGCAAGATTTGGAAAGATTCTTGAATCTCTCTGAGGTATTACATGAGGTTCACTCAGCATTCAAGAGAATGAGGCCTACCACACTCAACTACCACAAATCCAACACATTTATAACACTAACCAAACAAAATGCTAAAAAGCACTAACGTAATCTAACTTAACTAATCCTAAACACATCCCCAAAACACTAAAACCCCGAAAATGTACACAAACATAATATTATTTGACCCGGGAAAAGGAAGAGGAACCACAATCAGAAACAGCCCAAAATGACAAAGACAGTGTACAACATTTTAAAAAGCTGAAAAATGGCAACTAAATAAACATATAAAAATTACTCTAAGCCTGTAGAGAACAATTCAAAATTAAAACATATTATTTCATATTTTATAATACTTTATTTTATTATATAAAAAATTGTAAAAGTCAAAAAACTATTTAAAAATATGTAAAGAAATGCAAATGTACCAAAAATGGAAACACATATTAAAAAGAACTATAAATAAAAACAAGTTTAAAACAACATAGGGCCTCATCATGATGTCGGTTGGACCAGAACTGACCGGTTGATGGTTGCGATCTGACCGACATCTGCCCCTGCAGTCCGACCACCATTATGATGCGGCGGCCGGAGGCAGCAGACAGAAGGACGGACCACTGCTGTTCCGGCGGGCTCAAGGAGCCTGTCTGCCCAGCGGTCAGAATTTATTCCCTACAATAAGGGTGGTGCCTGCTCAGGCACCCCGTAGAGATTATGATGTCCCTTTTGGTCTGCCTTTCTATGGCATCTGACTTCCATAGAAAGGCAGATAGAAAAAGACTTTGGGGGCCCCTAGCATGGCCCCTGTCCCTCTGTGCCTTCCACTATGAGGCCTGGGGGCACCTGTGGTGCCCCCCCAAACATCCCTGCACCGGGGGGCAGGCACCGGATGGTGCCTGCCACACGGTGCAGGAATGTCTCAAAAGTGCATGTTTACTATTGTTGCTTGTGCTGCAGCCCGCAGCACAAGCCAGAACAGTAAACATACATTTCACGACCGCCATGAAGGCGGTCGCATCGTAATTCGGTATGCTGGACTTCTGATTCCTTGTCCGGCGGTCCAGTTTCCGGCACGGCATCATAATAGGGCCCTTATAGTACTTTTTAATATATTAAAAGTGAGTCTGAATGTACAATATATACAATAAGGGGCTGATTACAATGTCGGGCAGAAAGCCTCCTCACGACAGTCGGAATTTTCTTGACCGCGTCGGAACCATTTCGACCGGCTCGATCGGACTACATTCCGACCAACTGATTACGATGTTCGCGGTCGGAACGTAAACTGCGCGGTCATTTAAAATTGGTTCCGACCGGCTCTTGGAGTATCCGTGTCAGTCGGAACCGCATCGTACACCCCTATGAACAGCGTTTCCGTCCTCGGGATTACGATGTCGGTTTCCAACAGCTTTTCTGTGCCGGCCTTTCCAACACGAAAAGGCTGTCGTAAGTGATTTTGGGGGCCCCTAGCAGGGCCCCCTTCATCCTGCAGCCTCCGGTTGGGGGCCGAGGAGGTACCTAAAGGACCCCCCTGTAAAACCCTGCACTGACAGGATGCAGGGTTTTCCGCACATAACCCATTTCCCCATGGGAGCCTGTGTTACGGCCGGTTGTCGGGCGGAACACGAGCTTGTACGAAAGTAGGATCTGCTTCTTATGGTTACCCCCACTTTTTGCTTTTTGCACCCACTGTTTTGACTAGTCTGGCTGGGATCCTGCTATTCAGGACCCCAGCCTATCTGCTTTCTCCTTTAAATTGCTATGCATGTACTTTGGTACCCTCCAGATTGGATACTGGGGTACCCTTATAAGTCCCTAGTATATCGCATGTACCCAGGGCATAGGTACCCCAGAGGCCTCCCATGGGCTGAAGCATGTATTATGCCACCCATGAGAGGCCATGCAAAATGGGACTACATGACTGCCATTGCAGCCTGTGTAAGCTGGTGCTTGCACCACTTACGAAAGATATAGGTTTACTATATCTATAGGTTACTACACTTAAAACTTATACGTCACCCCTATAGCAGGCCTTGTCAATCCTGAAGGCAGGGTGCTGGGTTTTACGTGAGAGGGTGCTCCTGCATGAGCAGAGCCCCTCTGCAGCCTTCGGAGACCATTCTCCCGGGTTGTCTGTGACACAGCCAGACATATAGGTAGAGGTGCATTATATGTTCGAGTAAAATGCTATCTCGAAAACGGCTGCAACAAAATATGTAGTGTTTGGTATCAAACACCTTGGAATCATACCTCCACACCAGTAACTGGTGTGGGAGGTATGATTCCTCCCCTCAGAAGCAAGCTTCTGGGGGTACCTAGTTCTACCAGTACCAGCTTTCTCGACCCGGACAGCACAAAATGGATGCTGCCAGCCACAGACACGATTCTGCCCTCCTGCTGCTGAGCCAAGCTCGAGCAGGGAAAGGCAGCACAATAGGCATCCTGTCACAGGGAGGTGTGACCACCTCCCAGACAGGATTTAGTGTATTGGGGCTGGGTGGGTGCACTGTCTCAGTGCCAGAAAGTCTGCATGAGGGGCACATTTGTTGTCCCTGTGCATAGTTCAGCTCAAACCAGTTCTGGGATCCATTTGCTCCTGCTCTGGCGCGAAACTGGACAAAGGACATGGGAGTATCCTCCCCACTGTCCAGACCCAACCCTAGGAGGGTCCCCTGAATCTGTCCAACCCTCTCCCATGGGTATAAAATGGGTTACCTGGCTACAGGACATTAGATTTTACAAGAAGAAACCACTACGCTTCGACCATCTGGACACGCTGGACTTTGCTGGACCTCCATTGGGCTCGACTTCGTCTCCCTTTCCGTCTAAAGGCTCGTCTGTGTCTGTGCTCCATACAGGCTCTGTGCAGGACCCTGTGGACCTCCAAGACATCTGAAGAATCTCCCTTGGGGTGAAGGAGTCACTCCCATGCATTTGCAGGCACCATAATGCATCTGACTGGTCTGCTGATCGTGAGCTCCTGTGGACTCCAAAGGCTCCAGCAACACAGGAAGTGGGTTCTGAAGGTCTCCGAGGTTGAGCTGCCCTCTTACCAAGTTGAGGCCAGTATCCCTTGTGGGGACTGCATAACCTCTATCTCTGTGCACTGTGTTCATTTGCAGCTGCATATGGGTGTTGTCATGCAACAATTTCGTGCATTGGGCTATTTATAGCCCCGACCCCAGCGCCCATTTTCTACAAAGGACTCTGGCCTCTTCACACTCTGTGCCCTGCTAGCTGTTGTTCTGTGAAACTGCCTGAGGTCCCCTTGCGACTCCTGTGCCTCCATCCTGTGGGTCCACTTGGGGGTCAACACTGCTTTTCTTGGGCTCCCCTGGTTGCTCCAGGCCTGCCCTGACTCTCTTTGCTGTGGTGAGTCTCCTGGTCCTTGCTGGGCCAGACCATAACTGAACTTGACCATCTTCATGGGTTGCCGCTGCCAAGGCTTGTTGGTGCTCCTGCCGGACACCGACCCCTCAGGACTTGACATCCTTTGTGGGACAGCTCATATCCGGCTCCTGGTCATCCTAGACATCTCCTGGTCCCTGCAGCTGAAGAGTCAAGCTCCCCATCAATGCACCTGAAGCACCCGACATCGGTGGGCATTCGTCTACCGAGCCCCTGGTCACTCCTGAGTGACCCAGACTCTGTCCCCTCTGCTTTCAGGTTCCTTCCATCAAGAATCCACGTTTCCTTCCAGCAGCAGCCTTTCTTTGAGGTCTTCCATAGAGAACGACGAGTGTTTCGACGCCACTTCAGACCTATGCACCCAGCTCCTCTGGGATAGGTAACTCGGGTACTTCGGTATCCACGGGTGGGGTGGCTCTCCAAACTCTTAAGTTCCAAAGGGTTTCCTCATAATCTGCTGGGAAGGGTCCTTAATCTTTAATTCTTCAACCGCGACTCTCCCATAGAGTTGTACGGACAGTGGACAGCATATACCAGGCCAACTTCTCACATTGGTGTGCAGCGGTTGGGATTCAAGCCTGCATTGTTTTACCAGATAAATCTTTGTATTGATTAACTGAAAAACCACTAGTCTCTAGGCACATATAATACTAGCTTAGATAAGTAAGTTCTACTGAACTTGGGGTTGAGTAGCCAAAGGTCTAGCACACCCTTTCTCCAACCTAAGAGAGTTTAGTTCCCACTAGTTAGGTAGGTGCATACACCACACCACACTTAGTATGTCTTCTAAAGGAGGTGCCACTGGTGGCCCTCTGCCAAATAGATATGATGACTTCACATTCACAGAATTGAAAGCCATGTGTGTATCTAGGAAGCTGAAGACAGGGAGAAATGCCAACACTCAACGTCTCATTGAGGTGTTACTGTTAGATGACCTTAGGAAGACTCCTGTTTCAGATGAGCAGGACAGAGTGGGTGGGACAGGGGATGAAGACAGATCAGGAGGGGACACCTTCTATGATCTAGACTCAAACCCTGCACAGGAGGATCAAAATGATCCACCCCTGGATAACTCAGATCTCCAGGAGGAAGATGGAGAGGGTCATGAAGACCCTCACTTCATTCCCCCAGGGAGAGTGCAGAGTCTACCCAGGAGATCTAGATCTCCCTCTGCTGAGTCAACACACTCTAGATATTCTATAGGGACCTCTGTATCTAGCAAGAGGGACAACTCTTATGACAGGGAGTGCCAATTTCTTGAGCTTGAGAAAGCTAGGCTTAGGCTCAGGCAAGAGCAATTGGCCCTGGATAAAGGGTCCCTAGAAGTCCAGAGAGCTAGGAAAAGGTTGGGACTAGAGTCCCATGGTGGCAGCAACAGTGTCCATAGAGGTAGGGAACACACATCATAATCAGCCCCTAAATTCTATATATGAAGAAACATGTTATTATATTTGTAAAAAAATATGTTAAATATATATTTATGTAAAAAACCCTAAAAACTTAACATATTAATCATATATGTTAAAATAATGTATTACAAAATACTAAAGATATATAAGTTTAAAATGTTCATGTTGATAAAAAAGTTATTGTACATGACAATTATATTGAAAAAATGTATGACAGTGAGTGTTGAAATGCAAATAAATATAACATTTATAAATACACAGCAAATACACAACTATTGGGGTTACTAAAATGACGACATGTAATACATAAAAAGTATTTCACAAAAACACTATGGGCCTGGTTACGATAGCGGGAGGACCGCCACCGTCAGCCCATTGATGGTGGTCCCCCCGCCAATCGTAAGGGCCGATCCGACCACCACATTGCGATGGCGGTCGGATCGGTGGCGGTCAGAAAATCCGACCTCCACGGTTCCGACAGTCGGATTGAATCCGACCGCCAGTCGGACCGCCCGCATAGCCCAGAATGATGGCGTTGCCTGTTGGGTACCGCCGGTCATATTATGATGTCAATCCCTGGCTAGCCTTTCCATAGCGGTTCACCCGCCGTGAATAGGCTTGCGATGATGGACATTGGGGGCCCGTACCGGGCCCCCCTTCCCCCGTCCCATTCCTATGGGTGTTGGGGGGCATCATATCCCTGTTCCAAGTTACAGGCACCACATGGTGCCTTTCACGTAGTACAGGGATATGTAAAACTTCCCTTTTTAACATTGCGGCGGGCGCTGCAACCAGCAACACCTGCCGCAATATGAAAGGTGGGTAATGCGACCGCCATGGTGGCGGTCGCATCTTAATTCCTATTGTGGGATTGCCGCAATGTTGGCGGGTGGTCCCAAATAGGAGACGATGACGGACGTAACCCCCCCTAAGTCTTTCTTGAATTTCCACTTGATAGCCTGAAATAGAAAGCAAAGTATGCTATTAAAAACTTTACATACACGTATAAACCCTACTTTTATCTATAGAACTAAAACAAAATAAAAGGCAACAAAATAAAAATATAACACTGCTTAAAAGGCAATCTTTGTTTGCAAAAAAGTTAAACACAGTAAACCAAGTGTTCAATTTACAAGGGTGTAAATTAATATTCTAGCCCCAAAATAAAATACATTGTAGTAAATTTGAAATATTGAAGGGTGTAGATTTACTATTTTCATTCTATTCTAAGCCACATTGAGCAAAGTGTTGGGCTTTAAGGAGTTTAGCTTTACTATTCCAAATCCAATCTAGGCGGCATTGGGGAAAGTGCTGGACTTTAAGGGATGTATATTTAAAAATCCCACTCTAATCCAAGCCACATTGGCGAAAGTGTTGGACTTTGAGGGAGGTAGATATAAGATTTCCACTCTAATCTAAGCCACAAAATAAACAAAATAGTGAGAAAAATTTTAATTACTTCTCTAAATTAATATATATAAAATACCAATAAAATAATTATTTCCTAACTTACAAAAACAGATAAAAACATAAACAACAATTGAAACAATTATATAAAAATAAACAAAGTACAATAAATATTCAAAAGTATACACAAATTGAAAATAAACAAAGTGTAATAAATTAAATAAGTTTACTAAAATTGTAATTATATTTAAATACATTTATTACAATAACAATACCCAAGAAAGTAATTATATGTTCAAACAATAAATAAAACCACATACTTTAGAAAAATTTAAATATAAATATTATTATATTGAAAAGCATTCATAATTAAGCAATAACATTATGTAAATAAATAAATAACAATGCATTTAAAACTATAACCCAAATATTTTTGAAATATTCTACTTTTATTTAAAATATAAATTATGTAAACATTTAAACAAATATTCACATTTTGAAAACTCCTCACCTAATTCCCCAATAACCCCAACGTTCCACTCATAAACATTTTAATATTTAAAAGAGCATGCCAAAACAAAACACCAATATATGTGCATGTTATTATTTACATTATATAGAAAAACACAATAAATATGAAAATAAGAAAATACATCACAATCAAACTGCATACTTTTTAAAAACATTATAATCAAAAAATGACTCTCTACCCTTTTTCCGTATAAATCGCACACCCCACTCCTAAAAAGGTAAAATAATTACAAATATATGTAACAAAAAACATATACATAAAATAAAATAGCAGAAAACTGACAGTAAATATAACAAAATTTAAACAATTATATTATTAACAGCACTATTTTTAAAAAACACTTAAAAAGATATTTTTACCTGTGATATTAAACTTGATTATATTTTTGACATCACAATATTACTGCAACATTATTTTTACGTCACAATATTTTTTATTTTAATTTGTTTGGTGGAATAACCTTGTTAACATCTTTGATTTTGTCAAGAGGTGTAATCTGTGATCCTAGAAGCTGAATTAATTTTATTATCAGTGAGTGGTCTTGAAGGAAACTTGAGTATGAAAAAGATAGAGCAGTGATTGCTTCATAGTTAGATTTATTTCCTGAGTTTGGGACAATGCTTGGGTTGATCAGTATGTGACTTAAATGAGAGCTAGGTGGGAGCATAATAGGGGATGTAGAAAGAGTGGTTGAGCAGGAGTAATGCAAAGGTGGGAGAGAGTTCAAAGTCAGCAGGCCAAAAATGGAGGTTGGCTGCGTGTGAAGAAGTAAATTAGCCAGTGTAGTAAGTAAAGGCTGTCAAGATTTGGGAAGTTAGAAGAAAAAGGGAAACTGGGGAAAGAGGGTTCGTGTGTGGAGATGTGATGTGGCACAGTCACAGCTTCAATTTATGCTGCTTAAAAGCCCTAAAGGTGGCAATGGATGTTATTCAAGAGCTAGACTTTGCAATATTAGCAGGATTCTGAGATGAGGGGTTAGACAGAACATGTGGTAATGAGGAAGCATATTAAGAGGACATTTGATTGGGGATGGTGGAGCTTTGAGGTAATTGTGAGAAAAATATTAATGATAGGGATTGATGAAATGATTAAACAAAGGGCCTGATTTAAATCTTGGCGGTATTACTGTTCCTGTCCTGCCGCAGAGGTGGTTCCAAGTACTCCGTTGAGCTGAGGGCGGTCCACCCGCCGTATTTAGATGTTGCGGCAATAGACGCAGTCCCGCGCCGGTCTTCCCTGCTGGCTAACAGTATTCCGTCGCCGCCAGGCTGGTTGACTTGAGGCAAGCCGATTTAGATGTTCTCATTGTGCTGGCAGTGTCCTGGAGGTGGAGTCCTGACGGAGTGAGGCCATGGTGTGTGGAGACAGATAAATGCTATTTATTTTCATCTCAATACGCATATAAGTTGTGAATCTGTCAATATGTATATGTAGGTAATGTGTACTGCAAAAACGGGGTGGCTGAGCATCGTGGTCAAGTAGCAGCAGCACAGGATGAACCTGGACAATGGCGTTCAAGACGGAATCGGTGGTGTGACAGTGAAAAAAGTGGGTTTTCACCTCTCTTTCCTCCATTCCGCCAATTCGAGCCTGGAGGTTTCCCCACCACTGTTGCTTCAACGGAAAGGCACGTAGTAATCTGTACAGGGGAATCTTGGCAGGACTTCCTCCAACAGCAGCTTCTGCCTCTGATGCCGTTGACGTGGGAGAAAGATTCTAGCGGAGGCGACGGGACTGCGGCGGATTTCCCTCCAGTGACCAGCCAACATCTAAATTGAGCTGGCGGACCGCCAAGGCGGTCGGGGGGAAGACTGCTGAAAAAGCGGTGGCGGGACCAGTCCCGCCAAGATCTAAATCAAGCCCAAAGAGAATTAGAGACTCAAAAATAGAGAGGAGGCAGTAAAGGAGAGGTAGGTGCGTGAAAATGGAAAGAGGCGATTAAATAGTAAGACAACAGCTTAAAAGGTGACTTTTATGTGGTGGGAAGGAGATAGCATATATACTAGCAAGAGGTATATAAGAACTTGTGCTATTATGGAGTAGAGAGTTTATAGAGTGTGATAGCTGTCTTGTCTATCCCATTTACCTGCTTCACTATTCTTTGTTTGTCCTGCCTATGGAGCATTTCTTCTTTTCTGTGTTCTAATTGGATGACTTTGTCCTGCCACTGCTTGCATTCTGGGAACTAATTTTCTCATTTTCTTTCTATGCTCCATGAGATTGCATGTGTTTTCTTTTTCTTCCCCCTGTGTGCTGCTTCTCCCCCACCAAACACTTCCCCTGGTGAGCTTCTTGTTGTACCTGTCTACTCCTACCCAGCTCGCCAGTTGTTTTGCTATTATTTTTTCCTCTTCCCTCTCCTCTTCAAGCTTCTCAGTTGATCCCTGATCCCTTCTCCCACTCTCCTTGCCCCCTCTGCTTTGACTTCCCTCCCTCCCACTCCTCCATTGCTTTCCCGCCCCACCCATCGTGGCATTCACCTTCTTTGAGAAACTAAATGAATTTAAAAAAATTGACAGGCCAGGCAGTTGTAATTTGCTGCCAGGTTGCTCCTTTTTCAAAACACACTTTAACAAACGTTTAAATTATTACTTGATTTATTTACCACTCCAACAGTGGTATTTTCTTTCTTGGAGCAGTAGACTACATCGCACCCCTATACACGTGCCTACATGCTAATGCATGTACACTTTATCATCCTGTGCAGTTGTAGCATCATGACACGTGCGCTCATGGGTGAAGACGCTTCTACAGGGCCGGCTCTGGGGCAGTGCGATCGGTGCCACCACACTGGGCGCTAACTTCAGGTGGCGCTGTGTTGTCTAATATATTGTGGATTAAATGCACCTGCTGCAGTGTTCCTTGCCTCCAGCAGTTTTCAGGCAGCAATAAAAATGCCATGACAGCAAAGGTGATTAATGGACTGGCTGGAGAGAGATCGAGTTTTGTCTAGTGGAAGTTTTGACTCATCATAAAGTACTGCAGAGGGTGAATATGCCTGCTGCAAAGTACATGTACCATGCCGATCACAGAAGTGCATATATTGTAAATAGTTCAGTGGGTTACTGCTTTTGTCAGAAAGATCATTTTCTTACTTTCAATTTATAAATGAAATCCGAATATAGAACAGTGAGCTATTAACTGTCTTCAAAGAGCTTCATGGAAACTGCAAAGGATGGTTAGCCCCAGTCTTTCATTATCCTAATGTTGCAAAAAGGGTTCAGTTGGGTAATTTTAATTAATAAAAACAACCCCCAACCATGGTGGTACGTTTTAAATTCTGAGCTTGCGCTTCTCAAGATCAAGCACGCTTGAAGTATACTGCCTACCAGTATGAATGACATGTGGCTCCTATACCTTACAGTCCTCCTTCTGATGTAACATTTCCTATGTACTGATGTACACACATGATTCATTGCCTCTGTGTAACTTGTGTGTGATGTAAAGTGCTCTAACACCATATACTGGTATCAGTAGCGCTATAAACAAAAAGAAAAGCATGTAAGAGAGAATGGTTATGGAGATGTGAGGGTCACTGTTAAAGGGTGGTAGTGAGGGAATCCGTGGTGGAGGTGGTCATTGGGGGGCATCTACAAACATCAGTCTCATTGAACTTTATTTGCCAATGCTGAACACCATCGGCAGAAAGTGCTTTTTTTCTTTTGTCGATGCTAAAAAACATTGTGGGAAAAATGCACTGATAAAGACAATAGGTCTACATTGGCAGCCAAAAGACGAGACCTATTGGCTTTGCCACTGTTTGTTTCATGAGTGCACATTTTGAAGCAAATGCCAATAAACCCAGCACGTGAGACACTAAAGAGTGGAAATATGTGAACACGTCTTTGAAGTCTTTTTTCTGAGTTGTGTTTTGATCAACTAGGATTTTAAGGCCAACTTCACAACTGTTAACAGAGTACAAAGAAATCATTTTATTACTGACACATACACATTGAGGGGCAGATTTACAAGCCCCTTGCGCCGCCGGTGCATCACGTTGCGTGACGCACTGGTGGCGCAGCCTGCTAAGTGATATTTACAAGAACAGGCAAAGTCACCCTGCGTGACTTAACCTGTGCTTGTAAATATCGCCCCTGTTCACGCAACACTTTGCGTGTTAGGGGCGTGACATGGGTGTTGCTGTGAGTGTTCCCACGCAACACCTATGTCCACTGATGCATTTCCAGATTTACAAGAAATCGTAAATCTGGAAATGCGTCAGAATGCTACGCCACCCTAGGGGTGGCGTAGCGAGTGCAACGAGGAGAAATGTTTTCATTTCTCCTCGTTTTTTTCCTCTTTCAATGCGTTCTGCATTCTACAGCACACATAGGAAGAGGAAATCACCTCAATTAATTGTTTTTGAGCAGGAAGGTGCCCCTTCCTGCACAAAAACAATCACCCCACGATGCAGGCATCCTTGCACCATGGTGCAAGGGTGCCTGCGCCGGCGCATGGCAGCAGTTTGTGTGCCAGCGCAGGGGGAAGCACAGAGATGCGACTTATTGTTGTAAATATGTCGCATCCCTGTGCTTCGAAACTAACGCAGCGCAGCAAAATGACTTGTGGCACCACGCTGCGTTAGTTTCTTGTAGATCTGCCCCTGGGTACTCTGCAGCTGGTGGCACTGAGCCCTGCTCATATTAGCCCCACTGACTGATATCGTAGGGTGACTAGGCACAAAGGTCAGAACCCAGAAGAGGAGTTTCTTATAGTATAGGGTAGCAGTATTCTCATGGGCCGCATAACTGACCCTAAAATAAATCTTTGCCATGAAAGTCAAGGAGATACCACTTTCCCCACAGGACATATTTTTAAAGTTTGAAACAGGTCCAAGGCCTGTGAACGGCCCTGCTACCGTCTGATGGCCCAGGCCCCACAAACACTTCAGACATGCCTGAAACTTTGAAAAGATCTGATACTACCTAGCTAGATTGCAATTATATGTATTGTCAAAAACATGGTTAACCATGTCATCGTTTGTCAGTGATCATAAAACAGGTGTTTAGTTCTCCACTTTCTGAAAATATTAGATAGTTACCAGTAACCAAAGAATCAGTTGAGAAGGGATTTCAATCAATCAATCAGGGGTTTGTAAAGCGCACTACTCACCCGTGAGGGTCTCAGGGCGCTGGGGGAGGGGGAGGGTGAGGGGGATAAGCGACAACTCAAACTCAGCTCTCACCTGTGCCCTGGGGTGTTAATGCATGGCATGGAGGAATAATCTGTGTGTGCTTTGAAGACAGTAAGACACTGAATACTCTGCAGGGGGCAAACAGGCCCTATTTCTGGCACTGGGCATAAAAGAGCATAGTGGGCAACACACAAATATCACGCAAACAACTGTGGTGGTAGGGTTAGTTAAAAGAAGGGTGGCGGAAGGAGATAGTCCAGAGGGATAGAGTGACAACTTTAATTCATCGAGAGCGAAGCGAATAACGCTTACATTACACTTAGCAGTCACATAGCTGCAAGTGATGGAGTGTCTGTCTGCTGGGAGAGGCCAGCTGCACAGCAGTCCCAATTAAGAGACATTTGGAATGGAGCATGGAAACATCACCCCATTTAGAATGTTTAGTCTACGACAAGGTCAGAGGTATGGAAAGCAGCAGGGTAAATGCTAGGGAGACCAGCAAGTGGGCAGGTTTAGCAATTTGTTTCTAAAAGCCAAAAAATATTGATAAACTTAGACTCACTATACTTTCAGAGAAACTCTGACTGCATTTTATTAAAAATACTTTTGCCACCTGAGCTGGCATACCTACTTAGTGGCAGTCATTAGATGTCACTACATAAACTTCAAAGGTCTTACTGTGCTGTGGCTCTGGATGCTTTTTCTCTCATCACTCTGTCATCTCGAACGTACCAAGTGTCATTCCGTATTGGATGCAATGCATATAAGCCAGGGCACGTTGACCCAACACAGACGTTTGTGAAGTGCGTTATGGCACCGCTCAGCAGCAGTGACCTATTGTGATTCAGGTCATCAACTGGCCCAGCGGCTCCGTGTGTGATCGCTTGCCGGTGACTTCAGGAACCTTGTGAAGGTCAAGAGATTGAACCCCCATGCAGGCAGTTTGTCGTCGTACAGATGGCGATAAATTTAGTAGCATTAAATGGGAAATAAAATACCCCTCATTGCGTAATGGAACATCCCTACCGAGTCAGACGAACTGTGTTTTATAGATTTTCCTGCAATTTAAAGGTTATTTTGTACAGTACTATTTTTCAAGAGTATTGTATGTTGGATTTTTATCGTATTTGGTCTTGTTGGTATAGATAAAGATTTACTATTTTTATAAACTGGTGTATTACTGTATGTGTTCACAAATGCTTTACACACTGCCTCTGAGATAAGCCTGTCTGCTCGTGCCAAGCAACCAAGGGGGTGAGCAGGGGTTATTTTAGAAGTGTATCCCCCTGACCCTGACTAGAAGCAAGGGTCCCTATTTGGACAAAGGTACCTACCTCTGCCAACTAGAGACCCCATTTCTAAAAGTCCCTCTTTTCTACATTACATATTTGCCCATTCTCTCTCACTCTCTCTTTCTCTCTATCCAGGCCCTAACTCAGCCCTTTCCTGTCCTACCGTTTCTCTTGTCCTCTCTCTTTCACGATTAGATAATTTTGGCTTAGAGGTCCGCCGATAAAGCTCCTCCTGGGGCTACCGCGATACTGAATACGACAGAGTCTAACAATTCCAGCCGACCGCGTCGATACGGGTCAGCTAAAGTGTCGACAGACTCGTACACAATACCTTTCTTGTTGCGTCCAACACGTCGGTGCGGGTCGGTCGGGGCAACCGTCGTGGTCTCTTGTGAAACGGAGCGTTGCGGCGGACGATGTCCTCACGATTCTGTGCAGGCAGCGGCTCGTTGACGGAGTCGGTGAGACCAGGGCTTGCGTTGAAGGGTGAGATGATGTTCGCTGCGGTGCTGGCAGGTCACGGTGCGGCGTCAGAGCCGGTAGATGTTCGGGTCGAGCAGCGACAGAGTCGGTGACGTCCTTGCAGCGTGTAGTGAAGCGTTGTGGAGTACGGTACCCACAGGACGTGGTGCAAGCAGCGGCTCATTGACAGAGTAGGTGAGACCAGGGTTGCGTTGCGAAGTGAGGCGTTGTTCTCGGCGGTGCTTTCAAGACACGGAATCCTGCGACGGACTCGATGGCAGAGTCGGTTACCCTTTTCTTCTGTGGAGACGATCAGAGACGGTGCCTACAGACACGGTGAGGTCTTTGCTCTTCCTGAGACCTCTAGAACAGGGGGCAAGCTCAGTTCAAGCCCTTGGAGATCTTTTCTTCAAGCAGGGGGACAAAGCAAGCAGCAAAGTCATTTTCTCCTTTCCTTGGCAGCAAGTAGCCACGGCAGGCCAACCCCAGACAGCAAACAGCACAGGGGCAATATTCTTCCTCATCTTCTCCGGCTCTTCTTCTTGGCAAAGGTTCCTCTTGATTTCCCAGACATGATCTAAAAGTCTGGGGTCTGTGCCCCTCTTTTTCTTCACAAAAATCTTTTGTTCTCTGAAGGCAGAGAGTGTCTGTACCCAGCCAAAACCAGTTCTGTGGGGCACTTTGCAAGTGCACAACAACCTCCATTGTCAGTGTGAGCCCTGGCTCCAGACACACCACAGAGGGGCGGAGCCATCATTGTGGAAGGCAGGCACAGCCCTATTCAGGTGCAGGTGCTACTCCTCCCACCACTCCAAATGCAGACCAGGCCTATTCAGCCCAGCCCTAACTCATCAGGCTCTCTGGAGCCACTGCTCCTCCCCAACCACTGACACTCCAAAGCCAGATATGCAATACACAAACCTAGCAGAGGCATACTGGACGGCTAAGCAAGAAAATACCTACTTTCTAAAAGTGGTATTTTCAAACACAGAATGTAAAAATCACCCTCACTAAAAGATGCATTGTAACATTCAGGCACTTCATATACATTCAGTTCAGGCATATCAAACCTTATTTTCCTACCTTGTTCCCAGGGGTATTTATGTTTATAAGATGTTATAAACAAACTCCCCATTCTATCCTATGGGAGCAGGTAGCCTTGCAATAGTGAAAAACTAAATTGGCAGTATTTCACTATCAGGAAATGCCACACACATCCGGTCAAGTCCTACCTTTCACGTACAATGCACCCTGCCCACAGGGGTACCTTGGGACTACCATAGGAGTGACTAACATGTAAGAAAAGTGAAGGTTAGGGACTGGAAAGTGTGTGCACTTGCCAAGTCTACATGGCAGTACCAGAGTGCACACAGGCTCTGCAATGGCAGGCCAGAGTTTACATTTACCGGCTGCTTATGTGGGTGGCACAATCAGTACTGCAGCCCACAAGCAGCATTTGATTTACAGGCCCTGGACTCACACAGTGCCATGTACTAGGGCCTGACTAGTAAATCAAATATGCCAATCATGGAATCACCAATCCATAACAACAATTTACAAAGGGAGAGCATATGCACTTTAGCACTGATCAGCAGTGGTAAAGTGCCCAGAGTCATAAAACCACTAACAACAGGTCAGAACAAAACACAGGAGGAAGGCAAAAAGTCCTTGGATGGCCCTGCAAAAAAGGGACAAGGCCAACAGGGACAATAGAGACAAAAGGAGCAATAGAGGGGGGAGAATAAAAGAGCACCAAAGAGGTGTTTAAAAAAAATGTTTCTCTTTAAGTGGCCACACAGGGCACATGCTTCTCCCTCCACTCCCTTTCACACCACTATGCGGAAAGGTCTTTGAATTGGTAGAGCAAGTGCCCTGCCATTGAGATCTAGGGTTTATTGATAGATGTGCATGTGAATGGCAGGAGTTGGATCTAAAGGAAGTGACTGCAGAAAGACTGCAGGATATGACAACTGGAGTGACAAAAATGACAGCAGGTTTCCAAGTCACAGCAGCAGGAATTTCAGGATGGTGATGTGGAAAATCACCTAAGTGAGAATGATGTCCGAACTTGCATATTCAATCACTCATCCACCCATACATTCCTCTCAGTGAGTGAAGCAACCACTGCAGATATCTGCATGTGATTTAATTGTCATTCATGTATTAAATGTACATGTTGTGGGAGAGTTGAACATTTGTAATAGTCTGCCCTGCTGAATCTGTTCTGCAGGAAATTAAAAATTGCACTCACTGCAGTCTCAGAGAAAAGGAAACTTGCATTTCTACTGCTATGATGTACCTGTTCTATGAGGTAGTAAATCTTGCACTACTGTTACCCGATTTGAATGCCTCCTGTGATGCGAAAACCTTGCACACCTGCTGACCCAACTGTCTGTTCTCCGAATATATTGAATGCACTTGCAAAACATGCCCTATGAATCCATATCTAATATATGATAAAAGGCCAGATGTACAACCCTTTTTTGTAGCTGCAAACGGGAGATTGGCCCGTTTGCGACTGCAAAAAAGGTTCCAGGCATGTACAAATGCTATTTTGCGTATCAAATAGCATTTGCGACTCTCGCTATTAGGAAGGGGCGTCCCTTCCTAATAGCGAGTCACCATGCCATGTACAGTTTACCACCTACTTCAAGTAGGTGGTAAACAACTCGCAAACGGGAAGGGGTCCCCAGGGAACCCCTTCTCCTTGTGAATGGGTGCGTAAATATTTGGTCCCAGGGACCACTGCCTGCCCTAAAAAAATGAAACTGAAAAGTTTCATTTTTCTTTTTTAAATGCATCCCGTTTTCCTTTCAGGAAGACGGGCTGCATTTGAAAAAAACTGCTTTATTTAAAAGCAGTCCCAGACATGGTGGTCTGCTGACCCCGGCAGGCCACCATCCCTGGGAGTGCTAGCCATTCCCAGTGGGGTCGCAAATTGCGACAGCCTCATTAATATTCATGAGGCATGCAATTTGTGACCCCATTGGGAATCGCAAACAGTGTCTAAGATACTGTTGTACATTAAGTTTAGCGAGTCACAAATTGCGAGTCGCAATTTTGCGCAATTTGTGGCTTTCTAAACTTACATACATCTGGCCCAAAGAGATGTGAAAGTGCATGGCCACATTGCGGCAATATTTGAACCCCCAGAAATGTAAACAGAAATAAATATGCATGATCTTCACAAAAATTAAGTCACAAGGTCCTTTGCTCAATTCTCCTGTTTTTAATCTTATGGTATGGAGCCAGAGGTAAAAAAAACGATTTTTTTAGTTACTTTACACACAATTTTAATACAGGTCTGACAATTTAACATAATCTCACACAAACTAGGGAACCCATAGCCAGGAGACTGTGCAAACAGCGAGCAGTAGTTCTCCAGTTGTGAAACCTACACTAGGTAGGTGCGGGTTCATCATCCCATGTGAGCACGTGAATGTCTTCTTCTAGCAGGAATTTTGTAGAACATCATGTCTGTTTCTGATCTGAGAAGGCATCTGTACTGCCAAAGACATCAGCCCTGGAATATAGAAGGTTTCTCCAGCACACTCCTGTGTGCCACCATTATAGAAGTCCCTAGAATACTAATATTGGGAATCTGCCTAATTTTTTTACCCGACTAGAAAACTAAAATATGGATTTCCAAGCTCTGCTCCACTTTAGAGGCTCTCTGATTTCAGGGGCTGACATTACAGTCAAGAAAATGATCATGAGCAAATCATTTGATTTGGGAGTTTGGCACAAATAAAGATAGAGAAAGGTGAGCACTGTGTTGGAACTAAAGAGCTAAGGCACAAAAGACGAGAGGCCTTTTCTTACTAGGCTACTACACATCTCTATCTGTACCCCATCTCTTGGAAGAAAATAAATAAGAAGTGTATCTTATACATCAAAAGGTCATTTGATTACTACTCATCTTTCAGTGGATCCTGGGCTATTTCAGTGGGGTCCTCAAGAATATTATGAGAGCTCCCTCCAATTCACATCCCTGTCTAGCACAGCTCAGCTCTGACTTCTATCTTGTTGGCCACTTGTACATAGGAGTTTCAAAATGGATTGGGCTCAATGGACCTAATCAAGAGCATTTGGTGATCGCCTTGTGTCTCACCTATTGGTGAGGTCAGTGGGGATCGGCATGTAAATAATAAACCTGTGCAGTGTGTACCCACTAGTATAAGTTTTATTCTGGGATCAAACACTGTGGGATATTAAAAACAAGAATGTGGGATCTAATGAATTGTTTCAGCTGTTTCACTGGTCCCACATTGTTATACAGTTGCTACGACTGTGTATCTGGACAACGTAAACATCAGAATATGGTGACTCAGTCCACATATCATCCAAATATGTTGGCTCAAGTCCTAGCCAGCTCACAGTGCCCCATTTGAACCCCTAACCTTACCAGGGTACCAGATGGTATCTGCAACCTCGAACCTGACCACTCTAATTCCTGAAGGAAATCATGGAAACAGATCTACCCTTTCGTTGTTACTTAGGCATGCCCAAGGGAGTCACAAGAAAGATACGAATCTGACTTTTCAAACATTTATTGAAACTATTGCATTCTTGTATAGAGAGCATGAGCTGCAATTATTAATGGAATGAAACAAAGCATTTTGACCAGCATTACAAGAATGGTGAAAAATATAAACAGTTCAACCATTATAACATTACTATGTGATTATATTATTATAGTGTGATTACCCTCTGCCAGAGCTCTTGGGACAGCTTAACCCTCCCAAACATGAGTATGATGTGCTAGAAAGCAGGTCTGAATGGAACAGGCTAACTTCCCTTCCAGGATGAAAGTCAGAGTCCACATGCTGCATTTCAGTCACAGTGCACAGCAATCAACGATAATTCAAGCAGAAGTGCTTGCTCTGCCGAATGTGGGACACAGGCAGTTTATATAATAAAAGCACGGTTCAAATCGCACTGTGTCAAAGGTGCACAGCTGATGCAATGGTTTGTTTGGAACCTTAGAGCTGCCTCCAACCAGACAACCAAATGCAAGGGTATCGAGTTCAATCTTCCTAGCCTTGGCCAAAGTGTACAAGCAACATGATAAAAATGCTTATTAAGAAATGCACTACATGCAGAATAATTTCTAAGAACATTGGGGCATATTATCAAGGGCTTTATCGGCGCTTTATCGCCACTTTTAGCAAGCTGTCGCTAACAGGCGTTAGCGACAGCTTTCAGGCGTTAGAGGTCGCGTTTACCATCGCCTTGCATGTCAGCGATAATTATCGCTAATGACATGCAAGGAAGGCGTTCCCTACTAAAAGCGACTGGAAACAGTCGCTAATCCACTACCCCCTATTAGCAAGGCAGGCGAAGCGATAAAATAATTCGCGCTAAGCGCGTTTATCGCTATATTTTATCTCCTGCTAGTGAGGATGACTTACCTGTTTAAAGTATAGGAGGTGGATTCTAATGCTGAATCCACCTTAGCGATAATGCGAGAATATCGCTGCTTTTCCAGCGATATTCTCACATTTTGCCGCTATCGCTGGAAATATTATCGCTATGGAGATAAACCTTGTTAATAGGGTGTTATCTCAGCGATATTTTCCAGCGATAGGCGGCGTTAACCAGAGTCGCGCTAAGCGCGGTTAGCGATAAATATCGCTATTCCTTGCTAATATGCCCCATTGTCGTATAAGTGCAAAGCATGTAAAAAGTCACCTTTGGAAAAAGATGTCAAGTTAAAACGTGTAGCTAAAATGGTGACTTATGGTGGGCCCTTTTGTACCTTACAACAACATGGGTATGTGGCCTTTCCCAGGACTGTGACCTTTAGGACATACGACTCACACTCATGCGTTCTATCATTCTTTCCAAAGTATACAGATGTGGTACTACAGGTGGATATAACACTGTCCGGTCAAAAAGAAATTAGGCCATTTGCTACGTGGCCACTACACATCTCTGTCTGCAACTCACATATGTGGAAGATGACACAGAGGACGAGGGTTAAGTCTACTTGCACATCAAAAGACTATCTGATTCCCATCCTCCAGTGGGCCTTGTCCACTTGAAATGCACATCTGAATTGCTCCGAGACCTTTATCTAATCCATATCCATGCCTGGCAAGGCTCAGCTCTGACCTCCATCTTGTTAGCCACTCACACACAGCAGTTCCTTTGTGAATTCCTATCTCTGTACAGTTAAAAACACACACATACTCCATGCTAAACCTACCACATGTATGCAGAGTAATAAGGGACATGTCATCCATGTCCAACATGGTTGTAGCAAGCACATGTCTCTTCTGAAAATTCAAAGGCAGGGCAATTTAAGCATGAGAGGCCAGTATGCACTCTCTCACTGATTGTAACGGGAAACAGGCCCGCCCTCCACTGATGATCAAACTACGAACACGACTGCCAGTCATCCCCAGTTCAGGGAGATTAAAGTAGTCACTCTCCAAAAAGGAAGATTACCATTGGGGTGCCTCTCTGGGGCACAGTACCCCGGTTTGGGTTCCAAGCCCTATTGCACAAAATGCCTGGAGCACACATGCATGATTGTCATGGGCACTGCAGGGAAAAATCAAAACCTACAGAGTTTTTACTGCAAAAAGGAAGCTATGGGCAGGAGTGCAAGTTCTGACAGCCACACAGGTGACCTAACTATTCCAACAGTAAGTCTCAAAATAAAGCACTAAATAAAATATTGTCTAGTAAAAGCAAAAGTTGTCACCTTAAAAGAAAAAAAAAACATAAAGGATTTACTACCAGGCTGAAGGTAGTGGAATATAAAGCAAAAACCACAAAATCTGATTCTTTGCCTAAAGCAACCCATAGAGAAAGGAATATCCACAAATCAAAAGACTGAAGAACAATACTGAAAATTAGTCCCGACTGATCTCAGGACTGTTTGTATGAAAAAAGAAACAAAGGGATTATACATTATCGCTGCACCCATTCCAGGAATTTGTGTTTGATGCAGTGGTAACAGGTACACATCCCAAGAGATCCACTCAGGCTTTCATCATTCTGAGGTCACTTAAATGACAAATATTGAGTCAAGTAACAATAGAAATCTGTTATTCAGCACCAAGATGACTTCCAAATACAAATCTTATGTTTTGTTTCAAATGCTACAAACTTATGCAACACAACTGATTACCTGGATTTCACCTGAGGATTTATCTGTCACCATGCCCTCCAACCGCCAGTTAAAAAGCTAGAACTTTACTGGTTTATTGTCAAGATGTGTGAGGGGAAATAAATCATTTTCAATAAGGCCAGGGAGATCTGGTCTTCATCTAAAAAGGAAGGCTTTTCCTTATCCAGCGATCAGGATTTTTAAACAACAGAAAACATGACTACTTATAACTACCTACAATTCCACCTGGGACCAGGCAGAACAGTAGTCATTTCGAAATTGGAAGTTCTGGTGGATAGAACAGTCCAGGATTTTTGAAGAGATACAGTTTTGTGTAAATAATGGAATGAGTATGAAGAGGGAAAACCCTGGTACATACTGACTTATTAAAAAAAAGAAATTACAGGACTAGAGATAAGGCGACTGTCATAGCTGCCCAACTGTGCACACCTACCATCACCAAGAAGGCTTATGAAGACATTCAACATTGTTTGGCGTTAGGAAGAAATGTGCAACCTTGGGGACCACCTGATATCAAGGGGTGTGGGGAACCATGGTAGGAGAAGGGGATGGAGAAATTAGGGGGTAAAAGACCTCAAAATAAAGCAGAAAATTGAAATACCAAACATATGGGAAAATTAGGTGATCTCATGTTGGAATATATTAAAACAGTCTCATGTAATGCAAACCATAACTTGAACACCAAATGCAATCTCATGATCCCATGCTTGATGTGACAGATGAAATTACAAATTACATAACTGATCTTGCAGGTGCAATTACATATCACATTACCATTAACACTAGCAGGTTTGTGCATGTTTTGTTATTGAATGATGTTGTATTTAAGGTGTTGTTACTTATTGGCATACATTTTGTGAGGTCATAAGCATCACATGCGGTGTGTGAGATATGGAGCTAACCTTACCCTGGGAATTTCAGGGAGTTTTTGGTTTTAATTCATTTCCATAACTGCACTGTACCTGTGGTGAATAAGTGAATTTTAGAAGTTTATGTAAACATACTTTAATGTGTTATGACCAAAGCTAGCCATAACTTTACTTGAACTAGGTTTTTTTTCAGTGAATCTCAAGGGGTTTTGATGCTATACTTTGTCCATCTTTTTTAAAAGTAGCCTCCTATCCAATGTGCATAGCAAGCAGTTAACCTCCACTTTGCACAGTCAAACAGCGTGGACATGGGTGGTTGACTTCAGGGCAAGGCCTGTGGCCTGGCCTGCAGAATGGCCCTTCATCCAGCTCTTTGTGGATGGCCATTCCTTCTTTGCACAGTGAAATGGCATTCACGTCAGGGGTTGGCCACACTTCCTGGTCTGCAGTAAGGCCTTGCGACCAATCCATCGAAGGCAGCAAACCCACGCTGCAAATGGCTGTCAGCTGTGCACAGTGGAGGGTTGTTCTTGGGGCTTGGCCATGGGCGTGGTCCTGCGGGCAGCTCTTTAGGTGTGGCCAACCATACTATGCATAACTTTTCCCTGTGCCCTGCATGGGTTGGTAACAGGGTCAGGTCTTTGGTCATTCCCTGCCACCAACTCTGCATGGACTGCCAACCCGTGCTGTGCATGATCTTCAGTTGTGCTCTTGGGGATATGAGGAAACCTCGCAGACTATTGAATCTTTGTCTGCGTTTCATTGTTCCACAGTTTTTTTCCTCCTGTTCCTTCAGGTTCAGAAGCAGCTGAATGCCTAGGAACATCCTCTTCAGCTCTGTCTGTCATGGCTTAGGTGTGAATGCAGCTGTGTCTCTCAGAAGAAAATGTTAAGACCTCCCTGCTCTTCTCAAAATGGCGGGAGTGGAGTCTATTGCCAAAAAAGAAGCACTATTTGATGTGGTGGAAGGATATGTAAAGTCAGAAAGTCCACAGACTCTGTTACAAGTCCACACATTTGAGAGGTTTTACTTCTAACTGCCTGTCAATTTTCAAGTAGATTCATGAAACAGTGCCAAACATATTAATGAATTATAATTTTTTTGCTTCCTTTCTTTTTGCCCCTTCAAATCTATTGTCACAGAACTTTACACAGCTACATAAAAATAAAAAGGTAAATATCTAAGGAATTTAATTTCAATTTGTCAAAGGATCCCAAAGTTATGAGAACACCTTTTTGACCCCTGCATTACAATTCTCTACCCCTTTTCAGATTTGTGTGAAACCTGGAATCCAAGCACTAAATTTAACTTTATGGGCCTCATTACGATGACAGTCATCATATCGGGCAGGTGTTCAACTGACTATATGTCCCACTTGCCTGATTACAATGCGACCGCCATGCAGGCTGTTGACAAAACTGCTCTTTTCTATAGAAAAGGGCCGCAACACAAGCCGCAGTGGAAAAGAACAGTTTACAAACATCCATGCACCGTGTGCCAGGCACCATTTGGTGCCTGGCACACGGTGTATGGATGTTTGGGGGGCACCACATGTGCCCCCCTGGGCAAATAGCAGAGGCCCACAGGGGACGGGGCTCTGCTAGGGGCCCACATGGCAGTCGGTCTGCCATATAAAGCCAGAGGGAAAGGGTCATCGTAATACCTATGGCGGTGCCTCTACAGGCAGCATCTCCATTGTAGGGATTACACTCCGACCGATGCTCTTACGGTCTCCTTGAGCCTGTCGGAGGCATGGGTCGTTCCCTCCGCCCACAGCACTCCACCAGATCTCATCATTATGCGGCAGTTGGACCGCAGCCTGAGATGTTGGACGGCCCCCACTGATGGCCTATCTGTGGCGATCTGCCCGACATCATAATCAGGCCCTTAATGTCAACAGAACCGTAAACATGTACATGTCTGCTGAAGCGTCTGTAGATTTTCCAAAAGTAAGTTTAACTGCCTGCCCCCCACCACCATGGATCTGCACTGAACTCAAAATATTAATAGTAGGCTAAATGTGCTATGAACATGGGACATTTCATGCAAATCCATGGAATGCCACTAAAGTTATCAGTAAACTAAACATTTGTATTCTTTTACCTTTGCAATGCTCCCCCTCAGGTGGATTATCATTGAAACATGAGACACTAGCTCCAGGCCTAACTAACAGCCTGCAAATTTCATACAGATGCATTAAACAATATGAGAGTTATTAGCAAAAAAAATCCATTTTGACCCCCCATTAACTCTGCCCTCCCTTGATGGATTTGTATGAAACTATACACATTCACATCTGCTGAAATTTGTGTGGATGTGTTAAAATGTTTTTTAGAATATGAGCACCCCCTCTCCAAGAAATGCCATCCACATTATCAGCAAATCAACTATATCTTTTACCCTTCTATATATGCCTCCCCCGAGTCCTCAGATTTTATTAAAGCCTGAGTTCCTGGCACTGGGCCTAACTGCCAAATTTCAGGGAGATCCATCATTCAATACCAAATTTATTAGCAAATGAATCCTTTTTGACCAACACAGCCCGTGTTGATGTGCTTAGCATGCAATATCAATATATCAAGACAAAGCTAAACATGCTAAGGGCCTGATTTACAAAGGTAAATTTACACTTTTCAGTAAGTTTGTCAGGGTTGCACTTATAAACATGCACATAGAACTCCTCAGGATCAGATCGATGAACAAATGGTCCACCTCTTGATATCCCCAATTCTGCTTTCCAAAAAAGGCACAGAGTTTTAGGGTGATCAAGCGAGGGAAAGGGAGTAGGGTAGGAACAGCAGGGAATAGGAAGAAACCTGAAAAGAAGAGTACAAGAGATCAGTAAGTATGTCAAGACTACTCTCATAAAGTCTCGTTAATTTAAAGGTACAAATATTACCTCCTGCATTCGTAATAATCGTTCCTCTAAAGAAAAACATCCACACTTGGACTACTTGAAGCTACAAAGGTTAATCAACCTCCCCCCCTGTGGACAGAGAGATACATTAGAAAACAATCATCCAAATAGAGCCAAAAATAAACACTCATTCCCTAGTAATGTGAACCTACCCTTTTCCTTAATGAAAAAACAAAGAAATCAAAAAGAACAAAATATATTCTTTGTAGATTGTATCAAAACATCCAAAGAGAATTATCCCCAATATTTTGTGTCTTTATTCCTCACAGAAAGTCTTTCTTTAGGACAAAAAATAATATCAAAAATAGTTCCAGTTAATTCCTTTGGCTCAAAAATAAACGAGAATAATAGGAACTAAGGCGCTCATTACGATGGCGGAACGATCGCCACCGCCGGGCCGGCGGTGGCGATCTTTCCGCCATCATAATGAGATTTACCCACTGCCATATTAGGATGGCGGTGGGTATCGGGGCGGATGCAAAGTCCGTCTGCCGCTTTTCCGCCGGTGGCAATCGCACCGATTGCCTGGCGGGCAGAGCAGGGCCACTAATATGGTGGCGGTGCCTAGCAGGCACCGTCCGACATATTAGGATGTGTCTGTGGAGAGACCTTTCCATGGCGGCGTTGCCGCCATGGAGAGGCCTTTGCATGGCGGCATTGCCGCCATGGAAAGGCTGGCGGGATTGGGTTTGGGGGCCCGTTGCGGGCCCCCCTTGGGTGGGGGTGTCGCTGCACTAGGGGTACCCATGGTACCCCCCTGCATTTCCATGCACCAAGTGGCAGGCACCGCGTGGTGCCTGCCACATGGTGCAGGGAAATGCGGTGCAAGCACCTTTAACATTGCAGACGGTGCTGCAGCCAGCAGCATCGCCCACAATGCTAAAGGCCCAGGATGCGCCCACCAGTATGGCGGGCGCATCCTAATCGCAGTGGTGGGACCGCCGCATGTCTGGCGGGCGGTCCCAATCACCGCTACGGTGGCGGGCGGACCAAGTCCGTCCGCCATCGTAATCAGCCCCCAAATGTCTCACATCATCGTTGTTCAGATCCTCACAGCAAAATGCCCTTAAATCGTATTACATTCATGTAATTAGCAAGTCTTTTTAAGTTGAAATTGTCTTTCCAGAACACTGGTAGCCGGAACCTTTGAACTTCCATAAAATCTATTTATGAAACACGTGTCTCAAACCTCTTTTCCTACCTGACTGCTAGACCTCAACAATCAGCAGAATTACTTGGACTGTGTCAGCAAACAAAAAGCGGGAGAGCGTTGTCCGACATTTCTCCCTCAATCTCCAATCGACTGGGAGGGATCCAACTGAGAATAGCGTTGGAATCCAAAATCTTCCCTTGCCTCCAAACTTTCCACTATGAATTACGCACGCAGGCTGACGTGCGAAGACGTTTAACTTCCCCAGACTTCCACTGTGCTTCGACCACAATCTCCCATTGACTCATGGGAAATGTAGGCATACTGTACCCGAAATCCTTAAAAGGAAGAAATAATCAACATAAGCAAATGCGTTTACAAAGAACCTGCTCAAGGCATTCTGGAACGATAAAAGCAACATTGCATTTTCCTTTCCGTCTCGTAGGCGCCTGACAGATTCAACACTTGACAAAGTCTATGTCTATTTTCTACTAACAAAGGTATGTTATGAATAATATTGTTCTAATTGTGGAATCCCCAAACATAAAAACATAGGACTGTCCTATCTTTTTATGTGTGAAGCCTCTGCAAAAATACTACTCATAAAATACCATTTGAATAGCAAACAATCATAAACTTAGACAAAGGTGTAAGTTTATCTTTGTGAATCAATCCCCAGTTTGACAATTTTCATGCATATCCAATACTGCATGAAAGATATTAAGTTTCCCACTCTGCCCCCGATAAGGTTCCTGGATCAGGTTTAGCTTACCAACATATTGCCAAATTTCATACAGATTTATTAAACAGCACATTTAGCTTTGCCCCACAATGCAGGATCTGCACTAAATGTGACACACCAAAAGAAAAAACAACATACTGGAGGTTTGCCATGGACTCGTCAAACTCTGTCAAGGATTTTACTAAATGTACACATTCTTGATCCCCTCGGAATTAAATGAATGGATCTGAATGTGTCTGCAAACATTTTAAAATGCCAACAGTGATCTAGATAGATAAATTGTTGATAAAACAATGGACAATTTTGAGGGCCAGTGGGTTTACCTCATTTGCTGCATAATTTGCATATCTTGCAGTTTCCACAAATAATGTTGGGGCATATTAGCAAGAACCACGTTAAAATTATCGCCGTTTTAGCGGCAGGAAACTGCCGCTAAAACGGCGATAATGGGCTTGCTAATATGCGTTATAGAATTCCAATAGAAGCCCATGTTAGATGTCCTGCACATCTAACCTGGGCTTCTATTGGAATTCTATAGCGCATATTATCAAGCCCATTATCGCCGCTTTAGCGGCAGTTTCCTGCCGCTAAAACGGCGATAATTTTAACGAGCTTCTTGCTAATATGCCCCGTAGTTTCTAGCACAATGGATGAAACTAATAATTCCGAAGAATATGCCACATAGTTTGCTTTTTTTACTGCATAATTTAGATAACATCGCTTCACAATTTGATCCTTCATGATGCATAATCCTAGTGGCCCTGAAAATGCTAAATCTCTGCAGTGTGGTTGGGGGGCTGCCTTTATGAGGATGAAATCCACAATTCAAGGGGAGCCCTAGGAAATATTTTCTAAATGTAATAGTTTTCTCTGCATTTTGTGCAATGAAATCACCTTATATACACATTTTTCCATGCATCCATTGTTTCTGTACAGTCTGCCTCAATTTTCACGAGGCAGAGCGTATCTCGCGGGTCAATCCTATTATTGACAAGCTGTTACTCGACAGTACAGATGCACTCACAAGATGCGGTTCTGCAAATAAATACCCTGATGTCATTTGAGATATCAGTGATGTCATGAATGATGTCATTTAACGTGTCATGAATGATGTAATATGTGAGAACATAAGTAGTGCATGACGGGGGACCATGAGAAAGTTAGCTCAGTAAACTATAACTGGTGAATTTCAGAGGTTTTTCTTGTTTTTAAATGTTCGATTTTACCTTTTTTAACATAAGCTATGGTCTTATTAGTATACCTACCCACAACGTCACTTTAACCTTTGTTTTTTTAGTGAACATATATATATATATATATGTGTGTGTGTGTGTGTGTGTGTGTGTGTGTATATATATATATATATCCTTTAAACCAACTTCAGTTACAAAAAATGATGTTGGCACCCCTGTGGGTTTCACTTAATAATAATATATATATATATATATATATCAAAAGGAAAGCTGTTACCTCGTAACATTACAGCAGCCGCGGACACCAAACGTCTTTCAAGCAGTTATTTATTCAGCAAATACGAACAAACTCGACGCGTTTCGGGACCCAGTCCCTTGTTCACGAGTACTGTGATTTACTTTCAATTACGTTTAAATAAACATGTGACCACCACCATAATAGAGTGGTTGCCTCCCACCATTTGTTCTGTTCTGTTTTGAGTGCTCTCCACATTTGATCCCATAATGCTCTTTTATTCGGCGTGTTAATTCCACTGCCTGATGCAGTAATTCTTTCTGTTGTGTCATTCTTCGTACAATTGTCAAACATTCTGCCCGCTGCCTCCGAGCGCTTGTCATTCCTCGTTGCCATATTCTCTGCTGTTACAAAATGTACGCGATTACCGCGTTACTGCTTACTGAAGCGAGGCTGCATTTACGTTTGAAACACAGTCTTGCCAGCCGTCTGCTACGTGTCAATCACTTTCACACACGGTACCTTTGCTCATTCCCTGAAAGCACAAGTGCCTCGGACGATCAACTTGTCCTGTCTCGTCTTTCACGGTGAGTTCCTGTACCGGATAAGAACACTTAGCGGGTAGGGGTTATTTCAATATCCAAAATCGCAGCTCAGTGCAAACGCACTGAAATCGCCTTTCCCCTTCCTCTCACGACGGCGGTCCGCGGCAAGGGGGCGAGCCTCAAAACACCAAAAGGAAAGCTGTTACCTCGTAACATTACAGCAGCCGCGGACACCAAACGTCTTTCAAGCAGTTATTTATTCAGCAAATACGAACAAACTCGACGCGTTTCGGGACCCAGTCCCTTGTTCACGAGTACTGTGATTTACTTTCAATTACGTTTAAATAAACATGTGACCACCACCATAATAGAGCCTGAAAACAGACTTATCATGAAAAGAGGAGTTAACTCACTCCTACCTCACCCAAATGTGCTTGCAAGTTAATTATTACAATTATCGTTCTAATTGCATCTTGATTAAAGATGAGAGATACATTAGTAATTGATTTTGCTAAAGAGAGCTAGGACATTAAAACGTGAAATTCTTTAATCTACAGTATAACAACAGTACAGGCACTGAATTTCGAAGAAGTGGTTTCTATTTCAAAATTGTTTGCAGATTATATTTATGCCCACTTGGGCTAAGATGAAATATAGTAAATTTCGAGCAGTTCCACTATTCAGAAAAATTATGAAATGAAATTAATGATTTTTTAAAAAAAGCTTTGAAAAGGCATAGAGATATAAAGATTTTAGGATGTGCTAACTGTAGAAGCCTTTTATGTATTTTGTCGTATTTTTTCACGTCCTTTGTCCTAACATATGAGTAGGCACTTCAAAAAGTCATTTTTTATCTTAAACATGCTAAATGTTTAGAACTACTACATAGATTTGTCGCTCGTGTAAAGATGCAATTAGAACGATATTTGTAATAATTAACTTGCAAGCACATTTGGGTGAGGTAGGAGTGAGTTAACTCCTCTTTTCATGATAAGTCTGTTTTCAGGCTCTATTATGGTGGTGGTCACATGTTTATTTAAACGTAATTGAAAGTAAATCACAGTACTCGTGAACAAGGGACTGGGTCCCGAAACGCGTCGAGTTTGTTCGTATTGGCTGAATAAATAACTGCTTGAAAGACGTTTGGTGTCCGCGGCTGCTGTAATGTTACGAGGTAACAGCTTTCCTTTGGTGTTTTGAGGCTCGCCCCTTGCCGCGGACCGCCGTCGTGAGAGGAAGGGGAAAGGCGATTTCAGTGCGTTTGCACTGAGCTGCGATTTTGGATATATATATATATATATATATATATATATATTTATATATATATATATTCAAGCTGCAAAAATGCAGAGCACTCACGGGACATTTTCAGTTGTAATTTATTGGAGCAAATGCATTTCGGCCTCTAGCCTTCCTCAGTGCTCATCCACTTGGCACCCAACATATTGCACATTTAAATACAATTAGAGATGTTTTCATTGGAGAAGCACTTGATCATGGCCAGCAACGAAGGACTAATCAAGTTCTCGGTTGTGATGCCAATCTCTCTGGCTGCCATGTCAGCGTGTGCTTTACTGCTTACAACCTTATGGTAAACATTTCGTTTTTCTTTGATTTCATAGTTCTCAGTCTTTTATAGGCAATAGCTGCATTCCGTCTTGTATAGAAAGAAAAGCAAAATGCCTGATGTCACTTACACGCAACATGATTCATGCAGTCCTTCGTAATAAAACCAGCCACTGAGCCTCAAATTACTGGTGCCTTTTTAGCTGTATTTCAGTCCCTCGCCGCTGCCCAGGTTTCAAAATGTTACACATTCCTTCAGGTTAAAGTATGGATTACTTCGATCCTTCAATTAAATAATTGACAGCATATCCAAGCTGGTAGGGTAGTTTTCACATTTCTCCTTGGCGTTTCAGGCAGGAATTTACAATGTACGCTTCGAGTGTCACCCAACTGCAGAACCCAGGACCAGTGCTGCTATCCGCTAACGTGAGGGCGAAATCACATAAAGATACTCAAGCTGCAAAAATGCAGAGCACTCACTGGACATTTTCAGTTGTAATTTATTGGAGCAAATGTATTTCGGCCTCTAGCCTTCCTTAGTGCTCATCCACTTGGCACGCAACATATTGCACATTTAAATACAATTAGAGATGTTTTCATTGGAGAAGCACTTGATCATACATATATATATATATATTCACTGAAAAAACCATAGGTTTCAGGCACGTTATAGTTAGAAATTAGCATTTAAAAAACCTTAGAAATTCACTGAAAAAACCATAGGTTTCAGGGGTGTTATAGTTAGTTGGTCCTTTCACTCGTACAAAACCATAGAAATTCCCCCGTTATAGTTAGTTCAGCTAACTATAACTCGCGCGCCCGCAATGCACTGCTGATGACGTCACATATTACATCACTCATGACATGGTCAGTGACATCACTCATGACATCACTGATGACATCTCAAATGACATCACTGATGACATCACTGATGACATCATCCTTGTGATAGAGTGGCAGACCTCCTCTCACCCTAATATAACCTTTGATACACTCACTCAAAAATACAAACTAACATTTTCAAAACAATGAACATACCAATACCAGTTACAACACACCTATTCAGTAATTCCAAGATCTACACACACATCCACTCATTCACCAACAGTCCCTATACAGTCACTCATACATGTACTCACTCATCATATGTACTCATACACCTATACATCCTGTTACACACCGCCACTCATCCATAGAGTTACTCACACACATAGTCACACATGCAAACAAAGTATCAAACATCCATTTACTTGCATATACAGTTATACACACACTACCACACTTACTTCTACAGAAACTTACACATACTTACTCTCTTAAACAATCACTTATAGAAACACCTACTTATTTGTACAGGAACTCTTCCAATCTCTCACTCTCACATATACTCACTTATATACACCAATACTCACATATACTAGTTTAAAACATATGTAGTTACTCATAAAGACACTATTGAGACAGTCATTCACTCACTAACACACCCATACACATACTCATCCACCTATACAGTCCTGCACACATGCTGTCTTCAACACATACAAACAGTGAGTCACTCATTCATGCATCTATGCACTAAGTAATACCCCCACCGAACCATACAGACACTCAGACACTCATACTGATACTCAAAAAACCAACTAATAACCCATATAGACACTCATGTAGCTACTCACCAACCCATGCAGCCACTTATACACAAAGTGAGAGACTGAAACAGATATTTTCATATTTAAACATTACTCACTAACCCATGTATTCACTAAGATACACTTAGTCAGTTATACAATCAATTTTCCAAAACAAAATCATCCATTTAGACACTTATATACCCATTTATTCTTCCATCGACCTTGAGATATACATATATAAAACATATTTAATTTTCAGAAAAACACACATTCACTGGATGATGTCATCAGTGATGTCATCAGCCCCCACAGTTCTGCCCCATAGAGGGCCGCACTTAGGCTTTTAGCCCGATGTATTTCAAGGATAGGGGAAATTGGGTGGAAAGCTGAGCATTTTACCCTCTTTACTATTGCACAGTCCGCGTGCTGGAGTGTCAGTACACTCTTCTGAATTTGGGGAGTCCATGCAAAATTGTCACTAATTCTGACTCCCAAGTAGTCGAAGGCCTTGACCTGTCCTAAAGATTGGGTACCCAGCTTCACTTTCCCCTTGGTGGATTTATAGGGATTAAAAACCATAAACTTTGTTTTTGAACAGTTTATTTCAAGCATGCTTCAGCGAACTTAGATAGCACATTCTGGATGCCCATTGGGGTTTTAGAAATGAGCAGTGTATTGTCTGCAAATAGCAAAGAGGGCGTAAAGCTACCAGCTAATTTTGGCGGGTCACTTCCACAATCATATAGTCCGCTTATAAGCCCGTTCATATACAGGGTGAACAGGTTTGGGGCAAGCACACAGCCCTGGTGCACCCCCTTGGTGACTGATATATTATTAGTAAGACTACCATCAGAGTTCCACCTGACTTTGGCGTAGTTATCTTGGTGTAAGCGAACCAATAATTGAAGGCGGTTACAGGGGAGTCCGAAGTCCCTGAGAGCAGCCCAAAGTTTGTTACGATCTATGGAATCACATGCCGTTTTAAGGTCGACAAATACGACATACAAATGGCCCCTCCTGATCTTCACTTCTTTCCAGATGAGCAAAAGACATCGGAACACCTTGTCTAGGCTGCCCGTGGAAGCCCTAAAACCTGCCTGCAGATGAGAGAGAATGTTGTTTTCCTCTATCCAGTTTTGGAGACGTGACAGGATTATTTTGCTGATAACTTTCTATGAGGCTTATTGGCCTGTAATTTGAGGGTCCCCTTTTTCTCCTTTTTTAATTATCGGGATTATTTCTGCTCCTTTCCAGGTCGAAGGGATATCCCCCCTCGCAAGATGGCATTAAAAACTATTTGAAGCAGTGGTCCACAAATATTGGGCTCTGCTTTAAGCAGATCTACAGGGAGCCTATCTAGCCCTGGAGCTTTCCCAGTCTGGAGTAAACTGATTGCTGTTACAGTTTCCTCTAAGGAAAAGCTAACAGCACCTTTCTGTACAGGTACTAAATTGCATTCCCTAACTGCTACTGCTGCATCCCCCTCGGGTTCAGAAACCGTACCAGTATAAAGTTTCTGGAAGTACTCTTCCCAGACATGTGATTGTATGTAAAAGTCATCTTCACTGACCTGCTTAATTGACCCTTTTGACAGAAGGTGCCAGAAAAGCTGGCAATCCTTCAGTTTTGAAGCCTCAGCTAGTGTACGCCAATTCTCAACCTCCCAACTCCTTTTTGCCACATCCTGTGCCCTCTTATACATCCTCCTTCTACTTTTGATGTCATTTCGTATCCCTTGCTTTACTGCAGCTGTTAGATCATTCCTGGCTAGTCTACATTCCTCGTTATACCATGGGGCGATGTTCCGTTTAGGCATGTTAGAGTTACACTGTCTGCTAAAATAGGGTTTTATACTATTCGTTAATCGTTGAAAGCTTGACACAATAAAGCCATCACTTTTGTCATGGTCACTCAGTACCGTGAGGATCTGAGCCACTTCTTTATAGCTCTTGGGGAGCAATTTCCCATCAGCCACGACCTGAGGCCATTTGACACTCCTGTTGTTATTAGTAGAAACAACAGGGGCCATTGCTTGATGGGTTTGGCTATGCAAAATAGGGAGGCCAAATAGCCTCAGAAGGAGAGCATTATGATCGCTCTCCTCACGGTTTAGGACAGTCATGTCTTGGGAATGGGGCCAAAGATCAAGGTCCACCATAATATAATCGATCCTGCTTCTGACATTCCCCCTCTTGAACGTAAACTTTGCTTCCTCATCTGAGGGTGTCCGCCCGTTTAATGCGCGCACCCCATAGGCTAGAGTAAAAAACAATACTTGCTGCCCAACCTTGATACATCTTTTAATGACATGTATCTGGAGCCTATTTACACCCCTAGCTTGCTCTTCCTCCTGTACCAATTCCTGTACAAAGTCTACTGGCTCTTAAGTCGTGTTAAAATCGCCAGCTACGATGATGTAGTACTCTTTCCTAGAGATATCAAGGAAGTTGGAAAGCATTGCTATAGTTTCTGAGGGCTTGTGATGGCTTCTAAACCTATTATATATGTCAATTAATCTGACACGAATGTTCCCTTAAGGCGATATCAGATCTAGACCAAGGATCTCCTGGGATCCTACTTCAAGTGGCTTAATTTTACAAACCAGTGTGGTCTTAACCCAAATTAGTAACCCACCAGCCGGCCGGCCAGCTGACGAATGCCTGGCCTCAATGCTAAACGTACTGAACCCCACCCTATGCACTTGCTCCGTCGCCCAAGTTCCCTGGAACAGGCATATATGACTACTGTCCACTAACTTGCCCCACTCCGTATCGTTTAGTTTAGGCCTTATTCCCGCAATATTCCATGAAATAATCTGTAGTTGCTGGTCAACATTTGTACATCCCTGTTGCGAGTGACTAGATATGTATTTTACAGACATTTGGCCTTGAGTGGGTGCATGATGAGTGGGCAGGATAAATGGAGTACGATTTGCTGTCCCATTTATGATGTTATTGCTAATATTAATATACCCCTCAGGTTGAGGGGTTGTGGCTACGGCATAGTCTGACATTGATTTAGCATTCCCTGGGTTTAGTCAGTCTGGGCTGTCCAGATCGGTAAGTGCTTGGTTTCTGTTACTGATTTCAAAGGGGAATTGCTCCTTTCTCTTCGGTAGTTTCTGGGTGGCGCAGGCTTTTAATGGGGCAATTGGACCAGTAGGTTTAAGATGTTTATAGAAAAAACCAAGTGGCACAATGTCAATCCCATGTCCAAAGACCCACCCAGATGGTTTACTCCCGCTTTTGATCAAATGCCCTGCAAGATCTGGGGATCTACAGTTAATCACTATACAGTCTCCTTTTATTGACTTCCGTAAAGGACCAACTCAGCTCACTCTTCGGATGAACAAAATGTTGTGATAGCTAGAGTTTGAAAATTCAGAGTTTTGGGATAACCAATAGCAGACTTTGTTCTTCAGTTGGCTGATGGTTTCCTTAGGATTGCCCTGAAGCAGAGGGACATTGGTTAAAATCACCACATATGGGCAGCACTCTGGAGGAAGATGTAAAGTCACCTCATTGTGAGGATCATCCCTAGCAGCAAAATTATCGGTTTGGGAGGTGACCTGCCTATTGGGTTCAATTTCATTTCCATTGAGTAAAGAGCTGTATGTATTAGACCCAAGGATGTTACCAAGATGCCCCTCCTCAATTGAATGGTTGATATGCGTCATTGCTCTAGATTTAAATGGGGCTTCCCACGTGTCATAACCTTTTTTTGGGGAGGTGGATACAGGTAAGGGTTGTGTTGGGTTGCAGCAGTGGCTTCCCACCATGATGTTGTGCTTTCCAGAATTTGATACTCCCCCTGGATCAGGACATTCTGATCGTACAGGCCTGTGATTCCCTGTCCCCGTCATTAAGCAGGTAATTAACTTTTTGATGTTTTCCACATTAGCCTCAAGTTTGTCAAACCTATCCAGTATTGGTGAAAGATTATTTAATATTATTTTTTCAAAACAATTCATTAGAGTCTTAATGTCTTGAGAGGATAAACCTGTGAGAACGGGTGACATAGAGTGAGGGTGTAGCACAATTGGCAATGCTTGCTTAATACTGTTAGACTCCTCAAGAGGTATCTCCTGGGGTTTTTTCTTAGATCTGATATTTGCTACCAGTAAAGGTTCATAATGTTTCAGTTTCTACTTCCTTTTAACTGGAGGACCAGACGTCGGGGATACAGGAGGTTGGGGTGGAGACTTCATAGGGAGAGATGATTCCAATGTGAGTTGGTCAATAGTAACATTCCCTCGTTCTGTGACCCTTGACTGCCCATTTGGAGTTGTATCCGAATTCACAGCTATAACAGTTACCCCCTCCATGGATAGACAACGTTCTGCTACTAAGATTTCTTTGTCTATGGCTTTGGCCGCCCGTGATAGAAAACAATCAAGGGTAGAGTTCTGGAGGGTTTTAGAGGTACTCTCCCTCTCTCCCATTTGCTTCTGTTTCGCCATTTAAAAGGGGCAGACACAATCACACTAGATAGAACTTAAGTCAATGCAGGTTATCCAAACAAACTTACTTGGCAGGTCTCTGGAAGGCTTCGTTAAGCTGGATCACAGCACCAAGTAACCCTATATCCGAAAAGAAGGGTAGACGAGTACCAGTAAAATAAGAACCAAGAGGGTAGGCCCAGCCCAGCCTCCTCCGAGTGTGGATGGGCCTGCCCTGGGCCCGGGCTTTGCCCGGGCACGCCCAGGCGCGTTCCACGCTGCGGGAGACTGACAGCACTCTTATGCGCCTCCTGGCACGTCACGGCACATTGGCGGGGTCAGCCGCGATGATTACTGGGGGCTGTGGTCCCCGGCTGCAGGCAGGCAGGTAATGGCGTAGGGCTCCCCCGCTGCGGGAGACCAGCAGCGCTCTTTTGTGCCTCTTGGCGCGTCACGGCACGTTGGCGGCGTCAGCCGCGATGATTACTGGGGGATGTGGTCCCCGGTTGCAGGCAGGCAGGTAATGGCATAGGGCTATACATACATTTTCTCTACAAATATTTTACTATTTTAATATTTTCAACTAATGGAGCTGTTAAACAGCTTGGTCAGCTGAGTAAACAGATGTGGAAAGGGGATGCTGTACTAATGCAGACATTTCTCTCTAACTATTTTTAACCCTATGGTTTCATGCTTGCATTAACATCTCATTTCTCATTCACATCGGCCTGCTCCTTAGGGAAGGCTTTAAATTCAACAGCTCCTATTCCAATAAATTAGCATTCAAGAGTGCCTTATTGTTGCCTCTAATATGTGAATAAAAAAAGAAAATATTCTTAGTACTCAATATAGTTTGTGTTATGTTTTTCTTTTACATTGCTAAAATATGTTCCAGTTACCTTAAAAGCAATTGTTTGTGATATCATCTCTGCACGCACTTCCCTCTGCAGCTCTTGCAGAATCATGTGATGGGGGTGACAAGCAAGAGGGGAATGTCATCATTGTCATCGTCAGAATCTTCACATGCTGTATCAATAGGTAGATTCCTACGCACTGCTAAGTTATGGAGTATTGCACATGTGTTTATGTTTTATTGCACATTGTAGGGTCATACTCAAGAGCACCTCTACTTTTTTTTTTGTAAATTCTTTTTATTAACCAGAAAAAACACGGATGCTTCAGAAAACATTATAATATACATAATGTGAGGTTTGCCGGTTGTAGATACAAAATATTCCCACAATTCAACCCTCCCCATGACCTGCCCCCCCCAACCAATCTGTCTCAGGGTACAATCATGCAATTTAAACCCCAACATGCCTAAGGCCCTTTATTAGACTGGGAGCTGTCCGGTTCTGTAGCCCACCCAGGCTCCCCATATCTTCTCCCATTTGCGTGGGCACCCCCTACTCTGATATACTGTCTGCTCAGCCCGCTGGCACCAATCTAAGTCATTTTCCCAGGATTCCACCGTTGGGACTGCACTGGCGCCCCATGCACGGGCAATGTTGCGTTTCGCCACCACTCCTGCAAGAGCAAGCCATGTCGTGGCCCATTTGGGCCATACTATTTCGCCTGTCACCCCCAGGATATGCCATCTCACTTCTAGCGGGACCTGCTCCCCCACTACCGATGTCATCACTCTGGCCACGCCCGCCCAGCTAGCTTGAATCTTGGGGCAGGCCCACAGTATGTGAAAAAAAGTTCCTGTCTCACCACAGCCCCATATACACTGCATTGAGGTACAGTGTCCCATATGGTACAGTGCAGTCCTCGAGGCGTAGGACCTGTGTAGAATGCGCAGTTGGATCAACCTAAATCTTGCGCGTACCGCTATCTCTCTGGGGCTCTTCAGGGCCTCTCTCCAGTCATCTTCTTCGAGGAGACCCACATCCGATTCCCATGCCGCCCGGAGCACCTCTACTTTTATGCAGACATCTGAATCTTCCTTTAAGTAGTTCAAAAGGTATCTCGATAAAGCTCCTTGTTTTTCTGTTGCCAGCACTGCACTTCCTTTGTATTGGGGTTCTAGCCTGGACATCGGGTGTTATAATCCATGGATTTAAGCAATATGCATTGTCACCTGAAATTTATTGAAAGCTATTTTAGTTTTAACACTGTGAAAAGTAACTTTACATGTGAGTTAAAATTACCTAACAACCAGCATCTTTAAACTCTCCTCCGAATAACCTCTCATAAAGTCCACAGTGTCTACATATGTAGGAGTCATGAGTGGTCCTAGGATATTGTGCAGATAAATCTATGATCAAACATTTTGCATTACAAGCAACTTGTATATTTAAGTAACGTACGCTCTTTCTGTTAAAATAAACATACTGAGAGGATGGATAAATTAAAATGTGTGAACCGTCTACACATCCAAGAGCTTGAGGGAAATGGGATACTTCATAGGATTATATTTTGGGGTTTCCCAACTCTGCAGAGGTATTTGGAAATAAAATGTGGGTATGTATTCGAGACAACATTGCCTCAAGGAAATTTCAGAAACCCCTGCATAATGTACTTTGCCATAGCCCTCCTGCAACAGCCACAGTGCATTGGTAACTACTAAACTATCACACGCTAAAAGATTTAAGCTAAGCAATACCTGTACTGCTAGACTGTGGTGGGCTGGCATGTTCAATATAGGTTGCAAATCATTAACTAAACTAATAATGACCTACTTTGAAAACCTGTATCTGGAATAAACCTCCTCATCAGATTGGGCAAATGAAATCACATGCTGCCTGAATATACTTTCTCTCCTCCTCCTCCTCTGTTGAGCATCAAGGACATACCTCCTCCTAACCACAACATAGAAGATTTCATTGCATTTTGGGACTGCTACTATACTTTGCACATGATTACCACCTGTGTTTTACCTAATTTCCGATTGGTGAATGCTTAGTACATTGAAATAGCGACACGCTATTTGGAAATCGCATTTTGTCATTCAGTATCTCCTATAGCTAAAATAAGAAATTGCAATTGTTTCGGTGCGGTGTGCTATTTTATGAAACTCTAATCTATAGAGACTTTGTACATCACAAACACCCTATATAGAGGTCGCAAACCAGTTTGTGACTAGTTACTGACTCACAAATCTTTCGTACATCAGGCCCGTGGGTTTAGTTCCATGTCGGCTCAACATCCTGTAATGTAGGGCAAATCAATAAATCTCCCCATTCTAAAAAAAAAATAATTGACCATGTATAACTCAATCTTGTGCTCATGTAGAGTGCTCTAATCCCTTGGGGCAAGTTCACACAATATAAAACTGCAAAAAAGGAAAGAAGAAAATTGAGGTCAAAGGGTGTTCAGTGATGTTGAGTTGTAGATTGTACTATTGCAGACTAAAATATTTATGAAAAAGCTAGATGACCAGTTGCATTTATGTCTCTGTGTGCGGATGTATTCAAAAAGGTATTCATTCAGAAATGATCCCAGCATGTACAGGAAGCCTTGGTATAACCATATTATATTTTCATTTTAAATCCATTTAGGCAAATGGCATGGGTCTTGTAATCGTCATCTGCTGTCATGTTATCCTTTTATGTACAGTTGTGTGGCTGATGTTAATAAAATTGGACAAAGCCCATTTACTGAAGATGAGTAATTTGGAGTGTGAGTGAAAGCTCTCCACCTACTTAGCATAGATGCAAACATGAACTGACTAGTAAAAAGAGAAATCAGGCAAGTACTCTCTCAGCCACTTGTAGCTCACACAAGTTTACCTCCACTCCCCAAGGTACCACCACAGATTGGAAAGTTTAACCATGTCCCCACTGATCTATTCAGCAACTTCCATCTTTAGACCTGGGCCTTCCCTCCTCTTTCATCCACCACCTGTAAGTACTGGAATACCATTACTATGCATTCAGTTTTGTAGTCCCATTAGCACACGTTTACTTACAGGTAATATTTAATTGTTATTTTATGAACTGTATTTTACACAACTCTCTCAGAAGCAAATTTGGACCTTCAACTTTATCACAAATCTTGAATACTCCCCTGCTTTTGCTCCTTAAACTGGTGTATGTGGTGTATGTGTGTGGTGTGCAAACACTTTACACATTGCCTCTGGGATAAGTCTGACTGCTCTGTCAAGCTACCAAGGAAGTGAGCAGGTGTTATCTTGGGTGTGTGACTCCCTTACCCTGACTAGAGTGGTGGGTTTTGCCTGGCTTAGGTGCATACCCTAGCCAACCAGAAACCTCAATTCTGACATTGGTTGTCAGCGGTGAGTATAGAACTTGCAATTGCGTAGTACCACAGTGACTCATTGTTGCACTACAAACTCTGCACTTAGACCAGTACACGACCACATACGGTTTTATGCTTTTCTATTTTATTGACACCCGTTGAAAGGTGACCTGGCCGTTGTTGTGGCAGAAAATGCATTTGAGATTAGGAAGTTGTATTCCTACAATGGGAGTGACTTAAAGCAGTTCTGCAAGAATTTTGGTTATCACATGAGGAGCTCCACCTGGAAGGGGGAACTGCAGGATGCCTTGGTGGCCTTTTGGATAGCCAAACAAGCTGGGAGCATTGAGGATGATGACGTGGAACTGGGAGAGGAAAACCAGTTAGGGGGTTTTGAAGCTCAGGATCTGCCTGTGGGGGGAGGGAACTATAGTCCTGGCAGCAATGTATCCTCTAGGAGTGCATCCTCAAAAGAGCTGACGGACAGGGAGAGGGCCAAGGATCATGAGTGGGAGCTTGAGAAGGTCAGAATGCTTGAACAGGGTAAGGATCATGATTTAGAGAAGCAGAAACTTGCCCTGGAAGAAAAGAGAATGCTGTTGGAGCATGACATGAGAATGAGAGAGTTGGAGCAGAAGCTGGAAGCCTTGAGTGTGGATTCCAGCTCAGATGGCTGCAGCAAAAATGTGATGTCTAGTGCTGAGGGAGAAGTACACGCACCCAGAGATGTGGCGTCTGACTTGAAGGAGGGGGTTGATACACAACAGGGGGTTCAGGTTTATGGGGTAGCTCTAGTGGTGCGGAGGGTCTATGAGGTGGTTTGGGGAACTGGCCCAGGGGATCATATTCCTAGTGGTGGAAGGGACACTCTACTGACTGTAGATGAGAGGTGCAGGGAGAGGGGTTCCCCCATGGTAGAAGCCCTGGTATGTGAGTATGGAGACCACCCAGAAGAGTGTGGGTTGAGTGACTGAAACAGTCAGATACGGTCTCAGTCTCAGAAGGGGGAGGTGGGGTACTTTTGCAAGGCACTGGATGGTGAGGTGAAGGGCAGCGTGGTTAACACATGTGATGGGCTGTGTGACTCAATTGTTGGTGAGCATATGTTCAGTCCCTGTTTTCCAGAGCTATAGCAACACCCGGTTGAGTGTGAATTTTCTGACCCCAGAGAGCTTACGCTGGAGGCAGACCTTTTGGTGGATTCCAGAGGGTCTGAAGAAGCTCTTGGGAGTGATCCAGAAGGAGGTGGCTCAGGGCTTCCCCAACCAGGTGAGGTAGGGGAGGTTTGTGGTAAGTCAGAGAGGTCCCAGTGTAGTGGAATAGCTGAGGGGTCCCATGTCCTGTCTCTGAGTAGAGGGAGTGGGGGTGGGCTGAGTCCCAAGGTGCCCGAAACCTAGGTTGGTTCCTTGAGTGAACATCAGGAGGGGGGCCTAGTATTTACAGGGAGGTAATCCGTGTGGGGGATCCCAGGGTGTCAGGTGATCTGGGGGGGCTGCTGTCACAAGCATCTCACCAGTTCTGGTGTCTGACAGCACCACTCCAAGTGGGAGGGTGCATGAGGCCAGAAAAAGGGGTAAGGGAGGGAGACATTCCCCAGTGGGAGGGCCAGTGGGTCAAGGTTTATCAGTTCATAGGTTAGAGCACCACAGCACTGACCCTGGTGAGGCCACTTCTGGCCTGGGGGGTCTTCATGCACTGTAAGGTGGTCAGGAGGTTGGAGACCTGCGCCAGGAAGACTTTTGCACAACTCATGAGGAGTGTATTTCCCTTGGGGGGTGGGTGTACTCCCCCGGAAGTCCAAGCTTGCCAGACACAGGTCCGGCCTAAGGGTACAGACCCTGAGTTTGAGGGCCAGGTTCAGGCTGTCCTCCCTGACCTGGAGGAAGGGGTAACTGCTATCAGTGCCCCTACCGGTTTGTCTTCTGGGGACACCGCTCCAGGTGGAAGGGTGCAGAGCCACGGGAGGGTGGGCAGGAAGAAGAAGCCTCAATCCTGACCCCTGTCCAGCCTAAGGGTACAGACCCTTGGCTGGTGTTCCAGTTGCAGGATAGCACCCATGAACTGATGGCACAATTGTGCAGGACACCTGCCACAGGTGCCCTGACAATTCTAAGTGGGAGGGTGCAGAGCCCCAAGGGGGAGGGCAGGGTGTGGCAGAGCCCACCCCAGTCTACTGTCCAGGCTCAGGGTACAGACCCTGGGCTGGTGTGCCAGTGTCAGGATGCCATACCTGACCTGGCAGGAGGGAGAGTGTACAAAGGATGCCAGGTACCTGGGAAAACCGCCCCCCACTGTCTGACGCCACAGGGGTTAGAGAGCCCTGAGAGGCATGAGGCCTGGCTCTTGTCACTGACGGCCATCAGTAGCCACTGTGGCTTGCTGTCCTGGTGGACAGAGCTGCCCCTGAGAGGAGGACAGAAGTCACACCCTGGGTGGGAGTGGACTGGGCCACACCACTGTGCTGGCCATGTGGGTACTGTCTGTGTGCTGGAACACATCTGTGAGCAGAGTAAGGTTAGGCGCTGTACAGATGGGGTCTGCAGACGAGGAGAAGGGTTCCCCATGGGTTAGCTTAGTGGGCCCTGAGAGTATGGAAAGAGGAATCCAACTGAGTTCAGAAAGGCGTGGAACTGGAATGTGCCCCTACTGTTGCGAGCCAGGGTCCATGTTCTATTGCCCCAAACAGGGAAGTCCATCATGGTATTGATTGGTCTCCCCTGGCTTTAGGCTGGTGAGGTGTTGTGTTAGACCTGGCCCTTTTTGCAGGTTTATCCCCAAACCTTTTGCCTTTTGCCTCCTATTTTTCTGACCCTGCTTTTGTTGGCTATAGGACTCTGGTACTTTACCCCTGCTGATCAGTGGTAAAGTGCATGTGCTCTCTGTGTAAATTGTGATTGTGATTGGTTATCCATGATTGGCATATTTGATTTACTGGTAAGTACCTAGTAACGTGCACTGAGTGTGCCAGGGCCTGTAAATCAAATGCTACTAGTGAGCTTGCAGCACTAGTTGTGCCACCCACATGAGTAGCCCTGTAAATGTGTCTCAGACCTGCCACTGCGGTTTCTGCGCACACAGTTGTAAACTGCCATGTCAACCTGGCAAGTGCACCCACTTGCCAGGCCCTATCCTTCCCTTGTCTTACTTGTAAGGTACCTCTCAGGTAGGCCCAAGGTACCCCCATGGGCAGGGTGCAGTGTATATGAAAGGTAGGACATGTACTGGTGTGTTTTACATGTCCTGATAATGAAATACTGTGTAATTAGTTTTTCACTGTTGAAAGGCTGTCTGTCCCATAGGTTAACACGGGAGCTGCCTTGTAACATCTTACAAGCGTAACTTTTCATTGGGACAAGACAGAGAAATGGAGTTTAGGCTCACTGAACTTACAATTTGATAACACACTTTTTAGTATAGGTGGTTTTTAAATTGTGTGGTTGAAAATGACACTTTTAGAACCTGGGCATTTTCTTGCTTTACAATTCTGTGAGCCTCTGCCTGTTTGTGTATTCACTGTCTGGTTTTGGAGTGACAGGAGCTGGGATTGTGCATTCACTCTAGACAGTCACAGGGGGGGTTGAGGTGTGTCCTGACTTGCCTGGGTGACTCATCGCTAGGCTGAATAGACCTTGTCTGCATTTAGAGTGGTGGGCGGAGTTTCACTAGCACCTGAATAGGCTGTGTCTCCCTGTGGTCAAGCTGTACCAGGTAGGACAGAACTGGTTTGTACTGAGCTCAGAGACTCTGAAACAAAGACTTCAAAAAGAAAATGGGCGATAAGTATTGGACCTAAAACCCCAGGACTTTAGATTACTTCTGAAAACAAGAGGACCCTACTAAGAAGTAGAGCTGAAGAACTGTGTGAGGAGTGCCACCTTTTCTATGTGAGGGGTGGGTTGGCCTGCAGTTGCTGCTTCTGTCTATGGCAGAGGAAAAGGACTGACTCTTGTTGCCCTGCTGTGGTATCCTGCTTGAGAAGGTCTCCAAGGGCTTGTGTGTGACTCTTGTTGGAAGTCTCATGGAGATAAAAGACTTCACCAGTTCCTTGCTGGATCCCAAAGTAAACGTGCCTAAAAGGAGAGCTGAAGAGCTGTGTGAGGAGCGCTGCCCATGCTGTGGGAGTGGTGGGTTGGCCTGCAGTTGCGCTCCTGCAGGGGAAGGATTGGACTGTTCTTCACCTTTGTTCTACAGTGAAAGCGCGTGAGGAGCACTTTACTTTGCAACCCAGCACATGGAGAGCACTGTTTAAGGGTTCCGGTGTATGTTTACCACAGTGTGTGTGAGCGCTGCACTGGCCCTTGTGTGTTGAGCAGAGGGAGGGGAGAACTTGCAGTGGAGGAAGCGCTCTCCTTCTCCCTAGCAGCTGGTGTGTGTGCCAGCAATGTGCAGCCTCACAGAGGGAACACAGTGCTGAGGCACCATCAGTTCTCTGCAGCTCTGGGGGGTCTTGTCCTCACTTCAAAGGGGTCCGCGAGGCTCCAGAGGCCCAGAGGATGCCGGACCCGCTGCAACATTGCCCACAGTAAGTTCTGCCTGCCGCCTTGTTCAGCAGCTGCCACGAGTGATCACGAGCAGTTACAACTTGCTCAGCTCACATGCAGAGGACCAAGTGAGGTCTCCCCGGCTTGGTTTTTAAGTGTAGGTGTGCCCACATCCTGGTTCTGGGGCATTTGCATGACTGTGTTGGGCTGCAGCTGCACCGCACGGATGCAGGCAGCTGCCTTGGCTGACCCCAGCTTGATTCTGCAGTGTGTGCCACCCATGTTGGTACATACCCACGATTGTCGCTGCCTATCCGGTCCCAAGGGGCCATGATTAAAATGCACATGAGTGCTTTCTAAGCACCAGGAAAAGTATCACAATCCTCATCAAGGGCACACAGGAGTTCTGGTGCTCTCTGTGTTTCTTTTCGAATTACCATATATAGTGTTGTAGGAGTGCAGGGACGCTGCACCCTGTATGTTCATGGTGATATTTAGATTTATGTATGACCTAACTGCTGCATTTCATGCCCTAATGATATGATTCATGTTGTTTACACCTAGCAATTATAGGATAAAGAGTATCATTTCAGAATATGTGCGCAGTGATGAAATTGTTATGGCTTGTGCAACCTATAAGTAATTACTTTATTGCACTACCTGTGCTGTTATGATAATTGCCTAGTTGGAAACCTGATTGTGATTAATGTGATTGGGTCTAAGTGTTTATAGATAATATAAGTGATTTTTTCTATATAACCTGGTTTAGAGTCTCTTTTGTGGTGTATTTATTGTGTCATTGGTGTATGTGTGTGGGGCGCAAACGCTTTACATATTGTCTCTGGGATAAGCCTGATTGCTCTGCCAAGATACCAAGGGGTTGAGCAGGGGTTATCTTGGGTGTGTAACTCCCTTACCCTGACTAGAGCAGCGGGTTCTGCCTGGCTTATGTGCATACTCTAGTCAACCCAAAACCCCATTCCTAACAAGAGGGTTTTAAATTACAATTTAAATGAGTGGAGGAAGTATTTCTCAACCTGCTTAAAACTGAAGTTATCACTTATTAAGTGTAATAAGGTAGCCCAGTGTTAGTATATGGGAGAATCAGTCTTTCTACAATGACAAATTACTTTAGGAGTTTTTAAATACAATGCACCCTGCTCGATGAGCTTTTGAGGCCCTACCTCAGTTGTGACTTGTAGGATGTAAAAAGGAAGGTTTGGGCCTGGCAAAAGGTTTATTTTGCCGGATTAAAGTGGTAGTTTAAAACTGCACTACAGGCTACAGTGGCAAGCCTGAGACATGTTTTAGGAGCTACATTAGTGGGTGGCGCAATGAGTGCTGCAGCCTACTAGTAGCACCTAATTTAGAGGCCCTGGGTACATGCAGTACTATATACTAGGGTCTTATAAATAAATTAAATAGACCAATTAGGTTTTACCAATTTTACCATTCTTAGAAGGAAGAGCACAAGCACTTTATCATTGGTTAGCATGAGTAAAGTGCACAGGGTCCTAAAAGCAAATAAAAATGGGTTCAGGAAAGGAAAGCAAAAAATTGGGGGGACTGTGCTGAAAGGGCCAGGTCCAAAATAACCTCCCAGCAAAAGCCAGCGTAGACTAATCAATAGTGCTCAGGCGGTAGAACATGGACAATTGGCATTTTCTGCAGAGGCACTTGTGAGTTCTATACCCCTCTTAGCCGAGTTGGTCCTCTCTGCCAAAACCCTTCTGAGCCATGGAGCTGGCCAGTGGTAACTCTCCTCCTCATGTGTGGCCCCATCTTGAGAATCTAGACCTTAAATTGCTCACAGCTGCATTCCAGTAGGCAGACAGTACCACCATGGCCAACAGGGAGATGTGGCCCTCCCTGCCTCCTTGGATAAAACTTCTGTCCCCAAAACCAGAGGACTCTGTAGTAATTGAGGCGGAAACGGCGGAAATACGTAAAAGTATTTATTGGGCTACATGGTCGTGGAGCCAGTTCAGAAGCTCCACAAGGCTCAGCAGCAAGAACCAACTGACCAGAAGTACAGGGTTCCTAGGCAACATAGAGATTCTACAGGTGACATCATAGAATACACTATGTACATTAAAAGCTGTCTCAACACTGTAAAACAAATCCAAAGCACTTTAACATTACACATCACTACATACCTTCCCTTGTTCCTAAACAAACAAACAAAGAAAGAAAGAGAAAACAAGAAGAAAGAAACATTTATCGAAAACGAGCAGGAAGGGTACGATGTCTTGAACTCCTTCTCACAAAACGTGTAGGCACGGAAACCTGTTTAACCACTGAATCTGCAGTAACACATTTTCTCTGAGATAGTGAATAAGCATCTGACACCTCATCACGATTGTGAGACTTAGAGGGATCAGAGCGCTCACTAACTTTAGAAACCTTTGACAAATTCCACCAGTGCCCTCCTCGACTTGAACAGCATTCCCAAAATCTTTACAACTCGAACAGGCTTCCCAAATTTGCTTTCCCTTTCTTAGCATAAATAGGAGACTTGATTTTGACATAGTCACCAACGTTAAGATACGACAATTTGACACCCTTTTTGGAATCAAACCAATTTCTCTGTTTAGACTGTGTGATCGACACATTTTCCTTGACAATAGACATGATGTTATCAACACTGGTGTTGGGTTTAATCAGTCTCGACATCCAGCCAGGTTTAAACAAAGTATTGGCTTTTCTTCCTCTCATGAGAACGAAAGGTGCAACTTTAGTTGATGAATGCGGTGTGGTCCTATAAAACCAAATCATATCATTCAGGGCACGTACCACATCGTGATGCCCCACTCTGGCCCATTTGACACAGTCACCAACAACACGGTTCATTCTCTCCACCAAACCATTACTCTGGGGATGATAAAGAGAGCTTTTAACATGTTTGATACTTGAAGACTGTAGAAAAAACTGAAATTCCCTGCTGACAAATTGTTTACCATTGTCAGACACGACTGTCTCCAGAAAGCCTTCCCTCAAAAATATTCCAGTGAGGAAATCAATGATAGTTTTAGCATTGGCTTCTTTGACAAGTTTTATCTCAGGCCACTTAGACGCATAATCCATGAGGACAAGAATGTACTTATACTGCCCACACAAAGCATCATAAGGCCCTTGAATATCAATCCCTACTTTAACCCATGGTCGATCCGGACATTCAATGGGTGATAAAGGAGGAGTGAACACTTTCAGCGACTTGTCTGAAGTCTTGCAAATACAACACTCTCGAACCATGTCCTCTATGTCGGTATCCATGGATGGCCACCAAAAGGCATCACGGATACGACGTTTAGTGAGTGTGGCGCCTAAATGCCCTGCGTGAGCATTCTTCAAAATGTTTGGCCTGAGAGAAGAAGGAGGGACCAATTTCTCTCCTCTCATCAATAAACCATCTTCCAAAGATAACTCACTTTCAATCTTGCAAAAAGGTTGTAATGATGGGGAGAGAACCTTTTCACGTGGCCAACCATTCTTAACTAGATCACAAACATCACCAAGAATGGAATCAGCTAGAAAGCCGGATCTCCATTCATCTTCTGAACCAACTTTAAGTTCAGGTATATCGAGAGTAGCAACAAAACAATCTTCGCAATCTTCGTCAACAAGGTCTTTATACTTAATGTCGTCCTGTTCATTGTTACTAACGGGAAACCTGGAAAGGAAGTCTGCCCTGAAATTCTTTCCTCCCGCAATATGTCTGACATCAAACTGATATTGCAGAAGTCTAGTGACCATTCTGAGAATCCTGGGTGTGCAACACTTACTCATGTTGTCACCTAGAATACTCACAAGGGGTTTATGGTCGGTAAGAAGTAAAAACCGCTTACCCCACACATATGGCCGGAACTTTTCTATGGCCCAACAACAAGCCAACAACTCCTTTTCGATGACTGAATATTGGTGTTCAGCTGCTCTCAAAACTCTAGAGGCGAATCCAATGGTTTGCTCAACACCTTCAACAATTTGGGTTAACATTCCCCCTAGACCAACATGGCTAGCATCGACAGTGATACAACAGTCATGATTGGGATCAAAAGGTTTAAGGGCTTTGCAACTAGACAATAACGATCTCACACGTTCCAAGGACAAAACACACTCTTCACTCCATTCGAAGTGCACACCTTTTTTAACAAGGCACTTATAGGGCGAACAATGGTGGCAAAATCAGGAATGAATTTTGAATAATATTCACACAGCCCTAACAGGGACTTGACACCTGTCTTGTCTGATGGAGGAGGGGCATTTGTGATGGCTTCCAATAAACCTGGCCTGGGACTGACACCTTCGTGGGACACGACATGTCCTAGGTATTCCACTTTGTCACAATTAAATTCACATTTTTCCGACTTCAACACTACACCATGCTCTTTGAATAACGATAAAACTTTCTGAAGAACAAGATCATGGGAAAGAGAGTCTTCCCCAAAGACAAGAACATCATCCTGAAACACAAGTACGGAGTCCAAATCGCTCAGGATATTGCTCATGACTCTCTGGAAGACGGAGGCCGCCGAGGCTAACCCAAAGGGCATCCGACGGTATTGGAAAGTCCCTAAAGGAGAGACAAATGCAGTGAGGTGTTTGGAATCCGGATGGAGTTCTACTTGATGATATGCGTTAGCAAGATCAAGTTTGCTAAAGCATTTAGCTCCCTTGGTGGCAGCAAACAAATCAGATATCTTGGGTAGCGGGTGAGAATCGACCCAAATCTCCTTGTTAAGTGACCTCAAGTCGACACAGACCCTGAGTTGCCCATTTTTTTACGGGCTACCACCAAGGGAGAAAGCCACAGAGAAGATTCTGCCGGCTCGATGACTCCCTTAACACATAGTTCTTTGAGCTCCTTCTCCAAATCAGACCTGACGCTAAAGGGTACCCCCTAAGTTTGTGTTTCACTGGTACAGCACCTTGTTTAACCACAATCTTGTGCTTGAAACTACTTATCTTACCTAGACGATCCCCAAACACTGAAGGAAACTTGGATGTCCACTTTAATTTGGCGTCATTTTGTTTTATGTCATCATGACACTCCACTACTAACACTTGTTCACGAGCCCCAGGTTTCAACATCATGCCAAATAACCCCTGGTGGAACCACCCAAAGATGTTTAAACCTTTGACTGCTACATAAATTTTCCCCTTTATGTGTCTACCTTTGAAAGACATTTCATCTTCGAAAAATCCAAGAAGATCGATTTTGCGTCCTTCATAAGATACGGGCGATCGGTCTGGAGGGGACAACTCAATGGAATTTCCCCATGTCTCTTCAAACAATTTCTTCGTTATCATTGTGATGCGAGCACCAGAATCTACCAGTAAATGAAGAGTTTTATTACCTATACCAATCTCTGCAATGGGGTCTACGCAATTAGAAGGATCACCTTCAACAACACTAGAAGAGACGCTGTTGTGTGCGTTTCTTTCCTGTGAGGCAAAATCACCTTCTTCCTTAATGACAGAAATAACTTCTGAATCGCTTTCAGAATTAGAGTCAACAACACACACAATAGGTTTCTTAGAATTTTTCAACTTTAGGCAGACCTTGGCAAAATGGCCAACTTTTTTGCAGTAGTTGCAAGTGAAAGAAAAGGCAGGACATCTACTACCTTTTGCATGAGTGGGATTCCCACACCTAAGGCACATATTAGGATTAATACCCTCGGGTTTAACAGATTTCACATTACTTTTGTTAAAGACATTTTTAGGTTTGATTTGCGACTTATTAATCTTAATAGCATTAACACTCTCATTGAGTCTGTCACTACTTTTGTCCTCAAGTTCTTTGAGAGACGTCATCGAAATTTCGATACTTTTGGCGATTTTCATGGTTTCGTCGAGAGAAGGATCACTTAGGCTAAGAAGTTTTTGTCTAATGCTTTTCTCTTTGCAATGACAAACAAACTGGTCTCTTATGAGCTGGTCCGTGAAATTTTCAAACTTGCAGTCTGCAGCCAGTCTCCTCAATGCGGAGATATATGAATCAACATCTTCATCATCCAATTGCTTCCTTTTGAAAAATTTGTGTCTCAACACCATAAGATTTGGTTGTTTATCGAACCTTTTCTTTAACTTCAACACGGTTTCTCTAAATTCATCAACACCATCACTTTCTTCAGGAGTAAGAACGGGTAGGTGTTTTAATATTGATCTTCCTTCAAACCCTAGAGAGTGCAGTAGAAGACATTTTTTTCTATCAGCAGTGTAACGTGATGCTCCTATTGCGCCTAGGTACGTTTCGAAAGCGTCGAACCATATTTCCCAACGAACAGGAGGTTCACCTGGAGTGTCTAGGAATGAAGGAGGAGGGTTAACTGCCTGCATTGTACACATAACAGCAATTATCTAAATCTAAGGAAATAAAATTTAAGCAATAAATATTATGGAAGGTGGTGTATAATCCAAAGTAGCTTACAAGTCAGGTGTGTGTATCACCGTGTGACACACATAAGTAAAAATCAACTTGATAAGACGACTTGCTTAAGATCCGTGTACAAACTTTCCAACAGTTTTTGGTTGGAGTTGGAACTGTGATAGAAGAAGTATTTGACATTAACCACGTTTTGGATGAAAGGAAGGTGTGTGTATCACCGTGATACACGAGTGCGTAGTACGATCACTGTTGCACGTCTTGTTGACAGTAATCCGGTGTCTGTGTCCGCGATGCCAAGTCGTTGTCAAGGTAACAACAGTGACACTGGGCACACAGCGGAACGGAAGCTGGAACGCACCGCAGAGAGAAACGAAAGACGAGCTGAAACGCAAGGAAGGATTCCGGGTCACGTGACTACAGACGCTGACGCTGTGTGCTGACGCTGTGAGAGGAGAACACTCGCCGTGGAGGAATCTACACAAGAATGGTAGCGTGGTGGACAATGGCTCCCGTTCACAAGGACGCAGTAAGTGGCCGTTGTAGAATTTGAACCATGCAAGTGCAATGGAGTAGGAAGGGGTGAAAACACTTGTAGCTGAGGGAGAAAGTCCGCCTGAATGCGCGAAGACAGAAAAGGTTGATGCTGAGCCGGAGATGAGTGTGAGGGAAAGTCTTTGCGCGTTTTTAGAGGTGGACAGTCTTAAAATGAAAAAAAACTTCCTACCAGTACGTAGTCTTGTCGCAATGCACTTGTTCGCGAAATCCTTGACACCAAACAGCTGATAAGAAAGGCGGTGTTTTCTTCCGAGCGAGAAAGGCGGTGTTTTCTTCCGAGCGATTAGCTTCCTTTGTTTCTTGTCGGGTGAAGGAAAGCTTCTTCTGCACGCTTGGGTTCGTGATAGTGACCATGTAGTCCTCAGAATCGTCGCCAATCAATTTGTAGTAATTGAGGCGGAAACGGCGGAAATACGTAAAAGTATTTATTGGGCTACATGGTCGTGGAGCCAGTTCAGAAGCTCCACAAGGCTCAGCAGCAAGAACCAACTGACCAGAAGTACAAGGTTCCTAGGCAACATAGAGATTCTACAGGTGACATCATAGAATACACTATGTACATTAAAAGCTGTCTCAACACTGTAAAACAAATCCAAAGCACTTTAACATTACACATCACTACAGACTCTCTGCCCAAAGAGGCAACAACCTACAGAGATGAGTGACAACTGTCAGTGTCAAGAGCCAGGCCCCGGGCCATCCACTGCCAGCTGGAGGCTCCAAAGAGGGACCATGGGCAGATATAATTTTCAGCCTTGGGGCTGGCCAGAAGTCGTCCCCTAGCTCCTGTGATTTCCCTAACCTCTTAGGTTTCTCAGGTTGGGGGCAACAGTCCAGAGTGATAGGCTCCCTTTTTCCACTCTCTTTCTCTCACCATCTCAGGGATGGTCTCATGAGACTGGCCCATCAGACAAGGGAGTGTACCCGGTGGCTGAACTGGTGTCTGGCTAGCCAGGATTTCCTGGCAACCGTGAATCCACTGGTCCTCCCACTGTGGATTTCTTTCACCTCCTATACTTTTCTCTCCATCTGGGCCTTCAAACTCTCAATTGGGAAGTAGAAACTCAGAACTCTGAGATTTTGGGGCACCCTGGGAGGCCCCCCCCAGCCAGTTCTTCTATCAATGATGGCAGTTCATTTTCCAGGATTCAGTCCATTGGTATCTGGAGCTGACTATGACCTTCCTCTGGGCTACTTCCTCACCCCATTCCAGTTATACCAGGGCCATAGGGTGGACAAAGTCCTGGCCGAGAGCCTGGTTTACCACCCCACATACCTCTCCTTGCGGGTACTCATCTGGGGAAAACAACCTTTCCACCACCATGATCTGGCTGGCACAAGTATCTCTCAGAGCAGTGACAGGGACCCCATTCACCGCAATCTGGTGGAAGTGATGACTCCCATCCTCAGGGATCACAAGCTTACCTTCAGGTTAAAGTTTTAACTTGAGTGGCTCATAACTCATTTTTATTTTCATTTCTTTTTAAACACCTTGCCTAATTCATGTTTAAGAATGTGTATAACACCATGTATATGCAACGGTTTTTATTAATCATGCATAATAAACTTACTTGCTTACTTACTTCTAGGTTCACCTCCCAACTAAGGGACACTAGGGCATGTTCTACCTTCTGCTCCTGGGGACTACCTCCCCCCAAGATCACATTGCCCACCCCGTGGAATTCCCTCCAGTGGATGGTATCATGATACAGACAGGGCATCCGTGCGTGTGCCCTAACAGGAAAAGTCAAAGCACTGGGCTTGAAAAAGGGTGCCCTGGGCCTCCACTCATCAGAAACACCCCTCCTCCCCCCCCCATTTTCAGAAAGGGCATGGGAATCCTTCTCCTCCACACTTGTTAGAGGCTCTTTTTGGGACTTATCTGTTTTGCACTGGACACTCCCCTCGCCCTGCTGGGGGAAACTGAACCACTCTCTTGGGGTCACTCCCAGGAACCTTCTTGTGGACCCTGTGCTGATCCAGACACCTGCTTCTTTTGCAAGCTCCCTGGGTGTGGTGAATTTTTAGTCAATAAGGTGTTGACACCACTCTGTAAAGCAATTGCTGAGCATATGCTCTCTCAAAATTAGATTGTGCAGCTCACCATAACTATTCACTTTACTGTCCATCACCCAACCATTTAAATCCTTACTGAAGTAATACATAAAATGTGTCCAATCCTGGTCAAACAGCTTCTGACTTTCTCAAAAGATTAGCCTATACTTTTCTGGAGTGTTACCAAACTGTGGGATATGGACTTCCTTCATCGGATCATATGTCATCTGGTCAGCTACCTCGAGGGCAAACAGGGTATCCCTCCTAACAATTGGCATGTGCTTCCATAGACTAGCTATTCAGTCCTCCTCAGGGACTCTGTGCACGCACAGGGCTTCCTCATATGCTGCAAACCACTTATCAATATCATCCCCTACCACATAACTAGGCACCAGGTCCTTCGGGATGTGGATCCTTTTACTTCCGCTAGGGACCTCAGTGTTGCTGTCATTATCTTCATTGGACTCAGTGAGCTTCTTTGCCTTTACGTCCAGCTCCTCCTGACTCATTTCATGCTCCACAAACACTTTCTACTCCTACACAGCTAGTTTTCTTTTCTTCAATGCCTTTTCTGACTCAGCCTTTTTCTCGTCTAAGGCCCTCTTTGCAGCTGCTTCTTTTTTCGTTTCATCCATGGCCGGAGTGGCCAGTTGCAGCATCAGCTCTCTTTCAGACTTCCTGTTCTCCAACTCCTCAGGGGTCACACTGTGGGAGGACACACTACTACTGGCAGTAGACCTCCGGTGGGCTCTCCTCTCTCCTCTGAATCTGTAGCCATGTCCAGAGCATTCTCTCTCCTCTGAATCTGCAGCCATGTCCAGAGCATTCTCACCCTCCTACTCCCCTTCTTCATCATCATCCTGCTCCTATGATGTAGCCTGCTTTTTCTTGGACCCTTTGACTCCCTCACAAATGTTGCAACTCCGCCACCGTGGAGTCTTCAATGTTGCTGATGTCTGCTTCCATTTTTGCTGAAAGATCACAAAGGCGAAGAGTATGAGGCAGGAATTGGGTTTGGAAAAGGGGGAAAATGCCCAATTAAAAAAATCAAGGAGGATTTGAAAAACAAATCTGATTATCAAAAGAAATCTTTGGTTTTACACATATCACTGAGTGGCACTGCACAAACACAAGAACTGCCTCCCACCACTGAACAACAATGTAAGAAATGTGGGGGCATATTAGCAAGAACATGCGATAAATATCGCAAACCTTGCTTAGCGCGCCTTTTTTTATCGCCGGCTATCGCTGGATATTACCGCGGAAATAACATGCTATTAGCAAGGTTTATCTCCATTGCGATAAAATATCCAGCGATAGCGGCGAAACCCAGCTTTAACGCGAGAAATCCAGTGATAAAATCCTATCGCTAATTCTGGGGACTTAACCTTACAATCCACCTCCCATTGACTTTCATTGCTAAGTCATGTTTTTATCAGTTCTAAAAACAAGCGCTAATCGGGGTTAGCGCGCGTTTTGTTATCGCTCGCGGGTATTGCTAATAGGCGATAGGTATGTAAGCGACTGTTTTCTGTCGCTTTTAGTTGGGAACGCCTACCTTGCATGTCATTAGCGATAATTATCGCTGACATGCAAGGCGATGTAAACCCGGCCGCTATCGCCGGAAAGCTGTCGCTAACGCCTGTTAGCGACAGCTTGCTAATAGGGCGTTAAAAATATCGCCGCTTTAGCGGCAAAAAGTGCCGCTAAAGCGGCGATAAAGCCCTTGATAATATGCCCCTAAGTTATTAGTTGAGAAGGGTGAGAGCCCTGCTCACGTAATAAGCACAATACTTGCAGGGTGAACCACAAAAGTCACTCAATAAATAAAGACGTTAGGTTTAACTTAGAGGCAATGTGTAAAGGTTTTATGCAGCACTCAAACAGTAATATAGTGAAAACATAACACAAGAAAAATTCCAAACCAATTTAGAAAACTAGAGTAAATTTGAAAAAGTAAAATGGCACCAAAACAACAAAAATACAATTTCAAGTAAAATACATTTTTATTGCATTGTTCTCAGCATATGCCTTAACAATGTACCTCATCACAATACAATCACAAGGATATATACAGCAATCCCATAAAACCAACACGATTCAAGTAAAATATTCATAGTCATCAATCCGTAAAAACAGAGTAAGACATAAAAACCATTTCAAACATTTACCTACTCGCTACTAACATGGAAAGGAAATAACCCTGGCAGGTATATAACTTGCAAAACTTAAAAACACACTATCAGTTTTCACTCAACCAGGATAGTGACAAACTAAACTCAGCCTGGTTTCTGTTTACTGATCAACTTTCCAGTCGTGATCCAGGCATGCCAGATATCCATGGAGATTGCACACTAGATCTCTGTGCAATCCGTCCTGTAACCCAGATCTAGGGTGTCTAGCTCATTCAATACATTGTAGGCAGTAAATAAAGGAGTACGCCTCTTCCCACGTGGGCGCAGTGTGCTTGTTCAGTATAACATAATTTGGGTGATGTTTTCTTTCTCTCCACTGGCACAATCGCAGAGATCACCATGGTTGTTGCCTTACTCCATCTAGCAGTGTACGTTTTTAAAGGGAGAGTCCCCAGACAGAACTTGACATATATAGAGCGCCGTACCATAGGACATATATAGTCTACATAGGGTTCAAACCCTGTCGTATTTTAAGAAACTGTATAGCAAGTATCCACTCCTGCCAGTAATAAAGGCTTTTTGGGTTTTGTACTGCAAGTAGGCCTCCTTATCCCTATTGGCTGTCTCGCCATTAATCACAGTGGGAGTCATGTAGATAATCTCAAGCTTAAGTGGTTTTAAAGTGGTTTCAACATGGTCCCACAAAGTCGTCCTAGACGGCCCGCGATGACCAACTACCTCTCCAATAGATTCCAGGTATATACCCATGTTATGTTCCCTGTGTAAATGAACTCAATGGAGTAGTGGGGCATGGCAATAATATCTGAAACTGGTCTGATGCCCAATTCGAAGTAGAGTGCCACCATAGGCATGCCTGGTCCCAAGGATAGCAATGATCTCAAAAACTTGTTCTCAATTTTCTGAATTATGAACATGTTGATATAGCCCCAGATATCTGTACCATATCTTACCGCCAACACTGCCTTAGCTCTATATACATGCAGCAATGTACTTAAGGGGTTACCCCCCTAACTGTTGCCTACATCTAAGGACTGCTGCCACAGCCTGTGGCGTTTCCAAATTAACTTAGTATGGTATGGTAAGGCAAGGTAATCAAAATGGTTGATCCGTTCCAAGATCTCATTATTCACAGAGAAGGAGCATCTTAACACAAACATAGGTTCCATTATCATAAATTTAGTTTTGGAGACACAAATTCCCAAAAGTTTTTCCAGACAATATTCCACAAAGCCCTTAATCAGCTTGTACATTGAGAGCTCAGTAAATGATAATAGAAACGCATCCTCTGCAATAAAAAAGCACAGAAATCCTTCTGTCCTGAGTCCCAGGTTATCCAGCTTCAAATGATCACGGTATGGGCCGACATCATTCAAAACTAATGACAAAAGCAGGGGAGCGAGCACTCACCCTTGGCACACACCTGTGCTGGGCTATTGTATCCTCATGTAGACTTTGCAAGGCTGCTAACAAGTACTGACCCAGTCCCTGCTCCCGCAGTGCCAACCATATTAGGTCTCTATCAACTAAGTCAAAAGCGGACTTTAAGTCGATGAATGCTAGGTAAAGAGGAACTCGTCCCTGCCTAACCAGCTTCCTACAAATAGAGAATAATGGCATTGCCTGGTCAGCTGTTCCAGTGCCCTTGCTAAAGACAGCTTGATTATCAAATAGTGTTCCCTCAGCATCACCCCCCTCTTGTAGGTGGTTGGAGAGCACCCTCCAATAGAGCTTACCTTCACTATCTGCTAGTAATATTGGGCAATAATTCAACAGGTCCGTTCTAGCACCTTCCTTAAATATTTATTTTCTCAAATTTTATTTATTATCTTCAAGGCAGAGAATAAAACATGACATTGTTATTATCACATATGGTCGCCAAACAAGTCTGTAGGCTAATAGGTGTTTTTTGCAAGCGAAAGCAAGACACAGCCATAGTTCTATAGATAGATCGAGCAGGAACACCAAAAGGTGATATAACACCATCAACCAGCTTTGATAAATATATAACAATGAAGTGGCTATTATCCTAGAAATTCGGACGACAATAACCAAAAAATAAAAGAATATGAATACAACCATTGGAACATGCATGAATGGGAGCTTCTGGAGGAGTTCGGACCTGGTGGGCAGGGAATATAGCAGCGTGCTACATCTAAGAGTTTTGCTGGAGATTCATAAAAGGGAGAAATGTTAAATATGAAAGAGGTGGAGTGCTCTTGTATGAGTGGGACAGGAGAATAGTGGAAGGCCACATAAGAGGAAGTGTGCCAAGGGTACCCATATATAATCTTAACATTTCCGGGTGTCTGCAAGAATATCTGCCATACACTCCATCATAAGGGCCTGCCATAGGCGAGCATACCATTGTGTAAATTAGATGGCCTCTGGCTTCTTCCAGGCGGAAGCCAGGGCGGTCTTGGTGCCATCAAACAGAGCCAGAGAATAGAGTGATCCCTGTGTGTTTGATGTGTGAGTAAGGGGGCTGGTTCTAAGCCCCAGCAGCATGAACGCTGGAGTACAGAGTACCGAGTAACCCAGAATGTATTTTATCTGAGCTAGGATTTCGGTCCAGTAGGGCATATAGTTGGACAGTGCCACAAAATATGTTGAAAACTGCCTAGCAGTCCACAACCTCTCCAGCAACAATCTGATGTGGCTGCAAATATTTTCCATAGTTTTGCTGGGTGCATATACCAGTCATAAAGCACTTTATAGTGGGCTTCACGGAGCCCTAGGGAATGATGAAACCTAGAGCTATCCTTCCAGAGTGTATGCAACTGCTCATGAGTAATCGGAGTCCCCAAGATATGTTCCCAAAAAGAGATGCAGTGGGGGGTAGGGAGGTGGGCAGTGGGCATCAGGAGTGAATAGAGAAAGGAGATACACCCATGGGTTGTTCCCGCACGTCGCATAAATAACTCTATGGGGAGCCGATCCCTGGTTGCTGACGATCTAAAAGCTGGCTGTAAGACCCAGTGTTTCAGTTGGTTGTAGTGATAAATCTCTGTTGCCGGTAGGTTAAAGTCCCAACAACAGTTTTCAAATGTCAGTATGTTCCACCCATGGAAAAGATCTAAAATGTCTAGGCATCCGCCCTCTCGCCATAAATCAAAAAGGCCCGGCATTAATGCTGGCTAGAATGTCGTGTTATAATAGATAGGCATGTAGGAAGAGGGGGGATTTCGCCAAGCTCCATTCTTAAATATTGGAATGTTTGTTGCATGCACCATAATCTGGGGGTGTTACTAGATGGCAATACTGCAATGAAAACTCCAACAAGAATTGGGACCCAGAAGGAAAGATCAGCCTTATACAAGTCTATTGAATCAAGGTCAGGGCTTGGGGCTTTATTTCTCTTTCGATGTAGAATAGCATCTCTTACCTTGGCATCGGAAAAGTCCCTACTGCTCATCCAGCTAGGTGATTAAGTAAGCTGCGTTGACATACATTTTGGACTGCTTGCAGACTTGCAGGCGTTTCAATAGTGTAAAGCCTAGTAAAATGTGAGACCAACTCCTGCACCCCAGTACACAGGGCCTGCTTGTCCATACACTGATTCTAAACCCATGTGGAAAGTGACCAGAAGTTCCAAAAATTCTTGTCCCTAGATGCTTGTTTCACCTTTTACCAGGTCTTAATGTGCATCTCAAGCTTCTTTCCCCGAATTAGTTCTTTATAATCTCACCTCCATCTAATTGAAATCTCCGAATCAGTAGTGTCATAGTGCCTCACCAGTGCATAAGACAGTTCCTTCTCCTTGGTTTAACATCCACTGTAAAACTAATAGCAAATACAGTTACCACCACCCACATCTTCAGGGCTCTTGGAAGTCGTCAAAAATGGAGAAATCTACAGAATAATCTGCTCAAAGAGTGCCAAAGCGCCACTGTCATCAACTTCATCAGTCTCAGTCAACAATACTTGATCAATACTGAGTTGAATTGCATTCCTCAGGTCCTGGGAGAAGAACTTGTATTTTTTTGGATGCCACCTAATAGGCCTTCTGATAAATTGCTGGAATTTCAAAATGTCACTATCCTCATCGACTACATCATAAATGGAGGATCTTGTGTTATTCCCAACACAAAGGAATGCAAAGAGTGGATTGTGATAACTATCTGGGCAAGAAGCTCTCTCATATCCCTCACCATTGGCCAAGCTTCCTTAGTTACAAAAATAAAATCTATAATGGAAGAATCCCTATTGCCAAGATAGGTCGCAGTTGCTGGGATATCAGGAAATGTATGACCATTAAGGTGCCTTAATCCACAAGTCAATGCCACAGACCTCAGTTTTTCTCTTCAGGATTTACCGCCCCCCAAATACCACCCATTATCTTTTCGGGTACTCCCCATACTAAATCCTACTCAAGTAGTGCATTTCCTTGTGTACCACATCCCAATGAGATGTGGAGATTTCCACAAACTGATATAATATACTGAGATTTTTCACCACTGTCCACTCTAGCTTCTTGGATTAGATCCTCCAAAACGTCTAGTACGGGTTTCCCTCTATCTTTCCTCCCAGGAGGGATATACACATTAAAAATGTCCATGACCATGACCCCCTCCATAGGGCTATGCCCTCCCAGCCTGATGTGTACAATATTAGGAGACACACTTAAAACAGCAATGGGACTCCTCACACTTAGAAACTTCAAAGACACCCATTCACTAGACCACCTGATGGGCGGGCCATCTTCTGCTTCATAGCTGGGGCATGGCATGTGCTATAACCCTCCATATTAATTTCTATAGTTGCTCCTGGAAGCAGCAATTATTGATCTTCTTCATAAATGCTTGCCACTTTAGATCCTCTGGCCGACAAACCAAACACATTCTATCTCACAATTCTCAGGGAGTTTAAGTTCCTTCTCACAATGACCTCACAAAACTGTTGCTCCCTGTAAACAAGTGAGCTGGCTGGGGGTATTGTGCTAAACACATCCCCCTGCAGTATTGTGTGGTGGTCTCCCTGGGTACTTTAAGTAGGGCTGCTGATAACCAGACAAAGGTATTATTTCTAGGAGAATTAGACATATAATAACTATCACTACCTCCTCTTCTTGAACAATCTTATGCCACTCTCACATCCTTTTTGATTGTGACCAGCAACTGCTTTGCATCTCACCTAATTATTTGGGGGAGGGTGTGTTGACTATTGGGTGGGGGGCAGCAAAGCCATCTCCTTACACCATCCTCCAATCGTTTTTTCACATTACCATCAGTTGCTTTACATCATAGCTGACTGCTTGTGATAGGGTATCTTGAACTGTAGAGCCCACGGTAGGATCTCTTAACACTCTATGGCAGGGCCGGCTTTAACACTGGTGGCACCCTGTGCGACATTGTTTGTTGGCGCCCCCCAATGACCACCCCTCGCACGCATTCCCTCACTACCACCCTTCAACACTGCCCTTCAAGTCTCCATAACCACTGTCTCTCAGATTAATTTGGTTTTATAGCACCACTCATACCAGTGTAAGGTGTCAGAGCACTTTGCATCATACACACATTGCACAGTCATACGTGTGTAAATCAGTATATAGGGAATGTTACATCAGACAGGACTACAAGGTATAGGAGACACATGTCATCCATAATTGTAGGCAATATAGTTTAAGAGTTCTATGTCTGGAAAAGCACAAATTCAGAATTTAAAACATAACAGCATTGTTAGGGGTTGTTTCCAATAAGAATTGATTTCTACCTAAATGAACCCTTTTTGCAAGATTAGGATAATGAAAGACTGGGCAAAAAAAACATATAGCTCTAATATATAACTTGCAGTTTCATTGCAGCTTTTTGATGACAGTTGATAGCTCGCTGTTCTATGTTAGGATTTTAACTTACAAACTGCAAGTAACAAAAGGATCTCTCTGACAGAAGCAGTAACACACTGACCTATTTTACATAATATGCACTTTTTGATCTGCATGGTAAACCTTCTTTGCAGCAGGCATATTAACCCTCTGTACTACCTTACAAGCAGTCAAAACTTCCCCTAGACAAAACTCCTGTCTCTCTCCAGGAAGACGATTAATCACCGGAGTTATCTTGACATTTTAATTGATGCCTGAATATTGCTGGAGGCCAGGAACTCAGCAGCAGGTGCTTTTAAAACAAGAATATACTGGCAAACTGACGCCCCCACCCCAAGTCAACGCCCGGTGCGGGTGCACCGATCGCACCGCCCTAGAGCCGGCCCTGCTCTATGGGATGGTAATACATCAATCCCCATTCTGTGCAAAATCCCAACATTATTCATGATCATTGTTACCACTTATACAAATTCAACACAAGTGAAATCATTATAATGGTCCTTGTCTTGAATCATAGGTATCCCATAAATTAAGACACAGGAATTGAGCAGACACAATGGCGGGGTCAGGTAGAAAGTATCCAATAAGAGTGATCTGATTAAGGGTAACATGATGGAAGCATCATTGAACATTTTAGTAAAATCCAAAGAAGAGTTCCATACATCAGCTCAACCCCTGAACAAACACCACACCCCCTTAATACTCATCTTCTAACTAGTTTGCTCAATTTGTGCAGATAGTTGGAATGCCTCTGCCAGCGGGGTTAGCAAATCAGATAATGGTACGGTCACCAGAGTAAGAAGGGGGGTTGAAGGTGGATTGGGATCTGGTAAACATCTGGCTGGTTGAAAACAATCGCAACCTGCTGGCAGTAAATCCATACCCACCACCCCAGAACCCTTGTTGTCCGACTCTTCCTGTTTGTCGCCACTCCTCATCCTATGCTGACCCTATTTGGGAAACTGCCTCCTCTTAACTTCTTCCTCTAGGAAGGGATCTTATAAGCAGCACCATTACCCGGGGGCCTTAAACCTTTGAGCAAAAATAGGGTATATTTCTACTGCTGCAGGATCAGGTGACATGGTGCTTAGACTAATAGTTAGATCATCGCAAAGTGCGTCTGCAGCATCATTAACTCAGATGCTCCCACCTTGCTCTTTAAACAAGTATTCCAAAGAGTACGCTGCATCAGCCATTTCTGTAGTCTTTATAGTACTTTTGGATTTTCTACATTGCTCCTTTTCTCAAGTGTGGCTGCTTGTGTTCGCCATTTGGATCTTGTACTATAATACCAGACTCCCTCTACTCTAGGTCGGTCTTCCCATCTTTTCGAGTGTCTGCATTCAATATCAAATCAGTTTGTTATGTATCTAATAAACTGTGCAATTGCAGAGTGTTTATAGGGGTGTGTATTCCATCCATTTGGGTCACTGCCTCTTTGCTAAGCAAGGGCACCCACGGTACTTCCCCCATAACATATTTGTTTAAAGTTTGTAAGATCTCCATCAGTATTGAGGAAGTGTGGTCTGTCCCCTCTACAAATTTCTCTAATAGAGCAAGTATTGAGGACAGTATCATTTGCAGGGCCGACATTGATCCAAAGATAATATGATCTCCATTAGCAATATAGGCATTGGATTACTCCTGAATCAGCAGGGTATTTGATAAACTAAGTCTAGGTGATTGTCTCTTTTTGCCCCACTCTAGACTCCCAGTTCCGAGAGGGTTAATGTCACCCAACACTATAGATGTGCTAAAAAGAGCTTTTTAAATACAATTAGTAGAGCAAGGGTTATGATTTTTTTTAATTTAAGTGAAAATTGGGCCAAGATGCACAAAGCACCAATCGCAGTTGCAGGAGGCTGGCTCAGTGTATAGTGTCCACCTATGGTGAGTCACTCTGCACTGAGTTCAGGCAACCCTTGGTGATAGTGTTTAGGTTCCTGAAAACCAGAGGTCTCAAGAGGTAACTGTGGAGTGCAGCTAAGGCTTATTCAGGAGGGGTGTAAAGCAAGTGCATTCACCACAATAGTCGGTCAGAAAGCTTTTCACACAAGAAAGAACCACAGCACGTGGGTATAAAAATACTTTGTATTTATTAGCACACACTAAACACTAACTTGGTATATCTCCAACCCAGAGATATCAATTACACAGAAGAAATATTTGAGAAATAGGTAAGTAGCATTGGAAAACACATAGGGCCCAACCGGGGGGCCAAACCATATACTAAAATAGTGGAATGTGAGGTAAGTACCAACATGAGACTAGTACCCAAGGACGGAGGACCCCAGGGGAAACACGTAACCACCCAAGATGAGTAGCCAGGGACTCCAAGGCACCCGGGTACAGAGTGGTTACACCAGGTCAAACGTCCATAGGATAACACAGGGTAAGTCGTGGTTGGAATTTTACAAGTTTAGAAACCTTCCCAAAGTAACCCGAAGGAACCACTTGGATGAAGAAAGGTTGGAGAGCCAACCCACCTGTGGATACCCCAGGAACCAGCACACCTACACCAGGCAGCTGAGCTGCATAGGGATTAAGAGGTGTTGGAACAGCCCGTAGATGCCAATGGAGGTTCGTGGAAGATCAGCAGCTATAGAGCCTTGTGGACCAGGCCGGTGGAACCAGGACGTGGAATCCAGATGAGAAGAACCTGAAAGCAGAGTGGACAGGGACCAATCCACCCGGAGGTGGCCAGGAGGCACAGGAGTACAATATCAGCCTTTGTAGGAGGTTCTTGCGGTAGCACAGTGAAGTTGAAGCAGCAGCTGTGGAGTCCATGCCAGAGCACAGGAGCTGTCCTTGAGCTGTCCCACTCCAGTCGATGTGTGTAGGAAGGCCAGTGCCCAGCAGGACCACCAACAAGCCCTGGCAAACGCAAACAACGGTTTGCGGAAGATGCTGTGTTGCAGACCAGCAAGGTATGTGGGACTAGCCCAGCAAGTCAGGGCTGGCCCTCAGCAGGCAGGAGAGCCAACAGGAATCAATGGAACACCCTCAAGGACCCTCTGGCAGCAGCCACAGGGAGTCACAGGGAAGCCTCAACATCACAAAGGAGATGAAGGTCCATGGTGCAGAGGAGGCAGGCAGGGCATCGTTCTTGGAGCTGTGCAGTGCTGGAGGCTGTAGCTTCTTGGAGCTTGAAGATCTTTCATGAAGAGAGCCAACAAGCCTTAATAATGAAAAACAGACGCAGTGCACAGGAAGGCAGTTCACAATGGCTGGAGAGGGAGTACAGTCGCCCAAGTTGCAGGGACGACTGGTCAGGAGAACCACAAACCACCACCTGTGTTGCAGAACTGGGTGATGTCCTTGGGACAACAGAATCAGGCAAACCGGTCTTTGACATAGAAGAACCTGCAGATGCAGGGAAGTGACTCCTTCACTCAAAGGGAGATTCCTTCTGGCTGGGATGAGGCTGAGTCCTTGGCGAGTTAGAGGATGCACAGCCACAGAGTTGCAAAACTTGAAGAAGTACAAGGACGAAGATACAGCAGGAATCTTCCCACCGGAGCAGTCTTGTCTTTGGTCCTGGCTCAAAGAACAGCATAGTTCCTGTGTCCACCAACAGAAGAGTCTTTGGACAGCCTACAGCCGACAGGCAGTGGGATCTAGAAGTTGTTGTTGGAGTGAATCTAAGGACCCACCCTCAGGGGAGCCTTAGGTAACCCTAAAGAGGGAAAGGACCCCTTCTATGATTACACACCTATCAAAGGAGGTCAGGGGCACTACTCAGCTGCCCTAGCCAGTCAGATGCTCCCAGGGGCCAAGATTTAACATGGCAGAGTTAAGTGGCCACCTGTAGGAGCTCTGGTCCCCTCCCAAGGGAGGATCTGGACAGGGGGTGGACACTCCCCTGTCCTTTGTGTGGTTTTGCACCAGAGCAGGAGCCAAGGGCTCCTGAAATGGGCAAATCTGGTTTATGCATGGGGGGCACCAAATTGACCCTTCAATGCAGTCTGGTGGTGCTCAGAAGCGCCCCAACCCTACCTATTTCCAAATGAGAGGTGGTCACAACTCTCCATCGCAGGAAATCCTTTGTTCAGCTTTCCCTGCCCGAGTTAAGCTCACCAGCAGGTTGGCAGAACACTATCTAGGGTCGGCAGCAGTGCGGGCTGGCAGTCAGACCCTGTAGGGCTACACAGGTAGATATTGGGGGGTCCTCTAAGGAGCCCCCAGTACAGGTATCATGCAACTAACACTGGAATCGGTGTAGTTGCGGGATTCCAACATGTTTGATACCAAACATGACCAGGTTTGGGGCAGTGATTATTTAGTTAGAGATCCCGACTTGACAGTGTCTACTACAGACATTATAATGGCTGTCCCGCACAAAGCCCAGAGAATGGAGTCTGGGGTTTGTAGGGGTACCCCTGCTCATACAGCACACCCTTAGAACCATGCACCCTGCCCTTGGACTGAAGGGCCTGCCTTAGGGGTGACTAATAGGCAGGTTAAAAGTGCAGTGACCGGGATATAAGGGAAACCTTATATCCAAAGTGAAAGGTGTAAGCACCTTTCATGCAGACTGCACTGGCAGCTCTGCAGACACAGTTTGTATGGGCTCTCATGGGTGGCATAATACATGCTGCAATCCATGGGAGACCCCTGGGTACCTAAGTACCATATCTAGGGATTTATCATGGTACCCCAGTATGCCAATTGTGGGGTGTACCCAGTACTTACCAGAGAATTTGGAGGAGAGAGCACTACCACTGGGGTGCTGGTCAGCAAGATCCCAATGAGCTACAGTCAAAACACACTGACACCAGGCAAAAAGTGGGGGTATCTATGCCAGAAAGACCCTACTTTCCTACAGCAGTTATCTGGTCGCGCTGGACAGGGTCATAAAAAAACTTTGAGTCCAACCGAGATGGAGCACAGATCCGATAGAGGGACCACGTTCGTCCCGGTGGGAAGTTTATCTTCTAACTTTGTCCAGTTCCACGCAAGGAGGCTCATTCAGGGTTTTGCATTAGCGGTGCGATCGTTGTTGCCATGGGTGGCTCCTTCATTTGAGCGGAGGGGTGTCGCCCCACTTAAATGCCCCCAAACCTCAGAGATGAAAAATAAAATGGTAATTCATTGTCATTTCATTTTTCGTCATCCTGTCCTGAACCGAGTGTCAGGACGGGGCGGGGCCAGGGAGGAGTGGTTGGCAGAGGGCTGCCTGGCAACTGTTTAAAGTGCATATGTCTTTTTGCCCCGCCTTCTTGCGACATTCGCACTTTAAACTTCTCAACCCAGATTTCTTAAGACAGCTGGGTTGACAGCAAGTGCAGGGCTCCAGTGCGCTGCAGAGCACCAATAGAGGCCGCTCCCACCAACCAGGGAGCTGCTCTCATGCTGCATGTGAACAGTGCCAGGATTGGGCAAGGGAGTTTGCTGGTGCCGCACTGCAGTTGGAAGGAGAGGTCCGGAGCAGAGGTCGTGAGATGTAAGTTTTTAATTTTCAATTTTGTTTGTGCGACCCGCCCCCTGTAGATGCCAGCCGCCACTGGTTATCGGTGTAAACAGCCAGGTGCTGGACTGAGCTTTGAGTTGGGGGAAGTGTGGGGCAGTTGTTGTCAACACAAAGAGCACCGTGCAGTTCCTGGGGTCTGAATCTGGAACGGTCGTGTTGGCAGTCAGATGTAGGTCCCGTGACGGCCTCAGTGAAGGCCGCTCTCGTTTCAACACGAAGAGCCCATAACCTCTGGAGTTTCACCTGGAGTCCAGTTCTTTGAGTTTGCAGGTTGAAGGAGTACACTCTAACATCAGCCAAGGGTCCAGGGCCTGGTGGAGGCCTTCTTGGGGGTGAGGACTCACTCCAGCAGAGGCCAGTAGCAGAGTCCAGGCAGGTCAGTTGGTGCTGGTCAGAAGGGCAGTTGCAGGAAAGGCCTCTAGAAGCTTGTGTTGTCGCTTTAGCTCAAAAACGACGTCAGCCAACTGACCCTTGGATTCACTTCTGGGATCCTGGTTTCAAGGCAAGCGGGTCCACACTTCCTTCTTGAGACTGCAGGGAAGTCCTTTTTCTGAATCTTCTCAGGTCCAGGAGTGTTTTTACTCTAGTTTTCGAGGGTGCCAGCCTGTGTTTGGGGAGGCCATTCTTGGCCTACTCCCGAACTAGTTCTGACCAGTTCGTCCCTGAGATTGGCTCCATACTGACTAGGGTGACAAAGGGAAGAAGTGCCTGGTATCTGGTTCCTTTGTGTGTGCTGTAGGTAGGTTCCTTAGAAGTGCAGTAAGGGCAGGTTAGAACGCCTCCCCAGTCATCCTGTCGGGATGACCCACTCCCTCTACATCCAGGCCCTTTTTGCCCCCTATCTGGAAGGAATACACATCACACCACAAGAGACCCATTGACTGTCGTATGACCCTGGACGCTGGCAGAAAGGCACATATGGTCCAGGGAGAAAATGCCAGCTTTCAAAAAGTGAAATTTTCAGAAGAGTAACTTAAAATTCGACTTTACCGTTAAAGAGGATTTTAAATTGCAATTCAAATGAGTGGAAGAAGTATTTCTGTAGCTGCTCCCAAACTTAAGGTGTCACATTTTAAGCTTACTAAGGTAACCCAGTTTTAGTCTATGGGAGAGTTAGCTTTACTACAACAAATAACAACTTTAAGAGTTTATCACCATCAGGACATTTAAAATGGAGGAACACAGGTCCTACTTTTTAAATGCCATGCACCCTGCATTATAAGCTTTTACGGCCTACCATAGGGGGGATTTTTAATAAATAAAAAAGGAAGATATAAGCCTGGCGACAGGTTTGTTGTGCTCGGTCAATGCAGCAGTTAGTTTAAAACTGCACTACAGACTGCAGTGGCAGGCCTGAGACATGTTTTAGGAGCTACTTTATTGGGTGGCACAATGAGTGTACAGTACATGTAGTACTGTATACTAGTAAATTATAAGTACATTAAAAGGACCAATCAGGTGTATACCAATTTTAGCATGTTTAGAAGGGAAGGCACAAGCACTTTTCTTCTGGTTAGAAGGGGTAAAGTGCACAGAGTCGTAAATGCCAACAAAATCAGGATCAGCAAAGGATGGCAAAAATTTGGGGTGACCCTTCTGAAAGGGCCAGTTGCAACCATTAGGCTCTCCAACCTAAAAAATGGAAGAAAAATTAATCCAATTATCTAAAAAACTACGAAAAACTCTTAATGACCCCACATTTCCCTTTGATGATGCTAATACCCTGATTTCAAATTTGACAGAGTGAAGGTGCTATTTATTGCACCCAATAAATAACAATACCTTGGGGTTCGTTATTTATCTGGTGCAATAAATACAACCTACCACAATGTTTTTGGGAATACATGTAGATTAAATCCACATAGTATTGCAAGCACTTTTTCCCTCTTAGATTCCAGCACGTATGACCTGCTGAAATATTACAAAGGCTGAGATATTTAACATATCTGATAATTATCAGAGATAGTAAATACCACTCAACTCACAATTCTGATCCGTGCACAAACAAAGGTTTACGCAGTGGTCAGAAATTCAGACCAACTCATAATTGGCACCCAAGTCTTCTAAATATGTGTTAGTCCTTTCAGCCTTAGGGTGGATTTCCCCCAATCATTTTGCTTTTTATCTCCATGTTTTGCTGAATCTTTTTGTTGGCCTTAGAACTCTGAGAACTTTACCACTGCTAATCAGTGCTAAAGCGCCTGTACTTCTTCCCTAAACTTGTGAGTGATTGGTGTATACCTGATTGACCTATTTAATTTACTTGTGAGTCCCTTGTAAGGTGGTTTACCATATACCCAGGGCCTGTAAGTTAAATGCTACTAGTGTGCTGCAGCACTGATTGTGCCACGCACAGAAGTAGCCTTTCAAACCTGTCTCAGGCCTGCCACTTCATTGCCTGTGTGTGCAGTTTACTGCCACTTCGATTTGGCATTTAAAACTACTTGCCAAGCCTTAATCTCCCCTATTAACACATATAAGTCACCTCTAAGGTAGGCCCTGGGTAGCCATAGGGCAAGGTGCAATGTAAGTAAAATGTAGGACATGTACTTTATGTTTTGCCTGTCCTGATAGTGACAAACAGCCTATTTCATTTTTCACTACTGTGAGGCCTACTCCACTCATAGGTTAGCAGTGGGAATTCCTTAATACACTTTAAGCTGTAATTCCTGATCATAGAGGAGTAGCTTTTTTATGTTTATGTGTTAGGAATGGTAATGATAAATCCTCCTTACTGGTGAAGTTGGATTTAATATTACTGTAATATTACTGTTTTAGAAATGCCACTTTTAGAAAGTGGACATTTCTCTGCACTTACTGCTCTGTGTGCCTGACAGCCTGTCTCCAATACAAGTTTGGGGTGGGTGACAGCTACACTTTGTGCATTCCCTCTAAACAGACACAACGCAGGAAGTATAGGTGCGTCTGAGCACCCTTCTACATACATCTGCATTCTAATGGCCTTGCCTGGGCAGGATGGAAGGGAGGGGCTAACACTTCACTTGAATAGGTAGTGTCCTGTCCCCACACTATGGGCTGATTTACTCCCAATAGATATCCTGGCACACAGGACTGGACTGAAAGGGGAACCTGTACACTTCAGAGAGCTGCTTTGAAATCACCCACCACATCAAAGTCACTTTTCGGTATAAGTACTGGGTCTCTGACCCCATCAAATCAGACACTTCTGGAACTTGAACTGAACCTCTGTCAGAAGGACTGCTGTGCTGCTTAAAGGACTCAACTGGACTGCTTTTCTGGAAGGACTATTTTTCTGCGTGTTTCCCTGCTGCTTGCTGCTCTCTGACTCAACTGGTGGAGAGCTGGACTCTGCCATCCCTCCAGGTGACCTCCAAGGGCTTGTTGGCTTGCCTCCTGCTGCTTGAGACTCAGGGATATCAAGCATTCTACTCGTGCTTCTGTCCCTGGCTCCCTGGAAGTTTCCTAGATACTTGTAACACGAATTTCGATGCATCTGCTGTCTGTGTGTAACAGAACTGGCACATGAGTAAAATCGGCGCATCGCATTGGAATCAGCACTTTTCCTCCAGAGATCGACACATCGGACAGTGTATTGCCGCAGATGCAGCTTAGTGAGATCAACGCACCCCCTTGACTGTGTGGCAGAATTCAGTGCATCACGCGACCCTTCTCAACCCTGGCACCCATCTTTGGAACTGATGCATTGCCTTCACTGCATGAAGAAGATTGACGCACCTCGCTGTTTGCGACCAGGAAAGGTACTTTGTTCACCTGGGACTGCATAGGTCCTGTAGCCGGCCTGCGCTTCCATGATTTCAGCCCGAACTTTGACTTTACCCTGGCCCAGTGCGAGCTAAAGTAACCTTCTAGCGCAACTTGCTTCTAAGATCTTTAATGCATTCATTCTTTTAAGATTCAATATCTCAACTTCTATACTTTGGATTTTTGTCGCTTTGGCCTTGTTTTGTTTATAATATAATAACACATTTTCAAAAACCTGTTTGTAGTCTTTCTGTGGTGTATTCATTGTGTTACTGTGTGTGTGTGTATGTTTTGTACAAATACTTTACACATTGCCTCTTTAGATAAGCCTGACTGCTCTGTGCCAAGCTACCAGAGGGTGAGCACGGGTTATCTTTCAGCTTACACTGACTAAGGTTGTGGCTTCTGCTTTGGCAGGTTGCATACCTGTACAATAACAAAATCTCTTCACCTACCACCAGCCTCTTCTCACACTGGTGTCATGCACTCCCAGTTGCCCACTCTCTCCATCTTAGCCACTAAGAACTCGCCAAGGCTCTCTGTTACTTCCTCTCCAATCAGATCAGCATAATCAGAAACAATCTCACCATACTCATCGCCTCACCCTCCTCTCTCATACACAAACTCCAGGCTGCGATGTTCAACACAACTCCTTCATTCCTACATCCCTCTCTGAGATAATCTTCATCATCAAATCTACAAATCTCATCTGTGCCACATTCTATCTCATCCCCACACAGATTATCAATCTTTCCCTCATTCCTGAAGCGTCCTCACCTAATATCCCTTTGTCTCCTATTCTCTGGAATCAATCCATCTCATCGTCAGTGGATCTATCACTAGCCCAAAAGAGTATAGCAAACCTCTATTCTTTTCAAATACTTTCGGCCTATAGTGTTCCTAGTCATTAGTTGCTTCTGCTATATGTATATGGGATAAAGTACATACTGTTGTTCATTAAAAGGACATTGCAATTCACCAAGGAGTTCAGGGACACTATATACATACAGACCCATATAGGGTCGTGGAACTCTGAGGTGACTTGCAATATCCTTTTAAGATACAGCAGATATTCTTTATGATATATGGCCACACCATCACCATTCCCACAAACCACTTAAACCCTTGGTGTCTTGCCCCATAATATGAATCACATAGTATGGTTGTGGCCATGAAGAAGAAAAGCAAAACCTGTAGTGCCAAATTAAAAGCATTAATAAGCAGTTAGCAATTTGTTGAAAAAACATTTTGGAATCCATGTATTAAATCTGACCTAAAAAGGGATAAACTTCACATTGAGTAGTACCATGCAGAGAGGTTTTTCTTGCCTGTAATGAACTGTAATGGGAAAAATTAACACATTGCAATAAATCTGTCCTTTCTGGTAATCACTATTCATTTTACAAAAGCAGGTCATAAGAAGGAAAAGCCACTTAAGAACTGTTGTTTGGGGAATCAAAGAAAGGGTGGGACATGGGAACACCTTGTGGAGTGTTTGTTTACCCCGGACGCTGATATAATCACACCAAATAACTCCCTGATATCTCAGGAGGATTTGGGGCTATTAGTTGTTATTGACTGCTAGTAGGAAGCTGGAATTGTTTAAAGGGAGGTTGCAATATGTCTGATTGTATTTATTGTATTTACTAGTTTTTAAAACGATGTATTATTTGTATTTTTGTGCTTGTCAATTTTAAAGCTAAATGTTAAAATTATTATGTATTAGTATTATATGTATTACTTGAAAGCTAAATTCTAAAATATTATTTATTACTTTGTTTGTATGTATTCGTTTGATAGCTTTTGAAACTATTTATTCCTTGTACTTGTCAATTTTAAAGCTACATTGTTAAATGTTTATGTATCATCTATTTATTCTATTATATGTATTATTGAAAGTCAAATTACAAATGTGTATTTGCTTGACAGCCTTTCTTTTTACCCTTGCAGCTTCTGTTTTATGTTCAATATTGAAAATAATAAAATTATTTCAAAAATAAAATAAGAAGTAAAAGCCACTTTTTGTTTTTTGGTTTACGCCATAGCTGCAATAATGCTCTGTGTCCTGCCTTCACTTTAGCTGCTGGGTCAGGCAGTAGGCATTATGATGACACAACACAAATGTAATAAATTATTGCAGTAAAGTAGCTAAGTCATTTGCTAGAACACAAATGTAATAAGGAAATTAGAAACAGGTTTGTGTACTGGGATGCAAGTATCCATGTATTGTGTAAGCAATTATCTGCTTATCATGCAATAATTCTACCTACTATGCCGCTCACCAAAATCCGCTACCCATGTTTTCACCTCAAATTCTGCTGTGGTACACATACTGTATATGATTGCTGTGCACAGTGTTTCTCCTTGCAATACTTCTGTTTCTTATCAAACAAGCACTTACATCGCTAGTAGGTCTCACTCATGAAACCTGCAGGCCTTGCTGCCATCCCTTGTGTAATTCCCTCCTATCTGGCTACAACAAATGTGCATGCATCCGCAATAGCCATCTTTGGATGTATTTTCAAAGTGGCTGATCGGGCTGGGGGGCAAGCAGCCATTGGGCACGGGAAGAGGGTATTTATAAAGAGTGTTGTGGGAGGAGGGAGGATAAGGGGGAAAGGGGGAAGAAAACAGCCCCTCACATGCACCATAAAGAAAGGCTGACGTCAGGAGCATACATGCCATCCAATCAAATTTCTGAGACTGAACTGCTCCTGCCATGGCAAACACAAGAATAGGGTGAAGGCTATCAAATCTGAGGAATAGGAGGGAGATAGACAAGAAAGCCATCCAATTAAAGTAAAGGAATGACCCAAAGTCCACTCTGTGTAATATATTGTTCATGAATGAGAGCAAAGGCTGTTTAGGTCTCCCATACAGATTGCAAGCGCTGTCTGAGGGTGAGACCTAATAAATATAACTACAAAAAGTACACTTGAAGATTGTAGTCAGCGGGAACATTTTAGAGAACCACTTGGCTACCCGTGCCCCGCAGACGACTAAAGAACTTCATGTGCTATCAAGTGAATTCCAAAGTAAACCTGAGCCTGTCCGTCAGGCGTGCCAGACCTCTTCCTGCTGCTGGCAGAGGCACAGCTGTGATTAATAAAGGGGTTTAAAAGTAGCCGCTGGTAATACGAGAGCCTCGAGCAGCTCACACGTAGAAAAGATTACAAATTGTACGCCCCATAGAACCAAATAGAAGCGGCAAGGCTTCAAGGCTGTTACTGTAACGGGACTGAAACCCGTCATGGATATACGCCTCTGGGAACCTGGGTCTGGTTGCAGCCAAGGACTGGGGGACTTCCGGTCGACTAGGTGACTTCCGGTCTAGGGATCACGGTCCTTATCAAGCAGGAGAGAAAAGACCTTTCTATTTCTTGCTGATAGGCAATTCGACGTATTTTAGAATGTTTGGGGAAGAGGGTGGAGTCATCGAATGTCCTGCCAAACAAATTCTAATTTATGCAGATGGTGTAAGCTTTCAGGAAAGCTGTAAAAGCCCTCTTGTTCGAAAATGTTTTTTTCCCGAGTTAAGTTATAGGCTAGCTGTTTGTTCTCATGCCAAAATCTTAGTGCTCCTGGCAAAGTTTTGTGCTTCAAAACAGAGCTGTCTTTTGTGTATGTTTTGCTTTGTGATGTTTTGCATGAAATACTTCCAAATAACTCTGATGACAGTTGAAGAAAGCAGCTGAAATGTCCTCATTTATGTGCGTACGTGCACGGTAAGCAAATGGATTGCAAAGGCCCATGTAAGGGTTGACAGGAGCAAAGCAAATGCTTTGTATTGTAACAAATATAGAGGCCGATTACGATGTGGCTCGGAAAGGCTCCGACTGACGGTCAGAGCCTTCCGCGGCACATCGTAATCGGCCGCTCGGTTTACTTTCCGACCGCCACATTACAATGCTGGCAGTCGGAAACTAAAACGGCTGGCCATTCCGGCTGGCTTCCGACGGGCTCAATGAGCCAGTCGGCCCGTCGGAACCGGCTCATAATCCCAAAGGGCAGGCCTTTCCGCCCTTGGGATTACGATGCACGGTTTCCGGCATGATTTCCATGCCGGCCTGTCTGACATGGAAACCATGTCAAAAAGCGTGTTTGGGGGCCCCCAGCAGGGCCCCCTTGGGTGTGCGGCCTGCGGTTGGGGGCAGAGGGGGTTCCTATGGTGCCCCCCTGTTGATGCATGCACCCCATAGCAGGCACCTTGAGGTGCCTGCCATGGGGTGCAGGGATGAACAGCACCTCCCATTTCCCTATGGGAGCATGTATTAGCTGGTTTATGGCCGTAATGCATGCTCCCATAGGGAAATGTACGAATGCGACGAACAGTGTTAAGCCGCATCCGAATTAGGCGGTTGACACCGCCGGCCAGCGGTTGGTCGGTCCCAGGACCGAGACGGACATCGTAATTAGCCCCATAGTGTTTACTACTCCTATGTAGGGTACTGAAGCACTTTCCAAAATGCATGTCGTCCTACACCATGTGGGGTGTCTGGCTGAAAAGGTGTTTTTTTGGGGGGAGTTTTTTATAGCGCGAACTTGACCCAAAGGTATCAGAGCGCTTTACATGAGCACCAGTTGCGTTACAGACGGACACATTCATTTTTTTTGTTAGGCATGGGGAGATTAAGTGATTTGCCCAGAATCACAGGATGTTGAGCGTCCCTGCCAAGACTCAAACCCGGTTCTCCAGCTTCAAGGTCGACCGCCCTAACACTTAGGCGGCATCCTCATTGTTTTTTTGATCCTATGTGGGACGTGTTTCTATGTCGTACGTGATGTCAACTGAGATGCAGTTAACATGTTATGGAACCTAGCTGTTAGAAATGGGGGTCTCTAGTTGGCAATGGCTGGCCACTGTCCAAGTAGGGACCCATCTTCCTAAGTCAGAGTGAGAGGGCTACCCTCTTTAATACCCCTGCTCAACCCTGTGGTAACGTAGCACGAGCAGGTAGGCTTATCTCAGAGGCAGGGTGTGAAGCATTTATGATCATACACAGTAACACAGTGAGGAACACTACAAAGGGACACCACACAAGTAGTTATTATAAAAATAAGTATCTTTATATAAAGGCAGATTTATCACAAGACCAATAACTGTAAAAGCCACAATACTGTCAAAAATAGGATAGCTGTTGAAGGGCTGTCAAAAATAGTTCAAAGGTTGCAAAAATAAGGTTCAAGTTCAAAGCAGTGCTCTTTGCGACCCTTTCTTTCACAAAGTACCTGGGTTTAGTAGCAAAACCAACAAAGTGTCGCAAATAAGCTGTAGCGATGATTCTCGGCACGCGAGGCCGGCGATGCGTTGAAATCCTTGCCGCAAGGGAGGGTGATGCGCCGATCTGCGGGATGCGTGCGGAGACGATGCGACAAACTTCTGCACGCTGGACCGCCGATGCGATGACTTACTTGCCGCGTGGGAGAAGTCGATGCGGTGATCCTGTTGCGCTGTGCGATCGTGTGGCGATGCAAAGACAAGACGCTCCGCGAGGGAGCGACGAAATTCGGTGCGATGCGATCAAAGTGGCGGACGCACGGCGTCCGCACTGCGATGTCTCGAAGCGATGATTTCCTTAAGGGTTGCGAGTGCGCTGTGACAGCAGCGCGATGATCTTTCCAGCGCGTCTCGGCTGCAGCGGCTCGCAAAGGGGCGTAAGCGATGGTTTCGTGTTGCGGGCCCTCGGCGGCAGTAGCGCGATGATTTTCCCAGCGCTCTCGACTGCAGCGGCCCGCAAAGATGCGTTAGCGTCGATTTCTCACACTCTTTTCTCTGATGCCAACTAGAGGACCTGGAACTCACAGGAGCCACCTCAGCAGATAGCAGTCCTCGCAGGGAGGAAGCAGGAGGTTGGTGGGGGAGTCTGATGTGCCTGAGACTCCAGCAGGAGGCTAGCTCTTTTCCTAGCCCTTGGGTAATTGCTGTACAAAAATAAAAGTTCTCTCAAGAGTTCCTTTTCCTCTTCTTCAAGGTCCAGTGGTCACTGCTGCAGGCCAGTGCAAGAAACAACACACAGCACAGGGACAGTCACTTCCTGCAGATTCCTCCAGTGGCACGGACAGAGTTTCCTCTCCAGATCCAGAAGCAATACAAAATGTAGGGGCTTGAGCACAGATATTTATACCCCAAAAGCCTTTGATCCTTGAAGCTACCAGTCACTGAACCTAGCCAGAACCAGTTCTGCTCAGGCCTGGAGCACTTTGTTTACCAGGCTGCATCCTTCCTTTCAGAAAGAGGGGGTCTGCTAGCAGACACACAGTGGGAGGTGGAGCCAGCATTCACCTTGCCAGGCACAGCCCTATTCAGGTCAAGGAGCCACCCCTGCCCACACTCTAAATGCAGATCTCTCTATTCAACCCAGGTCTGACTCAGCCTGTCCTGCCCCTCTAAAACCAGACAGCCAATACACATAACGGCAGAGCACACTGAAAGGCTTAGGCAAGAAAATACCTACTTTCTAAAAGTGGTATTTTCAAACACAGAATATAAAAATAAACTTCACTAAAAGACGTATTTTAATATTCTGAGCTCAGGCATACTAAATTCGTTTTTCTACCATGTTCCTGGGGTCAGTTAGGACTATAGAATGTAATAGTCAAACTGCCCATTCTAGCCTATGAGGAACAGGTAGCCTTACAGTAGTGAAAAACGAAATGGGGCATAATTCACTACCAGGACATGCTACACACACCAAGGCATGTCCTGCCTTACACATACACGGCACCCTACCATAGGGGTGACTTACAGGATGCCAAGGGAAGGTTCAGGGGCTGGGAAGTGAGTGCACTTCACAGCCAAGATGGCAGTTCTGGACTGCACACAGACACTGCAGTGGCAGGTCTGAGACACACTTTACAAGCTGCTTCTGTGGGTGGCACACATCAGTGCTTCAGGCCCACCAGCAGCATTTGGTTTACCAGCCCTGGGCACACATAGGCCACACTACTAGGGACTAACAGGTAAACCAAATAAGCCAATCAGGGATATACCAATTCACATAGACATATTTATACAGGGAGCATTCGCGCTGTGACACTGAATGGCAGTGGCACAGCGCCCAGAGCATCTAACACCAGTAAAACAGAGGAGACAACAGCGAAAAATGGAAGGGAGACCCACGCCAATGGTGCTAGGTCTAACACACGTCCCCTCCAGCTGAAATGTGGGGAGAACTACCCATCCCCTTGGAAGTTCTCATCGCTAAGGCGGAAAAATCTGGACAGACCATCAGCATTGGCGTGTTCTGTACCAGGGCGGTGTTCCACCGTGAAGTCCATACCCTGTAGGGAAATGGACCACCTCAGCAACTTGGGATTCTCACCCTCATCTGCATCAACCATCTGAGGGGCCTGTGGTCTGTCTGAACCCGGAAGTGAGTCCCAAACAGGTATGGTCTCAGCTTCTTCAGTGCCCAGACCACAGCAAATGCCTCACGCTCAATTGCACTCCACCTCTGTTCCCGTGGAAGTAACCTCCTACTGATGAAGGCTACAGGTTGGTCTAGTCCCTCCTCATTTATCTGTGACAGAACGGCCCCCACCCCATGCTCTGAAGCGTCTGTCTGGACAACAAATTCCTTAGCAAAATTGGGCGCCTGGAGTACGGGTGCTGTACACATAGCAGTTTTGAGGGCATCAAAGGCTTTCTGACAGGTGTCAGTCCAGTTCACAATCTTTGGCCGCTTCTTGGAAGTCAGCTCAGTCAAGGGTGCAACAATGTTGCCATACCCCTTGACAAACCTCCTGTAATAACCCGTGAGTCCTAAGAAGGCCCTCACCTGGGTCTGGGTCCTTGGGGGCTCCCAAGCCAGGATGGTTTCAATCTTGGGCTGCAGGGGCGCCACCTGGCCGCTCCCCACCTGGTGTCCCAAGTACACCACAGAACCCTGCCCAATCTGGCACTTACTGGCCTTGATTGTGAGGCCTGCTCTGCGCAGCGCCATCAACACTTCCCAGAGGTGGCGCAAGTGGTCCTCCCAGGAGGAACTAAACACTGCAATGTCATCCAGGTAAGCGGCACTGAAAGCCTCCAGCCCAACCAACACCTGGTTGACCAATCTCTGGAAGGTGGCAGGGGCAATCTTCATCCCAAAGGGCATCACACGGAACTGGTAGTGCCCATCTGGTGTGGAGAATGCTGACCTCTCCTTTGCCCCATCAGTTAAGGCGATCTGCCAGTACCCAGACGTCAGATCAAACGTGCTGAGGTACCGGGCAGCCCCTAACCGGTCTATGAGCTCATCAGCTCTGGGGATGGGGTGCGCGTCGGTCTTGGTGACCGAATTGAGACCTCGGTAGTCCACACAGAACCTAAGTTCAGGAGTGGCACCAGGTGTCGCAGCTTTTGGTACCAAGACCACGGGGCTGGACCAGGGGCTGCTAGAGGACTCAACCACCCCTAGGGCGAACATTTTGGAGACCTCCTCCTTAATGCAAGCCCTGACCCTGTCAGTTACCCTGTAAGCCTTGTGCTTGACAGGAGAACTGTCCCCGGTATCGACCTCATGGACGCACCAATCAGTGACACCAGGTACCAGGGAGAACAAATCAGAAAATTGCCCCAACAGGTGGTGACAATCTCTCTGCTGCTCAGGGGTCAGTGTGGTGGAGAGGATCACACCCTCCACTGACCCATCCTTCTCTTCTGCACACAGGAGGTCAGGGAGAGGCTCACTCTCCTCCTCAACCCCATCATCTGTGGCAAGAAGCATGCCCACTTCAGACCTCTCAAAGTGGGGCTTTAGGCGGTTCACATGCAGGACCCGCAAGGGGTTCCTGGGAGACTGAAAGTCCACCAAGTAGGTTACTGGACTTTTGCGCTCCACCACCTCAAATGGACCGGTCCACTTATCTTGGAGCGCACAAGGCTCCACTGGGGCCAGTACCCAAACCTTCTGACCAGGTTGAAATTCGACCAGAGTGGCATTCTGGTCGTGCCAACGTTTCATTTCTTCCTGGCTGGCTTCCAGATTTGCCTCAGCAATCTTTCTGAAACGCCGAGTCTGGTTCCGGAAGGCCAACATGTAGCTAAATACATCTTGGGGAGGTTTCCTGGGAGATTGCTCCCAGCCTTCCTTGACCAGACTCAGAGGTCCTCTAACCGGGTGGCCATAGAGGAGTTCAAAGGGACTGAACCCTAAGGACTTCTGTGGCACCTCACGGTAGGCAAACGACAGGCAGGGCAAGAGGACGTCCCACTTACGCCTCAGGGGCTCTTCTAGGCCCATGATCATGCCCTTCAAGGTCCGGTTGAACCTTTCAACCAGACCATTACCTTGGGGATGGTAAGGAGTGGTGAACTTATACGTTACCCCACACTCCTTCCACAGAGACTTCATGTACTGGGAGATGAAGTTGGTCCCCCTGTCAGACACCACCTCTCTGGGGAATCCCACACGGGAGAAAATCCCCATCAGTGCACGTCCCACCACGGGGGCCATCACTGTCCTGAGCGGGATGGCTTCAGGGTACCGGGTGGCATGGTCCACCAAGACCAGGATGAACCTGTTGCCCATGGCTGTCTTGGGGTCCAGAGGCCCCACAATGTCAATGCCCACTCGCTCGAATGGGGTACTCACAACTGGAAAGGGCTGGATTGGGGCCTTGATCTTCCCCCCACTCTTCCCACTTGCCTGGCAAGTCTCACAGGTCCTGCAATGAGTGTCTGAACTCTTGTGCTTCTGGGGCCAATAAAAGTGGGCGGCCAGCCTCTCAAAGGTCTTGGTCTGCCCCAGATGTCCTGCCAATGGAATGTCATGAGCCAACCCCAGTAGGAAGGTTCTGAAGCACTCGGGTACCACCAGCACACGGGCTGACCCTGGCTCAGCAACCTTAGGCTCACTATACAGGAGACTGTTCTCCCAATAAATCATATGTGAACCAGACATGTCACCTTCTGCCTGCGCTGCAGCCTGTCGCCGCATACCCTCAAGAGAGGGGCAAACTCTCTGCTGCTCAAAAAATTCCTCCCTGGTGGGTCCCCCTTCTTGCTGCCAATGGGTCAGGTCAGGCAGGTCCCCCAGTTCGGTGATCTGCTCCCCGGTAGGCTCCAGGGCATCCCCTCAGGGTCTGCTCCTTCCTGGGCCGTGGGAACCAAGGGGGCCGGCTTCCCGCGCCCCTGCCCCTTCTCTCTAAGGCAGGGATCTGGGCCCTACTCTCAGGCTCCAGATCCTTTTCAACACCCTCCTTGGCTGCCATGGACCGAGTGGTAGCACACGCCCACTCAGGCAGACCCAACATCTCTAAGTGAGCCTTCCTCTCCACCGTAGCCCATGGTGAGTCCTCTAAATCATTGCCCAGCAGACAGTCTACAGGCATGGCGGGCCTCACAGCTACCTGAAGAGTTCCTGAGACCCCCCCCCCACTCAAAGGGAACCTGAGCCACCTCACATTGGCTCTCTGAGTTGTCTGCGGACACTACTGGGTAGAATGCATGGGGGACAACCTGCTCTTTGGACACCAACCGGGAGCTGACAGCAGTTACACTGGCCCCTGTGTCTCTTAGAGCCTCCACCCTATGGCCATTGATGGTCACCCACTGCCTGTATTTTTTAGTGTTAGCAGGCAGTGCAGGCTTGGGGACCATCTCAAAGTCCCCTAATGAGACAAGGGTCAACTCTACGGGATCCCACCCCTCTTGGGCACCCATCTCCTCCTCTCCCAGGGCTACACTAGCAATCTGGCGGGGTGGTGCACGGGGGTGCACTGGCTCCCCTTTGGGGGCACTGGGGATCAAAATACCTGTGGCCCACTTGACCACAGTTGTAACACGTGGGGGCCCCCTGGGAACAGGCCTACCTGTTGGGGGCCCTGTCCTCCTTTCTTGGGGGGGCTGGGACACCACTGCTTGGTTCCCTGGGGGATTACTTTGGGGCCCTCGGTGGAACTCCCTCTGTTGACCCTTGTCCCCCCCACTCCTCTGCTGGGGACCCTGCCCACCTTTGGCGAAGTCTCCCACTGGACCCTTGCGGACCCGGGTGCTCACCCAGCGGTCCGCCTCCTCAGCAAGCTTTCTAGGGTTAGTCAGCTTGCAATCAATTAGGTGCTGGCGTAGCTCAGGAAAACAATTACTAGATAAATGCTCCCATGCAATCAAATCATAAAACTGTGCAAACGTTTCTACTTTGCTACCTTTTCCCCAGCGTTCCATGGCTCTGCAAAAAAAGACACATATTCAACCCACGTGGTACCCTCTAGCTTTTTACAGACCCTAAACCTCTGCCTATACATCTCAGGGGTCAAACCATAGCGGGTCATCAACGCTTCCTTCATGTGGGCATAAACCATCCTACTTTCTGGGGGCAGGTCCAACAAGGTATCCCTCCCCTCACTCACAAAGCGTCCCCACAACCCCGCTCCCCAATCCTTCTCAGGGACCCGGTGGGACACCAAAGCTAATTCATAAGCGGCAAACCATTGCCCAATATCTTCACTTTTGTGGAAATCTTTAATAACCTCCTTGGGTATATACACCCTACTCTCAGGGTGCACTACAGGTACGCTGCCACCAGAGGGGAGATTTCCATGCTCTTAGCTTTAATCTCCAACTCCCTCAATACTCTCTCATGCTCAAGCTTCATCCTCATAATCTCAATTTCTAACTTCTTGTTCTCTAGGTCCCGGTGACCATCCATTTTAAGCTTAGCCATCTCCATATTATGCCGCCTATCTCTCTCCCTGTCCTCCAGCTCTTCTGGGGACAGACCCTTAGCGGACACACTAGAGCCCGGGTTGGAAAGGGCTGGATCTCCTACTAAGTCTACTACATCGCCCTGCTGCTCTCCTCCCTCCACAAGCTCTCCTATATCCTTAGGGGCATCCCTGGCTTCTAGCCAGGCCTTCAGCGCCTTGTAATACTCCTCCCTTCTAGTGAGACCTGTGATAGGGACTGTGAATTGCTTGCAAAAATATTTGAGCTGCTTGGCATTGTAGGTTTCTATTTTCTCTTCTTCCCAGGAGAGATCCTCTGAGGCATTGGATCTGGGCTTGCCCATTGTAGAAATAACTGGCAATATCAATAAAGGACAGAAGAAAACTTCTCAAAAAAATGTAAGCGGGTGAAAAATCACCGGCAATATCAATCACAATATAGGATCCTAAAACTCTCAGAAATGTGCGCGGGTGAAAAATCACCGGCAATATCAATCACAATAGGGGATCAAAAACTTCCAGTAAATGGGCGCGGGTGAAAAATCACCGGCAATATCAATCACAATATAGGATCCCAAAACTCTCAGAAATGTGCGCGGGTGAAAAATCACCGGCAATATCAATTACAATAGGGGATCAAAACTTTCAACAAATGGGCGCGGGTGAAGAATCACCGGCAATATCAATCACAATATAGGATCCCAAAAACTCTCAGAAAATGTGCGCGGGTGAAAAATCACCGGCAATATCAATTACAATATAGGATCCAAAAAAAACTCTCAAAAAATGTATGCGGTACGTTATGGTCTGCACTCACTAGTAGTGTACACTATAATTACTGTATGCGATCATAAATGCAAGTCCAGATCCTCACCGCTGACCACCAATGTTAGAAATGGGGGTCTCTAGTTGGCAATGGCTGGCCACTGTCCAAGTAGGGACCCTTCTTCCTAAGTCAGAGTGAGAGGGCTACCCTCTTTAATACCCCTGCTCAACCCTGTGGTAACGTAGCACGAGCAGGTAGGCTTATCTCAGAGGCAGGGTGTGAAGCATTTATGATCATACACAGTAACACAGTGAGGAACACTACAAAGGGACACCACACAAGTAGTTATTATAAAAAATAAGTATCTTTATATAAAGGCAGATTTATCACAAGACCAATAACTGTAAAAGCCACAATACTGTCAAAAATAGGATAGCTGTTGAAGGGCTGTCAAAAATAGTTCAAAGGTTGCAAAAATAAGATTCAAGTTCAAAGCAGTGGTCTTTGCAACCCTTTCTTTCACAAAGTACCTGGGTTTAGTAGCAAAACCAACAAAGTGTTGCAAATAAGCTGTAGCGATGATTCTCGGCACGCGAGGCCGGCGATGCGTTGAAATCCTTGCCGCAAGGGAGGATGATGCGCCGATCTGCGGGATGCGTGCGGAGACGATGCGACAAACTTCTGCATGCTGGACCGCCGATGCGATTACTTTCTTGCCGCGTGGGAGAAGTCGATGCGGTGATCCTGTTGCGCTGTGCGATCGTGTTGCGATGCGAAGACAAGACGCTCCGCGAGGGAGCGACGAAATTCGGTGCGATGCGATCAAAGTGGTGGACGCACAGCGTCCGCACTGCGATGTCTCGAAGCGATGATTTCCTTAAGGGTTGCGAGTGCGTGGCGACAGCAGCGCGATGATCTTTCCAGCGCGTCTCGGCTGCAGCGGCTCGCAAAGGGGCGTCAGCGATGGTTTCGTGTTGCGGGCCCTCGGCGGCAGTAGCGCGATGATTTTCCCAGCGCTCTCGACTGCAGCGGCCCGCAAAGATGCGTTAGCGTCGATTTCTCACACTCTTTTCTCTGATGCCAACTAGAGGCCCTGGAACTCACAGGAGCCTCCTCAGCAGATAGCAGTCCTCGCAGGGAGGAAGCAGGAGGTTGGTGGGGGAGTCTGATGTGCCTGAGACTCCAGCAGGAGGCTAGCTCTTTTCCTAGCCCTTGGGTAATTGCTGTACAAAAATAAAAGTTCTCTCAAGAGTTCCTTTTCCTCTTCTTCAAGGTCCAGTGGTCACTGCTGCAGGCCAGTGCAAGAAACAACACACAGCACAGGGACAGTCACTTCCTGCAGATTCCTCCAGTGGCACGGACAGAGTTTCCTCTCCAGATCCAGAAGCAATACAAAATGTAGGGGCTTGAGCACAGATATTTATACCCCAAAAGCCTTTGATCCTTGAAGCTACCAGTCACTGAACCTAGCCAGAACCAGTTCTGCTCAGGCCTGGAGCACTTTGTTTACCAGGCTGCATCCTTCCTTTCAGAAAGAGGGGTCTGCTAGCAGACACACAGTGGGAGGTGGAGCCAGCATTCACCTTGCCAGGCACAGCCCTATTCAGGTCAAGGAGCCACCCCTCCCCACACTCTAAATGCAGATCTCTCTATTCAACCCAGGTCTGACTCAGCCTGTCCTGCCTTTCTAAAACCAGACAGCCAATACACATAACGGCAGAGCACACTGGAAGGCTTAGGCAAGAAAATACCTACTTTCTAAAAGTGGTATTTTCAAACACAGAATATAAAAATAAACGTCACTAAAAGACGTATTTTAATATTCTGAGCTCAGGCATACTAAATTCGTTTTTCTACCATGTTCCTGGGGTCAGTTAGGACTATAGAATGTAATAGTCAAACTGCCCATTCTAGCCTATGAGGAACAGGTAGCCTTACAGTAGTGAAAAACGAAATGGGGCATAATTCACTACCAGGACATGCTACACACACCAAGGCATGTCCTGCCTTACACATACACGGCACCCTACCATAGGGGTGACTTACAGGATGCCAAGGGAAGGTTCAGGGGCTGGGAAGTGAGTGCACTTCACAGCCAAGATGGCAGTTCTGGACTGCACACAGACACTGCAGTGGCAGGTCTGAGACACACTTTACAAGCTGCTTCTGTGGGTGGCACACATCAGTGCTGCAGGCCCACCAGCAGCATTTGGTTTACCAGCCCTGGGCACACATAGGCCACACTACAAGGGACTAACAGGTAAACCAAATAAGCCAATCAGGGATATACCAATTCACATAGACATATTTATACAGGGAGCATTCGCGCTGTGACACTGAATGGCAGTGGCACAGCGCCCAGAGCATCTAACACCAGTAAAACAGAGGAGACAACAGCGAAAAATGGAAGGGAGACCCACGCCAATGGTTCCAGGTCTAACACAAGCGCTTAACAGTATGATGATGAAGAATGTGAGGGAAAGGTGCACATTTTATGGTTTTGAGTAAGTTGCTGCTTTGAACACATCTACAGGACTTTGTATGACATTTCTTATGACCATAGTCCACTAGGTTAGTTCCCTCATGGGGTTGTCTATTCTGAGACGTTTAGTTTGCAGTTTACAGTCTTGCACATGCATAGGTAGGAGGGAGAGATAGTGTGGAGATCTGCTGGGTTGGATTTGGCTACTATCATCAATATATGGTTTTCATTCTGAAATGTCAAGATGTGGTCATATTATGCAAGTAGTTGGGATCTGCAGTGATTTACATAAGCTAAAGTCCACCGTTGGCCAGTGGTATGTCTTGCCTGTTCAGTTGGTGGTGGGTAGTTTATTACTGTTGACCAGTACACTACTGGTTGATGGACATGCCCCATAGGGGTTCTGTCTCATCTGAGTGTGAGTGTCAAGAATTTTAAGGGAGGTATTATAGAGTCTGTTTGAACTGCAATCGACAGCCCAGCCACTGAGTGTTATGGTAGCAGTACTAGTAAAGGCATGGAGGGTTATACATGAATTTACACTGCTATATAATGCTCAGGCTAAACTCAAATTCATGTTAAGTCAGAGGAATTTTCACTGCATTGACACATTTGTATTTAAAACTGCTCGAAAACACTACGAAACTTGATTGCATTGACTTATCACTATATATACCGGCACTACTCAACAATGGCATCTCACTGTACAGACGCCCCAACTTTGACTCAAAAAGTATGTATTATGCTTAGGGTTTTGGTTACGATTATCATCTTAGTTGGGGTAGAGGTGATGGAGAGTGTTAGGGTTGGGAATGGTGTAGCTGCTTATAAAATGTAGCTAAATTATTGGGTAGCGCACTTTCTTGATAGAATTAATGATTCAATATAGTTGTAGGTAGAGGTAACAGTGACTATGTATTGGTAAATTGAGTTAATGGTAGTTAAGGTAATAATATACAGCTGTTAAAAGTGTATTTTTGCAGAGGTTTATAGAAATATGGGCCTTTTACTCCCCTGAGTATTGCACTATTTCCTTATTAGGACTAATTGCATGGCCACTAGAAACATTGTAAAGTGTTTTTCATCCATTTCATGGTGGCTGTTCAAGGGTCAAATGCCTTATCTCAGTTTGGAACAACGGACTTGCTGTAATTCCTGTTGTTTTGGAAGGGAGCTTCACAAACACTTCTAATCGCTCTACTCACCTCCATAGAACCCACCAGTGAACAAGTACAAGCAAACAGTACTTATCTTTTTTTGTGCTTCCTTAACACGAGTGGTGGGGTGTAGGAAGAAAGGGCACAATGTAGTGACCGCTCCGGGGCAGATCCATGTGTTCATTTTGGATCAAGTAATTATTCAGAGATTATTCTCCGTAGATTAACCTTGTGGTGACTGTTTTCAGGATATAATTTATTTTAAAAATCTCGAATTATTTCAGGAATTCCAGATCCTCCTTTCCTTTATGTAACCCATTACTTAATCCTTTTTTATTTTAATCCTTTCTTTACCACCTGCAATACCTTACTTGTTACCTTGTCTCCTTACCTGTTTCCTGTTTGATTATTTTCATCTTATATTTTCGTTATCTCATTTTCTCCTTAAGATTTTTGTATACCAAGAATCTTTCCCAAAACTGACACAACATCCTTTGTTGGTAATGTCGCTCTCTGGGATACTCAAACTGGATCTTTGGGAAAAAATCATGTGCCCTCACTTACTGAATTGAGTAAAGTCAGAACTCAGCTCAAGCAGTAGGACTGCCCCTATCAAAGATGCACTATTTTCATAGAGGTACAGAAAGGGGCCCAAGCACTTCAAAAGAGTGCAAGTAGTGGTAATATTAGCAGCATCAATAATGTAACTTCAGAATCCCAAACTCGGCGCATACGGTAGTAATGAAGCATTTTAACAATGCATAATTATGGTCAAGCTAATAAGACCTGCAAATGGAAGTATTAGCCTAAATGACTGCACTGACTGCCTAGAAGCCGCAACAAACGCACGTCCACCACGGTATTGTTTCGTGCCGCTAACAACGCATCGAAAACATCCAAACAGCTTCAAAAGAAGATCAAAAACTTTTCTAGGCACTCATCAAAGAAAAAAAAGTCCTGAGTTTTTCAAAGTCATACAGGAACATCCTTTCAAAGCTTGTGGCCTAAAACACTGAGTCAGGCCTCTGCACCCCTTTCGGTAAACCAGGGGATTTGAAGTAATGTCCAGGAGTTAGAATGAAGAGACTGAGCCATCCTATGATAAGTGAAGTGTCCTGCCTGAAAAGAAGGTATCTCACTGTAAGATGCTTTGTGGTGTGCACAGGCTCTAAAACACAACTCTTCGGCAAATAGGAAGCTTGTGCAAAGATCAGTGAATTTAAATAAGGTGAAGGCAGGAAAGCCAAAGTACAGAATATCACAATAGTCTAAACGAGAGAAAAGGAACAAAGCACGATATAAAGCTAGGTCCGCATATTTTAAAATGAATACATATACGAAGCCATCATCTTGAATGCTTGCTTCCTAGGTACAAAGAGACAGACCTTCCCTTCGAGACACATTTAATAAAAACAAAAGGATGAGACCTCATTAATAATTTGATTAAGAGAAAGATCATGAGCCAGGAGCATATCAAATACTTAATCTTGAGAGCTGAAGTTGGTGGCACTCATAATGAAAACATTTCTGAGGATCAGGACACAGTACCATATGGGTTGTGGTAGATGTGGTTTCTAACATTTCTCTTCATGCTGTGAGAAAAGGGTTTCTGGCTGCTCAAACTTTGGGTCATCTGTTCATAGATCGTGTTGTGAGGCTAAATGGGTTACCACTATTTCTCAGAGGGAAACTTAATGTTTGTCCACGTTTAGAAAAGCTTTTGTACACTTTTAGGCAAGGCAGTTGCAATGTATTCTTGTGGTCACACTCAACAGATGGTCAGACTGAATGTGTTTATCAGAACCTGGAACAACAGCTTCATTGCTATTTGGTAGAACAAAAATCTTAAGTGCAAGAGTCATGCTTTACTGAGTCCTGGTACAACAACTCCCAACACACGTCCACATCCACACGTCTTAGAGTACAAGTCAGAACACTTATTAATCCTAATGGCTCCCAAAGCACTAAGGGACTGATTACGATCTTGGCGGACGGGTTACTCCGTCACAACAGTGACGGATATCCTCTCCGCCAAAATATAAATCCCATAGGATAGAATAGTATTTTTATTTCAGCGGATGGGATATTCGTCACCGTTGTGATGGAGTAACCCGTCCGCCAAGATCGTAATCAGTCCCACAGTCTTTACAAAGTAGAGGAAGAATATTCGTATTAAAACCAAGAGAGAGTCAACCTCGAGTCATCTAGGGTGGGCCCACTGGATATAGTGGAAAGACCATTTTGTTAAAGAAACTCTCACTCACTAAATGCTATCCAGTGACATGCTTCATCATTGAGTTCTTCCTGACCCTTTGAGGAACGGGGCATGCTGCAACCTCTTTCCTTGCAAGGGAGCATTTTTTAAGGAAAGAGTGTGGGGTCTTTAAAATTGCATAGGTGGTGCTCAAATCAGTATTTATTTATTCAAGGGTCCATCTGGCAAGTCTATTTGGATAAAAACTGGGTACAACGGCCTAGTTGGAGTTACTATCAATACTTGACCCATCAGTGTGATCAACTAGTTTCTGCCCGTACCCCAAACCAGTGGCTTTCATCAGGATCAGTATGTCCCTATTAATACCCTTTTGGGAGAGGGTGGCTGGTTATTTATTTAATCATTCATACCATGAAACACACAAAAACACGGTACACTTCTGTGAATACTTTTCTTGGAGATGTGTCTACCTGAGGATAAGAAACACATATTGTCACAGCAGGGGACCACGAGTATGGTCCAAAACATGGTAATGGTAAGATCTGTGTTAGCAGAAAAAACAGAAAGGCAATGTGTGCACCATGAGGCCAAAACATTAAAACAGAAGCTGTTCATCTGTCAGTGTCTTCTATCTCTTGAGCACCAGATGCCCTTTCCTAGGCTTTTATTGGTAGAATAGGGTGTTCTACGTGGGCTTCTCCAGGGGAGCTAGAGAGGTGGCCATACGCCTACACAGAAGCTTCCCCTTTGTAATAACCTCCATGAGATTAGACCCCTTGGGCAGATACATGGGGATGGAGGGCATGTTTGAAGGATCACAATACAACCTCCTCAGTATACATGTCCCGCCTCAGGCACCGCAAGCAGCCATGTAAGCTTGCAGCCAGCTTGTTCTAGGCTTTCCGATGGAGATTCCCGTCGTTATAGGGGGTGACTTTAATGCTGTCCCTGACCTCATCGGGACTCCACAGCCACCCCAACAACACACAGCAAGGGGACCTCAAAATCCTTAACCACTTTGATGTCCTCCTTAGGATTGTGTGACATATGGAGAGTTTCACATCCCCAGGGAAAGGGATACACACATACCTCTGCAGTACATAACCCCATCTCCTGATCGACCTCTTTCTACTCTTGGCTACAGATGCACTCCACACCACAGCAGTACACATTGTCCTGCATGTCATCTCCGACCATTAACCAGTTCTACTGCATTTTGGGACTCCCAAGGCCATATGATGCCCCATCTTGCGCCTCAATGCATGGCACCTCTCCAACCCCTAATATGTTGCTGCTCTGGAGAATCAAAGTTTTATGGAACTAACCAAGACTTAGACTTGTCCGCTGGTACATGTTGGACCACGGGAAAAGCCTCAATTAAAGGTGTGGCCAAATCCCTTTTACGCCGAGCAGAGAAAAAGAAACAAACCCATGTGGCAGACCTAGAGGCGCATTTCCTTCTGCTGGGAAAACAATGCATTTATTAATCCACTTCCCACCCTGCAGAGGCAGCTTGATCTTGATAGACTTTACACGACAACTAGCACTAGAAGAAGCTCAGCTGTCCAGGAGAGCCTCAATGAAATGTGTGTACGAACATGGTGACAAATCCAGTAAATTACTTTACTGGCGCCCACGAGACACATGACCTCGAAAGTGGTCCTAGTGATTGTGGACCACATGGGTGTATGGAAATGCATGGCTTCCACCATCGCAACAAGTTTTGCAGACTACTACAGTGACTTATATGCATCGGGCCCTCTGTTCTCATTGGTTAGGTCTAACCCCATATTACCTGTTATTCTGCTCCCATCCCTATCTCCCTTGCAAATGGAAGATCTTGACTCCCTACTTACGCTGGAGGAGATCGGTGATGCCTTGACTGATTTGAATGCAGGCAACACGCCTGGCCCAGATGGGTACCCAACTGAATACTATGGGAGTTTCCGTGAGCTGCTTACTCTCCGGTAGCTGGACCTGTAACTTAAAGCGAAAGCAAATGGCTCATTTCCTAGGGGCTTGGATCTGGCAACCATCGTGGTTGTTCACAAAGTGGGACGCCACCCTGACAGCTACCCCTGATACAGGCCTATCTCTCTAATTCACAGTATGCAGAGAGGCTTGCAACCATGGCGGTCTCACCTTGATGAATGTTTGACTATAGGGAGGCACTCCCGCTCGCACACTAATACGAACCAGTGTAATTTAGAAACTCAGTAATACTGCAGTGTGATTACAAGCTCTCAGATTGGAAAGGGTCAGACCTCAATCTACCAACTAAGTAAGGTAGGAGAGTAAGGAATATATGGGATCTATGGTCACGAAGAAAGCCAGATGACCCCTTTTGGGCTGCTTTCAACAGCTGAAACATGTTGAAAAGCAAGCAGATAGGAGGGGTGTAGGGCTAATATTTCGCCCAGACATCACCATCCTATTTTACATATAATTGAATTCTGACTAGGAAATCCAGGAATAAAATATAGAGAGGATATTCCTGAACCAGTTTTAAATTAGATATCGGCACATTTTGTTGATCCCTGATATTATTTGTTTGTATTGTCTTCCCCCACCCTTATGCTCCATCCTAGGCATTGGTCTGTGCAGGGATGTCGCAGCAAGCTCAATGATGAAGCATGCCACAATTTGTGGGTGAGGGCGTTTTTAATAAACTGATTGTGCGCCACATTCACCTTTTGCAGTGAACTTCTCTAAACCTCATACACCCCTTGTTGTGTGGTCCTATCTCTCTAATTAACACTGAACTCAAGATATTTGCCAAGGCCCTAGCCCGACGGCTCTCTTGTGTACTTTTAGATCTTATCCACCCTGATCAGTGTGGCTTCATGCCAGGATGAAGAACCCGTCACTGTATCAGGCGCCTCAGTCTTGCGTTTGCACCTAGGTCCAAAATACCCAACACATGCTCTCTGCTTCTCATACATTTTGAAAAGGCGTTTTACTCCATTCCTTGGTCCTTCTTAGATGCTGTCCTGGAGCGTATGAGCTTTGGCCCTAGATTCTGTAGGTACGTCAGCCTTATCTACTTTACACCACAGGTGCAAGTCCACATTCATGAAATGGTTTCAGAGCCATTTCCAATCAGACAGGGCACTAGACTGGGCTGCCCCCTATCGCCCCCTCTCTTTGCTCTGACAATTGAACCTTTAGCCCGACTCATTTGCTGCGATTCTCAGATACAGGGTTGGGGATGTGACCTGGGTTTGGAGGATCGTATCTCCCTTTACACAGCTGATGTGCTCCTCTACATACGTGCGCCCTCAGGTACAGGGCCTCGGTTAATGAGGCTTCTGTTGCTTTATGAAGAGTCCTCTGGCTTGTGCACCAACTCAGCTAAACCCCCTTTTGGTCACCATATCAGGAAACCTGGACACTGGTGACTGTTTCAAATATCTCAACCTATATATTTCGGTGCTTCTGGAACATTCCAGGTCCCTTAACATAATGCCCTTGGAAGTACGCATGAAACAGGACTTCCAAAACAGGAAGGCTCTACCACTGAATATCCTGGGTAAAGTAGCACTGTTCAAGATGGTGATCCTACCACGCTTTCTCTACGTCCTTCAAAAATTTCCACCAGTAATTCCAGCACTGTGGTTCCGCAAACTCACGTCACACATCCGATCTTTTTTATGGCCAGGCAAGCCCCTTCACATTGCATTTCATAAATGCTGCCAACAGTCTTATGATAGCGTCATGGGCATGGTGGACATACGCATTTATTTATTTTATTTTTTATTTATTTTATTTTTCAGAGTTTTATATAGCGCAAACTTGACCCGAAGGTATCAGAGCGCTTTACATGAGCACCAGTTGCATTACACAAGGACACATTCATTTTTTTGGGAGGCACGGGGAGATTAAGTGATTTGCCCAGAATCACTGGATGTTGGGCGTCATTGCCGAGACTCGAACCCGGTTCCCCAGATTTTAGCTCGACCACCCTAGCCAGTAAGCCACAACCTCTCCCCTAATTAATGGGCCTACCAGCTTGTCGTGATCAACAACTGACTGACGGAAATCTAGGGAGATGCAACATATCAACTAGAACTGAATCTGCTGGGTCCTATATGTTCTCTACTGGGGCCCACTTCATCAGGGACTTGAGCAGCCCACCAGAGTTGGTGCCCTGACGTGCAGGCTGCACTGTTGATGATGGGCTGGCATGGGAAATTCACACAGTAGACACCACTGTGGTCTGTATTCTGGCTCTATCCAGGTTTCACAACTATATTGTTTTGCTAGGTGGGTCAAAATAGGTATATCATGTGTGGGAGATGTTTGGCAGGGTTCAGCCATTAACTTGTTTCACAATCTACAAGCCCAGTATTCCCTTTCCTCTACCCAATTCCATAAGTATTTACAGCTGAGGCAAGCTTTCTATTGCTACCCAAAAAACATGGTAAACCTCACAGAATTCTGCCTACTCAAAGCCAAACTCCTTCAAGGTTCACTGGGAAAGAAGGGTGTCTCCCAAATCTACAAAACGCTTATAATTCACTCCGCCACTGCCTCTGATTTTCTTAAAACGAAATAGGAAGCCTGGGTGGGTACTCCTGAGGAGGCTGACTGGATGGATGCTTATATGGCCCACACCCTAGTCATTCTGGCCCGCCTACGATTGATCCAACTTATTTATCTATATATAACTTATATTACACCCCTATGACTCTGGAGAGCCAGCAAACAAACCTCATTCAACTGTTCCCGCTGCCTTTCATGTGGTGTGGTCCTGCTCCATGATAGAGACATATTGGAACAACATAGCAGTGATAATGACTGAGGTTCTCAGGCAACTAGTGGAATTTACCCCAAGAGTGGAAATGTTAGGTATACTGGAGGACCTGGATCTTCCCAGCCAAGAACGGACACTAGTCGATATTGCCACGCTCTTATCCAAATGCATCATAGTGTGTTATTGGACCCCTGCCACAGCCCCTAGTGTGGCAAAATGGACCTCTGACATGGACTGGTGTGCTAAGATAGAGGAAATCGTATATTGGGCCAGAGAGTCTCTGAAGAAACACAATAAGATATGGGGGATGTATTCAGGTATAATAAAGGGCTTTGAAGAGAAGGAAGTGGGGTGGGCTGGGTGGGGGAGGCCAGGGCGTGGGCTGGGGAAAGTGAAAGAAACAACAGCTGTGGTTCCTTGTAAACATGTGATGTCAGGGTGTACTCTAAACTTAAGAAAGTTAGGGCCTCATTACGATGGCGGTCGGACGAGCATCTGACCGCCATTGTATCGGGCTGGAGTCCAACCAACTACATGTCAGGGGTTACGCCTGCCCATTTACAATGCGACCGCCATGCAGGCGGTCGGAAAACTGCTCTTTTGCATTGTGGCATGTGCTGCGGCCCTAGAAATGGGCCACAGCACAAGCCACAATGCAAAAGAGCAGTTTTTGATCATCCATGCACCATGTGCCAGGCACCATGTGGTGCCTGGCACACAGCACATGGACGTTTGGGGGGGCACCACATGTGCCCCCCTAGGCCCCTAGCGGAGGCCCACAGGGGACGGGGGCCCTGATAGGGGCTCCCAAAGTCCAAAATCCGCCATGTAAATGGAGAGGGAAAAGGGCCATCGTAATCTATATGGCTGTGCCTGAGCTATTGTAGGGATTACGGTCCCACCCCTGCCCCGACAGGCTCCTTGAGCCCATCGGAAAAGCAGTGGTCAGTCCCTATGACCTTTGCCTCCGACTGCGGAATATAATCTGGCGGTCGGACTGCTTCTATGAATGTCAATGGGTCCGCCACTGATGGCCTGTCAGTGGTGGGCCCACCAACATTGTAATAAGGCCCTTAGTTATGAAAAAAAAAGTTTGCAAGAAATGAAAGGGGAACATGGATCGAACAAAATCACAAGTCTTGCACACAAGTCATTTAGATGCAATGATAGCATGTACAGAATTTCTTATCACTTGTGTTCCAATAGCAATGTTTAGGAAAACATCTTTTAACATGATTGATATTGTGTATGTGCCCTGAACAGATTCCAAGAGCATATTCCATAATATTTTCCCCTGAAACATCTGAAGAACCTCAATATACATTACTGAGGTGATGAATATTCCCAAAGACTTGTAGATGTAGTAAGCATGGAGTGGTTATTTTATAACTCTTGCAAAGTGGAAACTGCTTCAAATAGTGGCACAAGAATAGTGTAGGATATTTGTATTATCCTTGTCTTGTTTTATTGATCTTCTCATGCTTCTAGAGATACAGTATGTAACCTCTGAATCCATATCACTTAGTTATTAGTATTGACAACAACTCCTCGGTGGTGAAGGTTGTGGTTGGGGAATGAAATTATACTGACATTTAGAATATACCCCTTGAAATCCTAATTGTGAGACTTATTCTTATATAACACATAACGCAGGTAAACATGCATGTGATTTATGGCCTTATGATGAAAGCTATTTTGGGGTTGCCAAGGCTCCAAATTCCAAAATCGTAGCCTTTTTAACTACAAAATATCATTTAGATATGCTCAAAACCCAAATTGCGATTTAATAACTTGTTACTGAATGGCAAAATAGGTTTGCGACAACATTCTGAATCTCAAATTGAAAGGGGAGTTTTAGGGCGTCCCTTCCAATTTTCGATTCCTAATCGTATGTACCACTGGTTTGGACCAAAATTGTGGTTTGCAAATCATTGATAGGTTAACAGCACCTCAAAGGATGTGGTAACCAACTTGCAAACAGGAAGGGCTCCTTTAGGGACCCCTACCCTTTGTCAATGTTGTACAAAAAGATTTTTAAGGAGTAGGCAGTGATCCCTGTGACCACTACTTGTAAAAATAAATACATTTTGAAACTTTTATTTTTATTTATTTTGACACAGCCTGTTTTCCTTTAAGGAATCAGGCAGCATTTGTTTTAAAAGCAATCACAGACGTGGTGGTCTGCTGGCACCAGCAGGCTACCTTTCCTGTGATGGCAGCGATTCGTAGTGACTCGCAATTTACAGCCTACCTCACATATAATAATGAGGTAGGTCAAATTGCAAACCACTATGAAATCGAATTTTGCGATCCAACATGTTAGAACATATGTTGGTTTGCAAAAAAACAATGCATTCGGAAAAAGTAGGTGCGCAAATTGTACAAGCATATAGCCCATTATTCTTTAATATTGGTAAAGCAGTAAACATTATATGTAAGCCACATCAAAGCTCTGCAGCATGCCGGAATATACCTCAACGTAATAAGGGTGGCATGTGGGTAAGGGCAATGCCAAATATCCTACCTGATGAAACACAACAAAACTATGCCCCTGGGTATCTTGGATTCATTATGTCTGTTTCTAAGATAGCTCTCTGAATGGTACGTTTCTGATAATGCTTCATGGAATGTATTAGGAAATCGTATTTATTAATGTATTATTCTTCAAGCATTAAATTAGGAGTTATAAGACTAGTTTCTAAATTCAGGCAATATTTGTTTTGCAGTAACATTATTTTAGCATCCTTTTCTACCAATGTATTCAAAGTACACTTTTAGTAGAAGGGACTGTTCATCCTTCTTATTGACACAGTAGAAGTTTAGCTCCTTATCAACAATCCTGATCACAGCAGAAGGTTGTTTTCAGCTTCCTTGTCAACAGTCTTGATCACAACTCCAGTTTCTACATTGCTTACCTCCAACTACAATCAAACCCTCAGTTCCTGTTACAGCAGCTAGATTTGTGTCTTAGGCATTACATATATAAGTACGGTATCATACTGCTTGAGGGGGTAGACAAAAGGAAATGGAAGAAAGGCCGCCCCAAAGGAGCACATTTTTAGACACTGTAAATAGGCAAGCCTCAGAGGCATGCAGTAAAGCCTGCAGCTCATGATGCGCAGTGCAGAGATCATTGAAAAACAATGTGCCAAAATCAAATTACTGTGGCAAAAGCACAGAAGAGCTATAGGTACAGACTGAGGGCCAAATTTATCATAGTGTTGCGTCACTCTTGCACCATGCAACGAGTCGCAAGGGCGACGCAACACTTAAGTTAGATTTATCAGGCCACGCAAGGCCACATTGCATGGCCCTGAATGGCTTGATAAATCTAGATTACGCAACGCATCGCAAATTGTTGCATTACTCTGCCCCAGGGAGGAGTGCCATGGGTGGAGCAGGGGTGTTTCCACGCATCCACCCATGGATTTTGGCGCATTCCCATATTTACCATTACTGGTAGACCTGGGAATGCGTCAAAATGCTACGCCTCCTCAAGTGAGGCATAATGAGAAGAAATATCATTATGTCTCCTCGTTTTTTCCTCTTTCTATGTGAGCAGGATTCTGCAGCAAACATAGAAAGAGGAAAATGCCTCAAATGTATGTTTTTGTGCAGGAAGGTGTCCCTTCCTCCACAAAATTAAACCTTGTCTGCAACGCAGGCACCTTTGCACCATGTTGCAAGGGTACCTACGTTGGCGCAGGGCAGCACATTCTGTGCCAGAGCAAGGAAAGTACAGGAATGTGCCCTATAATGATAAATACGACATATTCATGCCCCTTCACGCAGCACAGCACAGCGCAGCAAGGTGGCTTGCTGCACTGCGTGAAATAATGATAAATATTCCCCATAATACATAATTTATAAAAGTTAATTTCTTTAAAAGTAGTATTTGAGCATGACAGAATTGTAGCATAGTTACTCAAGTCACAGCGTTACATAATGTGACATAGCTGGCTAGTAAAGCCATGCTATTGGATATATCCCATGTTTGCTTTACCCCTGGTAGCTGTTATGTAGATAACAGTTTAGTGGTTACAATGCTAGTCTGGAGTGTGTTTACTAGTGCATGGAGTATGTCTGGTTTCTATGTAACATCCTCAAAAACCTAGTGACAGTTCTTTGGTAGGGAATATTGTTCTAAATCATAGTCTTCATACAGATTGCAATGATTAATGTGCTATAAAGTTGCTTTTATGCAGAGAAGACGAAGTCTGCAAAGTCTCTGCAAACAAATTCTTTCAGGCATTCACCCAGTCTGTGTCTTACCCTCTTCTTCAGGTTTGTCTCCTTCTCTGCAAATTAATAGCTGACGTAATCAATGTTTATCACATCACATTTGTAATGTTGTCTTTGGCTTTAAGAATAAAGTATAATTAGTATAATACATACATACATGCATATATGTCAGCCATTTCAGGACTGGTGAACACATGAGCATGGACTGAACAGGAACAGAATAGGATACAGTATGCTACAGCAGGGATGTACAGCTTTGTGAACTTGGCACACATATTCCTGTGAGAGATAAAACATAAGTATTAAAGCAAATCTAGGGCCAGATGTACGACCCTTCCATTTTGCGACTCGAAAATTGCGTTGTTTTGCGACTCGCAAAATGAAATTTACAAGTGTCTCAGACACTGTTTGCGATTCCTAACGGGGTCGCAAATTGCCTGCCTCAATAATATTCATGAGGCAGCTAGCACTCCCAGGGCCGGTGGCCTGCTGGGGTCAGCAGACCACCATGTTTGTGACTGCTGTTTAAAGAAAGCAGTTTTTTTTTTCATGCAGCCCGTTTTCCTTAAAGAAAAACGAGATGCATTTAAAAAAGAAAAATGAAATGTTTCTGTTTCATTTTTTAAAAGTAGGCAGTGGTCCCTGGGACCACTGCCTGTCTTAAAAAAACTTTTCACTGCCTGGGGACCCCTTCCCATTTGCAAGCGGCTTACCACCTTTTTGGAATGGGTGGTAAACTGCGAGCGTTTTTGGCTGCAAAACAATCGTACATTGAAGTGAGACTCGCTATTAGGAAAGGACGCCCTTGACACGGCCCTTCCTAATAGAGAGTCCCAAAATAGGGTTTATACATAGGGCAGACCTATTTTGTAATCGCAAATGGGCCGATTTCCCGTTTGCGACCACAAAAAACGGTCATACATCTGGCCCTTAGTATTTTAAAGACTAAGGGCCCGATTCTGAGTTTGGCGGTGTGGGAGCGGGGCGGTACGCCACCGCTCTGCTCCCACACTGCCAAAGCTCCTTACCGGCTGCCCACCAGATTATGAGTTTTCTTGTTGTCTGGCGGGAGGTTCTTTGGCGTTCCCACAACAGTGCCTTTGGAAAAGGCACCACAATGGGAACGCAAAACCCTGCTCCTGCATGGCATGAACTCTGCAGTCCATGCCGTGCAGAAAGGGGGTGCATGCACACAGGGGGGCACAACATGTGCCCCCCTGCATGCATTTCCATGGCCTGAGGCACCTTTAGGGCATCTTAGTTCCCTCACTGCCAACCTTTTCATGGCGTTCTCACTGCCATGAAAGGGCTGGTAATGAGGAAACTCGTAATATGCTTGGTAGTGCCCCAATGGCACCGGCAGTATATTACTGCCTCACACCGCTGCAACACAGCCGGGGAATGGCGGTTCCCCGGCAGTTGCAACGAGCCTGCGGCGGTCCGAAAACCAAACTTAGAATAGGGCAGTCGGACCGCCGGTGCTGCGGTAGCTGCCACGCCACCCCAGGTTTCGGTATCCAATCTCATAATCACCCCCTAAGACGTTAACTATTAGTTGACTATGACCGAGAAGAACAAACAATTAAATCACTTAGAAGATGACCACAGAATTGTGTAAAGGGTATTGCCAATATGGTGAAGGACTAGCCATTGAACAAACTTGGGACGCACAGTGCCAACACTATCATACCGTCATTAACAATCATAAGGCAGTGTGGAGACCTACCTACATTTGTGACTGTAATGCCAGAAGCATTGGCTGTTAATTTCAGCTTTCCAAATGCACCACATGGTGGCATGCTTTGAAAATCAATTTCTATCAATCTCAGAGAGCAACCGTACCTGTGATTCTCCTTACGTAATTGGTATCAAGCTCCTGCCCCTGGGATACTTGAGCAAAAATGTGGCCCTATCATATGCGAAAATGTTTAAGTTTAAACAGGAAAATATTTAGAACTATCCAAAATAAGAGATAATTATTCGGATTTTGATATGTTTTTTATGACATTTGTTTTGCCCATTGAAGTGCTAACAAAGTGAAAAAGTTGATGTTTTTGAAAATACTATTTCGGAAAATCCAATTTTGCTTTAAGTTTTTTTTAATATACAAATTATGTTGTTTAATGGTAATTTGTGAACAATTGATATCCTCAGAAGTACAGACACAAATATCTTATTTTTAGTATTGTCAGTTTTGTCCAGAAAACATCCAGAACACTCATTGAAAGGGTTTCTGTGCATTGCAATACTTTGTATCAATGCATGATTTGTTTCTTCAGCAATAGGGTTACTTGTGACATCTTAAATCATTGCCTTCTCCTCTCGAGAGCCAAGATGTGAAAGATAGACTCTAAACATCACTGATTAGCATTTTCTTTAGTCACAGTTAGCATTGGCAAGAAAACATGACTACCTCAATTATAGTTGCACTAAGGCAATGGTTTGCAATGTGATTTGCTTAATACAATTTGTGCTAGAGAATATGCAGAACATGTTTTAAAAGAGGGTTTTGGGAGCCATACTAAAACTTAGTGTTAATAATTGAAAACATCAACACACAGGTAGAAAAAATGATCTTCATGAATACATTCTTACAATTAAGTAATCAATTAAGGAAAATATTGTCACACAGCTAAAGACTACCTATGGCAGAATGACAACTTTGGAAACTATTCCCAACAATATTACTTTCACTTATCAAAGTGGTTATGAATTTGAATTCTCAATGCTGATATGGCAGATCATTGCCAATTAAATCTGGATCGAAATCCTTATTAATGCCTAAAAAGGAAAAACACTCCTGAATAAAATGTAGGCATTGTACTAACATCTGTAAAGGGATATTGTTTTTCAACCTGACACGGATAAAGCAATATCATGCTTTACAATTTAGGTGCCACTATAAATCTTATCATTTTGGATAACCGTAAAGAACAGCTAGCTTCAGTTGGGGTTGTGCATAAATTGTACTCTATGAGTTGTAACAAAACATCATTGTTTGCATTTCATTTCGAGACTCATAGTCACCACTTCAATGATATACGTTTTTGCATTTTAGAAGTAGTTTGTTTCTCATCAAGGGATGTTAACTTGAAAGAATCTGTTGTGAGAGGATTGCCGGTGCATGGAATAGAGCAAGAAATAAAGACACCTTCACGTTTTGGGGGCATATTTACAAGCCCCCTGCGTGGATTTTCGTGTCCTTGTAAATACGCCCCCTTTTCACGCAGCACTTTGCGTGAAAGGGGCATTCCATGGGTGTTGCTGTGGGTTTTTTCATGCAACACCCATGGATTCTTCCGCATTCCCAGATTTAAATGTTTCGTAAACCTGGGAATGCATCAGAATCCTACACCTCCATAGGGGAGGCATAAGGAGGCACAAAGAGGAGAAATACTTTTATTTCTCCTCGTTTTCTCCTCTTTCTATGCGAGTTGCATTGCAGCACGCATAGAAAGAGGAAAACACCTCTTGTGATTGTTTTTGTGCTGGAAGGTATCCCTTACTGCACAGCAATGATCATCCCCGCAGCGAAGGCACCCCTACGTTGGCGCATGGCACCCAATTGGGAGCCAGCTCAGTGGAGAGCACAAGGATATGTCATATTGTTATAACTATGACGCATCCCTTTGGTTCAGAAGTAATGCAGTGTGGCACAGCAAAATGGCTTGCGGCACCGCACTGCATTACTTCCTTGTAAATATGGCCCTTTGTATTTGTCTTGTCACATTTTCAATGCTTTAAGGACAGAGGTCAAAATGTCAGGCTATGTTTTCTGACAAATTTACTTTTCTTTCTCTGACTGCAAAGTGAGACGAGTTTTAACTTGAACAATGTGACAATATTGCTGGGGTGTTCTGTAATTTTAGCAAACAGATGCCCCAGGCCAGAGGCCCACTCTGAAAAGTGTCCTAGCTCCAGGGTAGTTCATCATCTGCCACTTTTATGGGCAGATCAATATCTTGGCCACAGTCCCATAAAAAAATATCCAAGGGCGTGGTCAAGGTTGTGACCTTTACAAACAAGTGCTGTTAGAGAGGAATGCAAAAAATGTAAAGAGTATGTTATGTTAGTAATTCACAGCATTTTGAAAGCATGTGTACTACTACTACGTTACAAACTGACCCCAGCCTCATGTCTGTTAAAGCTGGGTGGTCTGTGAAAGTTTGTTGTTCTAAAAACTGGATCGTGGTTATTAAAGGTTTGGGAAGCGCTGGTGTAGTGGGTACCAGCAGAAACCATCTTAAGTTAGAAAGTGATTCTTCAAGGTGCCCCTGTGGCATGACCTCGAGTAGGACAGCACTCTATTATATTTTTCTAGTTCCTTTGTTTGAAGAGGCATGTATGCTACTCTAAAGTTTTTCAACTGTACTTTAATCTTCTTGAAGTTGTCTTGCTGTGTGGAATCTTGGGGGCAGGGGTTGGAGGAGGAAGGGGATTAGATGCAGATTTTCCAGTTCCCCCAGTAATTAAATATTTTTCATTGAAACTCAGCATTCCAACTGTAATCTCCAGTAATCTTGCACCACCAGAGTTAACGGGAACCCCATATTAATAACTCCAGAGGGTATAGAATTACCACCAAAAGACGGACCACACGTAATGGGCCCCTAAGTATTTAACAAAATCTCAGCTCGGCTAATATTGCCTTGAGTATTTATGACCGCGTTCATTGCGTCGCAAGTTAAATGTGTCTATATCACTGGTGCTAAGCTCCTTCAATGCATTTCTCACAACTTAGGCAATATCAATCCTGTTGTTGCTTCAAATGCTTTCCAAGTTGCAAAGTGACTTGCACGCCTGTCTAAATTTAAGAGCCAATACCTGTCAGCGTATTTCCCTCAATGTTCACACCAGCAGGCCTGTTGTTAGTGCAAGTGACTGACTGCACAAACTGCATCTCGAGTTACAGAGGGATTTGTAAGCTTGTGTAATTCTAGAATTGAAGTTCCATCAAATTATTTCTAGCAATGTTAGCAAGTCGCACACCTGCTGCCGCCTCAAGTGACTCTGATTGTGCAAAATGCAAGTCTGGCGTGTATGGATTGCACCCTGGTGGTTTGCATTATAAAACATTTGCCCCATGCCAATTTACAGGCAACCAATACTTTCTGCAAGCTCCCCAAACCCACAGAAGAGTGGAGCTCCTTGGTTCTTTAACAGAACAACAAACAAACATTTACCTCAAAAACTGATTTGATCAAATATTATAGAGTTACAAATTTAACCAGAATTTGTGTGGTGCAAATTCTTGTGAAATTAGCTCACAGGTAACTAATCAAGAAAATCGAATTAAAGATTGATAAACAAACAAATATGAATATCAGGCAAGTTTATGCTAATTTCTAGTCAATTACAGCTGCACATCTAATCATGATCCAGTAAAACATTATAAAAAGATGGCAAGCTGACTAATTTAGCGGCTGGTAAGAGAAGCACCTTACATTTTATGTGTGATGAATCTGCTAGAGGAGAGAAGCAAGAATGCACAACAAACTATAATGCCAACAGCAATGCCTTTTTGAACTGCTCAGTCACTGCATTTTCATGTATGCTGTGGAGAAGGTTGTAGCCTGAAATATTGTGCACTAAATGTCAAGAGACAATTGTAACCAAAATATTGAGGACCAAATTATCAAGGAGTTAAATGCATATAGGTAAGTACATAATTTCTCTTCCTAGCTCCACATCTGCTTACCTTCAAGATTCATTTCTGTGAAGTTAAATATAGTTCATCTATATTTACCTATATATACTTACCTGTTGAAATCTTCATCCTAGATATTTTGTTCATGATATTCTTGTATTTCGATATTCAGTACACAATATTATGTACCTAAACCTTTGGGAATGAGTTGCAAAATATAACCTCAGTGAACATGTATTGTATGGTGAAGTTGTGCAAACACAATTACATCTGATAAAGCTTGTAGCACCATTTACTCTCAGCTTTTACGCTGGCCTTTAATCAACCTCTATCTTTAAGGCTTCCCAAGCAAGTCAAGTAACATTAAAATTTGTGCTTTCCAAAAAGTAAACAACTAAGCCTTCTGAATCTGAGAAACAGGGCCGGACTGGCTACCGGGCGTTTTGGAATGCTGCCGAGCTGGGGGCTGATGTCACTGCAGTGGGGGCTAATTTCGTTGATGGAGACCTGCGTGTGCTTCGAAATCAACAAAGCAAAACGAATTTCGTTCAGCACACGCAGGTCCCCATCAACGAAATCAGCCCCCAGCTCGGCAGCATTCCAAAACGCCCGGTAGCCAGTCCGGCCCTGCTGAGAGGTATGACCACAAGAAGTCCATGAGCCTTCTTCAGTAATGTTCCTTCCATGCTGTTCATCAAGAGTTATGCTGTTGCTTGTGGATGAAGGGCCACCTAACACCAAAGTTGCTCAGCGTTCATTCCTTCACAGTAAACAATGTCTAAAGGGTCTATTGTTCAATGGCCAGCTCTCTGCAAGTGTGCTACACTCATTGTACCCTTCCGCTAGATACAAGTAAAATGATAATGACATCATGACAGCTATAAAAAGTGCTTCACTTCTGAAATTTAACATATTATGAATGATGACATAAGCAGTGCATGATATGGGTGCAAGTATAGTTAGATAACTAAACTATAATTTGCGTGTGTAAGTAGTATTTGAGTTTTTAATGGTAGCTCATCTCATTCCAAAACCAATACTGAGAACCTTAGACTGTCACCCTTGCAGACAAGTAGTCTCTGATAAGCAACCATTCTAATGAGTTCAACTAGTGCAGTAATTATTTGCAATCAATTATTATTTGAATCCGTCATGAATATTATATAAATCTACAATATGTCTAAAAAGAATTCCCTTTGGGAAACCACAATAGCGTACCAGAACAGTCACTCAAACACCTATTCACACAGGAACTATATTAGGAGCCAAAAAGTCAAATATATGAATGGTTTATTCATAAAACAAATGCAATAGATAAAATCTAGTTCACAAAAAGAATTAATAAACACAGGTTAAAATACAATTTCATCAAGAATTATTCCACAAAAAGCAGCAAAAAACAATGTTCACACAAAACACTACCACTATAGGGCTGGCATAAATAATCCTTTACATTTTTTTCCAAAAATTGCAACAACAACACCAATAATGTGCATCAAGTTTATATAAGACAATACCAGGAAGCAACGCGTTTCGGTGGTCTCAGCAGGTCCAAACCACCTTCTTCAAGCTTTACATTAAAACGTGATCCAGCACTCTTAAAATCTATGTATAAAGAATATAATATATCATTGCATGTATCCACATAAAATCAAACATATCACAAAAACATTAATTTAATACACATGAACACATTAATCCTTTAAAAATATGTGCATTAAAATTTCATGAAAAAAACACACATACACAAGACCATCGGCTCCACAACATGATTCCTAAAAACTCCACATAAACACTTATATTTAACAATATATCCACTTGACCAATAGGGAATCCCATATATGTCAGGCTTATAAAAATAGCTCTGACTAATATATGTGTATTAATGGGAGACCCTACCACACTCAACTGCAATAAATATCACCAAATCACTCACTTACATTCAAGCAATCCAAATAAATTCATACACCCACCGTGATATCAACATGCGGTTGTATGCGGGGAAAGGATCCTCCCAGTCTGTAATGGCCGATAGGTCCCAGACTGCACTAGATAAAAACTCCTATTATTAAATAAGGAACAATTAAAACTCATATTTTTATCGGGAATTTTATAAACACTGCTTATGTCCTCATATTCTTAAAAAACACTGCCACGTACCTCAATTATCTGAACATATGGCCTGTCACAATTTAATAAAAAGTTCCATTCACTCGTAATCGGCCAAAGGTAATGCCCTGTGATGCAACATCAAAAACAATAATTAATAATCCTAAAATTCTAAAGCTTAATAATGTAAAAAACGCTAAAGGAAATTATTTAAATTTTTATTATTACCTTATCGTTGTTCAAATACATTTCCTCTCAGGGCCAGGTTTTAAATCAATTTCCTGTTTAGTCTGTACTCTTTAGTTCCAAAATTTTCTGTTTATTTAGGGCTTTAACACCTATAAGAAAACCGTAGTCTCAATACTGTGTTTCACTCTTTTATAACAACAGATTAAACGAAACTTTAAACCCTCACAGGGCAACCTGTACCCCGCTCCTATCTAGCGGCTTCTCTTTAGTGTTTGCATCATAAAAATGCTGTGGCTTACTGATATTATACATGATAAGCCCACTTTTATATACCCCTGTCCCCCGCTCCTATCTAGCGGCTTCTCTTAGTATTTGCATCATAACAATGCTCTGGCTTACTGATATTATACTTGATAAGCCCACTTTCATATAATTAGTACAGGCATATGGCAACCATACAAATTTGTACAAGGCACCCATATCGAGCCTGTAAATGTAAATACCGCCCTCTAAGTTCAAAGATAAATATAACTTAGAGCATTCACACGCCATGAATGTATCAAAACTTGCTAACTGTCAACGAATGGCGGTTAAAGGTTAAACTAATTTCCTGAAATCTACCGCACAAATTCCTCGCATCGATTCTAGCTCCACTTACCGGGATGTGAAGTCTCCGTGTCTATTACCAAAATGCCCGTCCTTGTAGGTAATGCATGAAATCCCTGCCTGCAATCTTATACTCTTCTTAATTGATCGTTCGCGCCAAAACATCGCCAGCACTGAAGAGGAAAAACGGACTACCGAGCTTTCCCCGTACTAACAAGTAACAAAGGACTACCCGGAGTGGATTAGACATGCCATCTTTGAATGGGGGAAGGATGGAGGAAGGATATCCCAATCTCTCGTAATATATGGCCATATCTATAATTACAACTTGTCAATAGGGTGAACACCACATGTGTCTCATACATTGTTTCATAATTTCATTAACTAATATGAAACAATTATGGTAAATTCCTTTCATACCCAATCTAAAAATTAGATGTAAAAAAAGGCATAAATCTAAAACAAACCGCTGAAACGAACATGCAAAAAATATCCATGTGACTATATACATATATACATCTATATATATGTATACATATATATACACACATCTCCTACCCTGTCTGGAACAAACAGGGCAGGATCTTGACAAAAAGGTGTGTTATAGCCAATCTATTAAACCAATCTAATTCACAAGAACCATAACATAAATGAAACTATTGCTCCTATTGAGAAGCAATGACCAGATCAATTAATTAATCTTTCCCATTCTTCCCTAGTGTTCAAACCCTGTCTTATAGTGTTCAGTATTGAAATATACCACTGTTCTCTCATTTTCCGTTTTTTCTCCATATCACCACCTCTCTTATTCATGGTGACTTTTTCCAGAATGAACCACATGAACTCTGTCTCTTTGTGGCCACGATCAATAAAATGGGACACTAACGGAGCATTACATTTCTTGGTTTTAATCGCTGACTTATGTTCAGCTAGCCTTACCTTAAAATCTATGTATAAAGAATATAATATATCATTGCATGTATCCACATAAAATCAAACATATCACAAAAACATTAATTTAATACACATGAACACATTAATCCTTTAAAAATATGTGCATTAAAATTTCATGAAAAAAACACACATACACAAGACCATCGGCTCCACAACATGATTCCTAAAAAACTCCACATAAACACTTATATTTAACAATATATCCACTTGACCAATAGGGAATCCCATATATGTCAGGCTTATAAAAATAGCTCTGACTAATATATGTGTATTAATGGGAGACCCTACCACACTCAACTGCAATAAATATCACCAAATCACTCACTTACATTCAAGCAATCCAAATAAATTCATACACCCACCGTGATATCAACATGCGGTTGTATGCGGGGAAAAGGATCCTCCCAGTCTGTAATGGCCGATAGGTCCCAGACTGCACTAGATAAAAACTCCTATTATTAAATAAGGAACAATTAAAACTCATATTTTTATCGGGAATTTTATAAACACTGCTTGTGTCCTCATATTCTGTTCTGGTACGCTATTGTGGTTTCCCAAAGGGAATTCTTTTTAGACATATTGTCAATTGGTGTCCTGTCCCTTTGGAAAGTAGGACCACTCTTTATTTTTCTGGAGTATTATATAAATCTGACAGTTGATCATTCAAGATTTAACATACTATGACTACCATAGGAACTGCATGAAGATATACATTTGTATAAATCAGTCCTATGCTTCACATCTCATCATTACCGATGTACATGTAATTCCTCATCTAAATTGTGTCCCAAGGAGTTTCAGTGTCTACTAAAATGATCATCTTTGACTCCTCTTTTCTTAGTTGTAATTCATGATTGTCCCCTCTAGGGTGAACTGGAAAGTGTTTTATGGCACATAATCCTACAATCACCATCAGGTTCCTTCCAAAAGCGAGTCGCCAAAGGTAAACTATTATCATGACCCTTCATCACATTCATGTTTTGTAAAATCATTAGTTTCACCTTCTTGTTAGTGATACCAACATACCTCTTATTGCAGCTTCATTCTATTACTTGTACTACGTGATCTGTTTTGCATGTTATCGTTTCCTTGATGCTTCTTTTCTTCCAATGAAATGGGTCAATATTCATCATGTTTATTCTCTGCCTACATGCCTTGAATGGGTTGCATTTCCAGAACCCCATTTATTCTGGTGTTAACCAGTTCTTTCCCCCGTTTGATTTTAGTAGCTCTCTATAGCTCTTAGTTAGTAAATCCCCTAATGAGTCAATCTTCTGGTAAGTGATTAGAGGAGGCAGCTCCAGCACATTACGTAAATGCTCATCCGTTCATAAAAAGCGCCAATGTCTTTGTAAAATGCATCTTATACATTTGCATTCAGTACTGTAATTCTTGATGAATTTGCATAGTGCCTTTCCATCTTTTTTATGGACTTGGTTTTTCTGCATCATGTCTGGAGTGCATCCCTATTTTTCACTTTTGGTTTGTCCATGGCAATTTCAGATACAGCTTGTGGGTATACCCTCTCCTGGAATGTTTTCAACATGTTTGACAATTCTGAATCAAAATCCTCATCTGTAGAGGATATCCAGTGCACGTGTTGCATCTCTCTGCATGAATTGCTCTATTTTAATGTCTTAGGGTGTTCACTGTTGCCATGTAATAAGCTATGGCTAGGTGATGGCTTTTTATGCAGCGTATTGCTCATCATTCCATTCTTGTCATATACTGTGACATCCAGATAATTCAAGATATCATAACTCATGTTGGGTGTAAACTAGATGTTTAAATAATTGTTATTCCCTTCCCTTATGAAGGCTTCCAAGAGTATTGTCATATAATCCCATATAATAAACAGGTTTTTGATAAACCTAGTCCATAATATTACATAGTCCATCATGATTTGACTGTTTTCCGTCCAGGATACCACCTTCTTCCACCAATCCATTATAAGACTGGCATATTGTAAGAAATTGGTGTATTAGTTTAGAGGACGTAGTAGGTACCCACCTCAACTAATAATCACAATCTTTGTCAGGGTGAACCACTAAAGGCACTGAATAAACCTGAGCTTAACCCTCCTGGCAGATATTGTACAGAAACCACAGGCTTAAATTAGTGGCAATATATAAAGGAGCATATTTATCAATGTGCTGCGTCGCCCTTGCGCCACGCAAGCTGGGAGCAAGGGTGACACAACACTAAAGTTAGACTTATTAAGCCACGCAATGCCACCTTGCATTGTCCTGCGTGGCTTGATAAATCAAGAGTAACGCAGTGCAGTGCAAATCACTGTGTTGTATTACTCTGCGCCAGGGAGACTTTCCATTGGTGGACCATGGGTGTTCCCACGCATCCACTCATGGATTTTGATGCATTCCCAGATTTACCAACACTGGTAAACCTGGGAATGCGTCAACATGCTATGTTTCCCCCGGGAAGCACAACGAGGAGAAATATCTTTATTTCTCTTTATTGTTTCTCTTCCTAAGTGTGCTGCATTCCGCAGCACACTTAGAAAGAGGAAATTGTCTCTGGTGATTGTTTTTGTGCAGGAAGGGCCTCTTTTCTGTACTAAAAATAATCCTGCCTAGAACGCAGGCACCCTTGCACCATGGAGCAATGGTCCCTGCGTTGACATTAGGCAGTCAGAATGGCGCTAGGGCAAGGAAAGGACAGGAATGTACCATATAATCTTAAATACGGTGCAATCCTGCCCTTTAGTTTTACGCAGCGCAGCAAGGTGGCTTGCTGCGCTGTGTGAACGTTTGATAAATATGCCCCAAAGTATTTATGCAACATAAAGTAAAATACAGTAAACAAAGTGACACCAAAATGATAGAAATCCAATAAGGAGAACCAGAGGTATGATTTTTTAAGCTTTCAGTAAAAATTGCACCAAGAAGCACAGCGCACAAAGTGCCAATGGTAGTCAATGGTCACTGTAGAGCAAGACCTAGGCGAAATTTGACACTAGCTGCAATGGAGTATGGGTCAGATACACTAACCAGGTTTGTCCTGGTCAAAATTTTCTTTTCTGACTTTAGTCCTTTAAGTCTCAATCCACCACAGGAGTACACTTCTAAAGCCCCCCAGGACCTCAGGGTAGGAATTTAGTGACTCACACGGTGTCAGGCAGAATCCAGTCCAGGTGCCACACAAATAGCAGGGAAGTTGCATGAAAGGTCTCCTGTTTCTAGATGCATCCCTATAGTTTGACCAGGAGGAGTGCCTTATGACCCTTGCAGTCCATGCTTTGTCCAGGGTACAAGATGGAGAGCAGGTCCAGTCTTCCAAGCTCTTCTCAGGTCTCAAACAGCAAGTCCAGTCCTCTTCTGATCTTCCACTGGTCCTGGAGTGTTCAGAATTGAGTCTGAAACGGTGCCACATTTATACCTAGCACTTGCTAGTGGATGGTAATGACTCAGGGGATGCCCTAACCAATGGGGTTAAGGTTCCTGGGGCTAACCCTACCCAATTTAGGTATTTTCAAGATGGTCAAAGTCTTTGGCCACACTAAACACTAAACTTGGGCTCTAAGGGTTGGGTGTGTGTGTGTGGGGATTGTACTATGGTAATCCTAGTGTCCTCACACATCTAACACTAAAATCCAATTTGAGACACGTCCGGTGTCCACAACAACCTCAGAGGCAGAAGTCTAATAGAACAAAAGCTGAGTTCTCAGCAACCAGACAGTGGATGTGCACAAATTGTTTTGGAATCCTGTTTTCTTTCTATGAAGTGTGCTTCATATGTTATATGTCAACCCAGCAGACAGGCTTAGACATGGTAGTGTAAAAAAAGAGGCCCACTGTGATTGGGGCCCACCTGGTTGAGAGAACAAAAGAAGGGCACTGCCCAACTGTCAGTTAACATATGCCTGTAATAGGGGAGCCATCTTTGAAGTACACCACAAGTATCAGATGAAAAGCCCCAGCAGACCTGCCAAGAAGGATATGGCATTCAAGCAGGATTTGACACTTTAATGTCAAAAAGGAGCCTTACTCTGCATATTCTGTCAGGTTCAGGAGGGTCATCTTTACCCATTAAGTTCAGCCTATTATTTGCTCCTTGGAACAAGTTCACACCTCATTCACACCCAGTTAAATGCTAATTAGTGGCAGGCAGAAGTGGGAGAGCAAAATGAAGATTTAGATTCCAGGGGCTTCAGACATTCAGGCAGGACACAGATAACATTCTAAAAGTCCCCTTTCCAAAATATGTATTGGTGGACCATGGGTGTTCCCACGCATCCACTCATGGATTTTGATGCATTCCCAGATTTACCAACACTGGTAAACCTGGGAATGCGTCAACATGCTATGTTTCCCCCGGGGAAGCACAACGAGGAGAAATATCTTTATTTCTCTTTATTGTTTCCTCTTCCTAAGTGTGCTGCATTCCGCAGCACACTTAGAAAGAGGAAATTGTCTCTGGTGATTGTTTTTGTGCAGGAAGGGCCTCTTTTCTGTACAAAAATAATCCTGCCTAGAACGCAGGCACCCTTGCACCATGGAGCAATGGTCCCTGCGTTGACATTAGGCAGTCAGAATGGCGCCAGGGCAAGGAAAGGACAGGAATGTACCATATAATCTTAAATACGGTGCAATCCTGCCCTTTAGTTTTTACGCAGCGCAGCAAGGTGGCTTGCTGCGCTGTGTGAACGTTTGATAAATATGCCCCAAAGTATTTATGCAACATAAAGTAAAATACAGTAAACAAAGTGACACCAAAATGATAGAAATCCAATAAGGAGAACCAGAGGTATGATTTTTTAAGCTTTCAGTAAAAATTGCACCAAGAAGCACAGCGCACAAAGTGCCAATGGTAGTCAATGGTCACTGTAGAGCAAGACCTAGGCGAAATTTGACACTAGCTGCAATGGAGTATGGGTCAGATACACTAACCAGGTTTGTCCTGGTCAAAATTTTCTTTTCTGACTTTAGTCCTTTAAGTCTCAATCCACCACAGGAGTACACTTCTAAAGCCCCCCAGGACCTCAGGGTAGGAATTTAGTGACTCACACGGTGTCAGGCAGAATCCAGTCCAGGTGCCACACAAATAGCAGGGAAGTTGCATGAAAGGCCTCCTGTTTCTAGATGCATCCCTATAGTTTGACCAGGAGGAGTGCCTTATGACCCTTGCAGTCCATGCTTTGTCCAGGGTACAAGATGGAGAGCAGGTCCAGTCTTCCAAGCTCTTCTCAGGTCTCAAACAGCAAGTCCAGTCCTCTTCTGATCTTCCACTGGTCCTGGAGTGTTCAGAATTGAGTCTGAAACGGTGCCACATTTATACCTAGCACTTGCTAGTGGATGGTAATGACTCAGGGATGCCCTAACCAATGGGGTTAAGGTTCCTGGGGCTAACCCTACCCAATTTAGGTATTTTCAAGATGGTCAAAGTCTTTGGCCACACTAAACACTAAACTTGGGCTCTAAGGGTTGGGTGTGTGTGTGTGGGGATTGTACTATGGTAATCCTAGTGTCCTCACACATCTAACACTAAAATCCAATTTGAGACACGTCCGGTGTCCACAACAACCTCAGAGGCAGAAGTCTAATAGAACAAAAGCTGAGTTCTCAGCAACCAGACAGTGGATGTGCACAAATTGTTTTGGAATCCTGTTTTCTTTCTATGAAGTGTGCTTCATATGTTATATGTCAACCCAGCAGACAGGCTTAGACATGGTAGTGTAAAAAAAGAGGCCCACTGTGATTGGGGCCCACCTGGTTGAGAGAACAAAAGAAGGGCACTGCCCAACTGTCAGTTAACATATGCCTGTAATAGGGGAGCCATCTTTGAAGTACACCACAAGTATCAGATGAAAAGCCCCAGCAGACCTGCCAAGAAGGATATGGCATTCAAGCAGGATTTGACACTTTAATGTCAAAAAGGAGCCTTACTCTGCATATTCTGTCAGGTTCAGGAGGGTCATCTTTACCCATTAAGTTCAGCCTATTATTTGCTCCTTGGAACAAGTTCACACCTCATTCACACCCAGTTAAATGCTAATTAGTGGCAGGCAGAAGTGGGAGAGCAAAATGAAGATTTAGATTCCAGGGGCTTCAGACATTCAGGCAGGACACAGATAACATTCTAAAAGTCCCCTTTCCAAAATATGTATTTCAAATTCAACTTCACCAGTGAATTGGGCTTGTTATAAATATTTCCAAAAGTCCAACAATTAAATTTGTGTCTGCTTACCAGCCGAAGGTAATATTTATACAACTTAACATTGTATCCCTATGTTTTCCAGAGGAACAGCCAGCCCTGCCACAGTGAAAATAGCTTTTAGGGCTTTACACTGTAAGGACATGTTTAACTTTTACATGTTCTTATTTTAAATACCATTCACCCTGCCTTAGGTGCAATAAGGTCTACTTAGGGGTGAATTACTAATATTTTAAAGGAAGGTTTAAGCCTGTCAAAAAGGAGTAATTTTGGCAGGTCAAATTTGAAGTTTAAACCTCTACAGCCAGGCTACAATGGTAAGCCTGGAGACATGTTTTACAGTACCACTGCAGTGGTTGGCATAATAAATGGTGAAGCAGTCCACTGGTACCATTTAATTTACCGGCCCTGTATACATGTGGCACCATATACATGAGACTTATAGGCAAATTAAATAAACCTATTAGGTGTGTATCAATTTTACCATGTCGAAAGGAGGAGCAGAAGCACTTTACCACTGGTTAGCAATGGTAAAGGGGACAGAGTTCTACATAGAGCAAAAATACAGTTCAGCAAAAAGGAAAAGAAATCTGAGGTGGCCCTGCAGAAAGGGCAAATTTCGAATACATATGTTGGGACGAAGGATGTGCCCAATGTCGTACCCTGTTTCTGTAAGTATGGACAATATTAAACAGGAAAACCTTGAACATCAGAGAGAATTCTAACATCATGAGTAGCATTTCTGGTTGTTGTAGAAAATTAATAGATCTTGCGCTAAAAAAGTAATTTCATGCTTCTATACCACGATGATGTTGGATTGATGTATACAAGGAAGGTACAAGCAATGTGACCATAAGATATGTCTCCTTCAAGGGAAGATGATTGTTCTTCAATAAGAACTCAGATGAGTACCTTATTTAAGAAGGAGGGTGGTAACATATTCCTACAGAAAATGCTCAAGATATATTGATGTGTTATCCAGTAGAGACCCAATTGATCCCACTATTGTTCTCCTTGGTGGATTCTTGATGTTCTTCTGTACCTTTGGGAGGAAGTATACAGTAGAAGTCATGGGATGATCTACCTTTAGGTATTAAAATTCTTCCCATTCTAACAATCTCCTAGTTCTCCAATTTTCAAGCATCAAATTATATTGAATCATTATGTCATCTATAGGGATCATTCTTCAATCTCTCGTAATAGTAGCCATCAGTAATTGTCTATTTACCTTATTGATATATATTTCCATATCCAAGATAATTTCATGTCCTTCCTTTTCAGAATCTTTAATCATAATGGAGCTGTCATTCCTTAATTCATTCAACCCTTGCCACTCATTCCAGGTTAGGCTGATTTTTCTTTTCAGATTTGTGTGGCCACAAAGTGGATGAAGATACTCAATACCCTGAAAAATATTGAATATATTGTTTGGTAGGAGTTGTGGGAAAAATTTACTTTTTGGTTTCACGTTGCTGTCAGCAGATGAGCCTGTCTCTAAGCCCATTCTCGACATGGCTGTCAGTGTTGTATGTCCTGTATGTTCTGAATTTGCCCTTCATTATCAGCTGCCAAAGTTTTCAAAGCTAACAAGTCATCTATATAACTGCCCTTTATTTCTGAAATTGGTTGTACTTGGTGCTGTTTGGGATGAGTGGCAAAGTATGTGCAAAGTTTTAGCTTGTGTGAGAACTTGAACAATGGATCAATTCTAAGATTTACAAAATCTGATTTTACTTCTGGACAAAACGTCAGTCCTTTATTCAAAAGGTAAATTCTTTATATATAAGCACTGGCATTCCCTGATAAATGTAAGGAGCTCACTCCAGGATATAATGACGTTCTTTCGAGTCCCAAACGCCAAGTGCAGAGCAAAGCAGCATAGGTCTGGGCTACCCGAGTTATACTAAAGTTTCAATAAGTGCAATGTGCTACTCACTCCTACAGACAATGGAGTGTGTTTGAGTTTATTTACGGTAGGCAAAGCACATTTTTGAAGCAAACCGGTATGCTACTTGCTATGTTTGTTCAATTTCTGGCAACCAAAATAAAAGTAAGTAGTAATCCATTGATTTTACAAATGACAACATGATGCCCTAGGATGAGGGGCAGATTTCTATTCATGCAAATGATTTATCCAGGACTGGCCTATCATCAAAGCACCAGAGCCCTGTGCAAGAAAGGCGTATAAATGAGGGTACAAGAAGGGTGAGAGTCTGCACAAGTATCTCCAGGAAAAGTGCATGTAGAAGGGCCAGGAATGGTGATGGAAGAGGTATGGGGAGGGGTTTACATTAGAAGGAAAGCAATTCCCATTCCCACTGTGTGATAGGATCAGTTGAAGGGGATCAGTTAAAGTCTTGACATGGTTGTTTACTAGCAAGGTTGATGAGGCATAGAAAATGTAATAGGAGGAGCAGGGTTTGGGGTTGTAGGTGGCAAGTCAAATTCTGCAAGGTTATGGAGTTTAGACTCATAACAGCTTTTCTTTGGGTTGCTAATGGAACAAGCTGTAACTTATGCATTCATAATCTACAAGTATTCAGAAATACAAAAATATCTATTTCAGGCATGGAAAATCTAAAAGCATTTCAAGTTACTTATGTATAATTTATGCGAAGATGGCATAATTTACTCATAAATTGGAATAAAGTAGTGAGACTGGGTGAAAGGTCCAATAAATGTAAGCCTGAACAATTGGAGTGTCTTTGATATGCCAAGCCTTTTTAATGTCTGAAAAGTAATAGATTCTAAAGGCAATTGTTGAAAATTAACTTGCAAAAGCTTTGCAGACAAATGCAGATAAATACGACTGCTGCAAGTGAGGCAAAGTGTGCCAATCGATTTGAAATTCACAAGATGTAGGGAGAAAGAAATGACATGAATGGTGCAAATCTTGTCAATAGAGAGAAGAAGAAACATAGAAATAACAAGCAAAAGTAATTTTAAACGCACAGGTCACACATGAGTAAGGTCTGCAAGACTAAACGGAATGTTAGCTTCCATTGTGAACATTTCGTATAGGTACTATGGGAAATTACCATCTTTTGCCTGGTTTTCCCCAATTTGTGCCTTATCTATTTTGCTGGACATATAACTCTGGGCACTTTATGCATGCTAAACAGAAGTAAAGTGCCCATGAACCCCCTAAACATAGTTAATTTGGCTTACTCCTAATTGACTTATTTAACTTGCCTATATGTCCATAGTATATGGTATAGAAAAATACCCAGGGTCTGGAAGACAAATGCCACTTGTGAAATGCAGCACCTATTATGTCATCTACAGAGTGGGTCTAGAAAACATGGCTTCAAAGTCTACCATGTGTAGTCTGACTGCAGCAGCCTAAAAACCTGCTGTCACACCTGTGACAATAACCTTTTTTGAGAGGCGTAAAACTCTGCTTTTAAATATTATTAAGTCACCCCTAATTACACCTTATTGCCCACAAGTTCAGGTGATTGATATTTAAAAGTGCAACGTGTGCAAAATTAAATTTGACATGTTTCTCTAGTGACTAGTCCCCTAAAGATGTTTTCACTGTAGCTGTATCGTAGAAAATGTCAACGTACATATTATAATCTGTAGTGTTTGACAGGAAGTTGCTACAAAAGTAATTCAAATGCTATTTTTCCATATATATATTAAACGTATATTTAATTGGTGAAATTAGATTTTTAATAAATAGTTAGGAAAAACTGCTTTCAGAAAGTTACTTTTTCTCTGCCTGAAGCCCTTGGAAGCTCATTTGCATTAGCTCTCCAGCAGAGGCCCACTGAGTGTTTGGCCTTAAAGAAGTGTGAAAACTGCTCTCAGAGCAGGAACTAAGTGTGGGGCGTGGGGAGATGTTTTTCTTCTCCTTGCAGGAAGATCAGTTATAGTGGACCTAGGAACTTTATTACCTTGCAAAAGAACCTTCCCTTTCACAAGTAAATGTAAGGTGAGACCTGGAGAAGGCATCCCTTCATCCCTCCAACCAGGGTGGCGCCAAACCCAGTGGGAGGGAGCTACCCCTAGAACCAGTTTTGAGTGACCACATAGGGGAGGGTTACTCATTTCCCTGTTCACACCTCTGGGTGGGCACACAGGCTCTGCATGTAGGAAGAACGGTTAGGAGTAATCTGTACAGTGGGATTTTTGCATTATAGCAAACAGCAACTGCTCCAAAAGTGGGTAGCGTTGCCCTGGAAACTTTTACCCCATTGTTTAGCGAGGAGCTGAGAGTCACCCCACCTACTAGCTGGTGCCAACCATAAAAGTGACACCCCAGGCACCCTCCTCAGAACACTCTCTGGACCTGTGGAAGATCAGAAGAGGGCTAGATCTACAAACTGTGACTTGAGAGGAGCCCTGGAGGGCTGGACCTGCTCCCTCTTGTACCCAGAGCAAAGAAGTGAACTCCCAGGGACAGTTGACTGACCTCCTCTGTGATTGCAGGACACAACAAGCTGTAAGAGGCATTTTTCCCGAAGTGACCAGTTGACCTGTACCAGCTGGAGCTGGACTGAACTATGCTGATGGCCACGGCTGAAGTGAGTTTTGGACCCCTACGTGCTGTCACAAGGTCATTGCCGCCTTAGAAGTGACCTAGAGAAGGTGCTCCAGAAACCCTGGAAAGCTGGGACTTAGAAAATGTTTGGACTTCTGAGACCTCCTGAGCTGTCACCGGGACCTCGCAGCAAAGGTGTCAGATTTCAATGCAAATTCCTCAAAAACAGCTTCAGGCTTGCCCTGCCAGAGTATTTGAGCTCCAAAGAAAAGTCGAAGAGCCTGATTTTGAGTTGGAAGATGGGTACTCCATCTCAAACATGATGACTATCCCATCCACCTAATTGTAAGTGCCTGAGTGTTTAATGTACTTGTAATTCGGGGGATGGAATATCTATGACATTTGTGATGGAGTACCCTATCCGTCAAACTCAAAATCAGACACTAAGGCCCTAATTATGAGTTTGTCTGTCTGATGGACCGCTAAACCCACGGAGGCGGTGCGGGGACCGCCGCACTGGTGGTCTGACCGCCCTATTATGAGTTTGGTGGTCGGACCGCCAAAGGACCGCTGCAACTGCCGGGGATCCGTGATCCCTCGGCGGTGTTGCAGCTGTGTGAGGCACCGCCAAGCATATTACAAGTTTCCTGATATACACCATTTTTATGGCAGTGAGCCCGCAATGAAATGGGTGGTGGTGAGGAAACTAAGGGGTCCCTACTGGGCTCCTTGTTGCCTCAGGGCCAGGTGATGCATGCAGGTGGGGGACACATGTTGTGCCCCCCTGTCTGCATGCACCCCCAGTTCCTGCATAGCATGGACTTCATAGTCCATGCCGTGCAGGAACATGCTCTGGTGATCCCATTGCGGTGCCTTTCTAAGGCTCAGATAGGAGCCTTTGAAAGGCACCATCGTGAGACCACCAAAGTACCGCCCACCAGACCAGGAGAAAACTCTTAGTCTGGCAGGCGGTCAGGTTTGGTGGTGTGGGAGCAGGGAGCTGGTGTGGCAGTCTGCTCCCACACCGCCAAACTCGTAATCAGACCCTGAGTCCAAAGAAACAATTTTTGTCTGGTACTAACCTGCTTGAAGTATCCATTGCAGTTGACCTGAAATTGCATCAAGGTGTAGGTATACTGCTTCCATAAGCTATCATTAGTGCACATTTCTTGCACTATTTATACTCAAGCCTTTAAAAATACAAATCTCCAATCCCCTTATTGGATTTTAGTGGTTTATGTGTCATTTTGTTCATTAAAATGTACTCTGTGTTTTGTGTTCAGTTTGGGATTTTTATTGTTTGTTGTTTTGACTTATTACTATTTTGGTACAGCATAAAGAATTTACACATTGCCCTAGTCTGTCTGCTCGGTGCCATAACTTCCAGGGTGTTGAGCCCAGGTTAATATAGTGACTTTAGGGTTCACTTTGACAAATTAGTGTTATTATTCCTTGATGTGGGGCAACTGCCTAACCCAAATAATAAACCAATTTCTTATGAGTACTTTCCAAATGTGTAAGTTATAAATGAGTGTAGTAGGTGCCATTGGATATAGTTGGGTTTGTTCCATAATATCGAAAGTTACATATCAACTTGCCCGTATTTTGACTACCAGAATATCCTCAAAGTAAGTAGGCCTGGAGTTAAGAATAGTAAACCTATACTTACCTATTTATGCTTACCTTGGCGATACGTTGAAAGTTGGTGTTGTGGAGTCGACAAATATGCAGTCGATATTTTTGACCTCAGTGCTTTTTAAACTAAAGGGCAGATTTACAAGCCCCATGCGACACTTTTGCACCGCGTAAAGAATGCGCCACATTGCGGCCCATTTACAACGTGACGCATCTAGGGAGATGCGTCACCTTGTAAAGCCCTGTGTGACATTATACCTGCGTCAGGTATAATGTATGCAGAGCTTATTTACAAGAAATCTGACACATCTGTATAAATGCGTCAGTTTCCATGCGCCTGCGTGCGAAACCCTTGCGCCACCATGGATGCACCATGGCGCAAGGATTGGCAGATGCGTCAGAAATTTTGACGCATCTGTCGGTGCAAAAGTCACGCATCGCTGGAGGCGTGTCGCAAGCACGACGCAACTCCAGCAATGCATGGGGAGGCCTATTCCTAATACGCTGCATCACTCCTTACGCCTGCTCCAAGCAGGCGTAGGGTTTTGACGCAGTGGTGTCCTAAAAGTGGCGCAGTGAAATCTTGTAGATTTCACTGCATCACTTCTATGAGGCTTTACTGCGTGGGAACGCCCACCCTGCATACATTATACCTGACGCAGGTATAATGTCACGCAGGGCTTTACAAGGTGACATTATAAAAGTGGCGCAACAGCGGCGCAAAAGTGGCGCAAGGGGCTTGTAAATCTGCACCTAAATTCTTTTTATTGCCATTAACAATAATATGTTGCGCGAGTGCACAGTTAAGTTTTGACGAACATTTTCACGTTCCATTATAAACTTTGCCATGCCTCCCCGCTCTCGTAAAGTAATTCAACCCTGCAGATTTGTAGGATTGTACTTCTGCTGATGAATTATTATGTTAGTTGGTGTGGAGGTTTGTGTCAGATTAACTTCCCCGATTGGTACTGATATTAATCTACCAAGTATTTTGTTACTATGGTTTGTATGGAACCGTAATTTATGACTGTCCATTTAACACTCTACTTTCATTGGGCCTTACTATCATCATTGGCTCTTCTGCGTGTTCTAGGAAGTCCCTAAACTATCCCATTCAGTTCTGGTGTATCATTTGCATTGTTGCGCCCTGCCTGGGTGTAGATTGATATGTGTCCCCTGATGTTCATGTTGGTCTGTCCTCATTCCTTAGGAGTTGTAATATAAACCATGATATTGTGACATACAAGCAAAAGAGATGAGATTAGCAAACATATTCCAGAGTAGTGTCATTTATACTCAAAGCACGTTTTGCCGTTTTGGCATGGCCGTTCTAAATTTAGCTTTAAGCATATTGCACTTGGTTATTAACGGGTTAAACGCAGCGAGTGTTATGCTACAGCTGAAGGCATCTCACAGCTGATCGTGTGCAGCAACTGTACCAGAAGCCTTTCAGTTACAGATCCTATCTGCAGTGTGTCAGAGAAGCTAAGCCCCCTTGTATTTAATTTGAATGTTTTATAGGCTTTAAAAATAGGTGCAAACTGTAACTATAATCTAGATGGGCCTTCTTCCAGAAGGCTTGGAACAGTGTATGCGAAACAGTTGCATAGCAACCCTTCCTTAGCATCATTCCGACAAACCAGCGTTTCCGATGGGGAGGGAGGTGGCATGTTGACATGGGGGTTGAAGTGTTGAGGGTAGCGAAGGGGGCTGCGTTGAAAGGTCCTTGCCGGCGCCGGCTGGAGCCTCCATTTAAAAACATTGTTTTGGACATGTGTTTTTATGAAATCCTAATGTAAGATGTGTTTTGTACATGAAAGAAAACATGATGTAAGACAATTCCCCTCCAATAGCAATTTTTGATACTGTGATCTTAGCACATCTGATCGGCTTATCATTCAGCTCTACGTGTGTTCCAAGGTGTTTTAATGCCCTAGGAAACACTGTTTTCTAAATAATCTCATATTAAACCATTTCGTCCTCAACACACGTCCCACACGCTCCCTTCCCATTGCGCATAACATTACCATATGCCTTTGAGACCTCATGTAAAACAATTCAGGCTGTACAAGACTAAAGGCCAGATGCATGAAGAAAACGTCTTGCGATTCCCTAATTGCGAATCCTTGCGTTTCACAATTAGGAAATCGCAAAACGGCATGTATGTAAGTGTTTTGAACACTTTCTGTGATTCCCAGTGGGTCCCAAATGACCTACCTCATGAATATTTATGAGGTAGGTCGCAATTTGCGGCCCATTAGGAATCACAAAAATCACAGGGATGGTGGCCTGCTGAGGTCAGCAGACCACCATGTCTGTGATTGCTTTTAAATAAAGCAATCTATTTTTTTTTGTAAAGCAGCCCATTTTCCTTAAGGCTTGAAAGAGGTGGTTGAGGAGCAGTAAAGAGAGACAATCACAGAGACCCGAGGAAAGTGTGCACGACAGCTCCTCTGCCTCACTGGACTAAGCAAAGGAAATCAAGGTCTGCAGTGCCCCTCACTTGTTTTCCTTTGCAAACGGCAGCCACCCAGTTTCCCCCTCAGGGCTGGGGTCTGTAATTTGAAGCTATGACACATGAGGTGTGCACCACACGCCCCTAGTGGCAAAAGGCCACTACTGCTCTTCCACCACCATAAAAAGACACACGCTCCCTGTGGGCTGCAGAGTGTTTTAAAGGGGAGCGACTGTGAATCCCAGTGGCAGAGCTCCAAGAAGCTCACAACTGCCCAGGCAAGGAAGCTGCCAAGAGTCCAGTGATGTGAAGAGCAGCCAAGCAGCAAAACCCCAAGGCAGCAAGCTGCATGCACACCCCCAGTGGCTGTATGGTGCCACCTCAAGAAAAGAGATAGCTCCGCACACCCCCAGTGGGGAACGGCCACAACTGCAAGAGAAGAATGAGCATGCAAAGCGCCAGAAGAGGGAGCCCGTGAAGGAGGACCAAGAAGTCAGAGGTGCGCAGAGGGCCATACTGGGAGATCTGACAACAGGGCAGGAGCCCTAGAGAGAGAGAGAGAGAGAGAGCTCTCTGGGAGTAAGAAGCAGATACCACACCAGTCGGCCACTCCAGCAGAGAATGGCCACCGTTGGCCCACTGAGCATGTCACAGAGAGTGACTTATCGTGATGGGCCCGCCCTCGGACAGGGCCAAGTTCCGGCATGGTGTAGCCTCATGGGGCAAGGAGTGCATCCTCGAATGAAGACAAAAAGGAGAAAGAAGAAAGGTGACCCTCCAGCCAGGTAGTGGAGCACCAAGAAGATCCCTGAGGGAAGGGACAGGACTTGCGAGAGGTCCACAAGAAGAGTCAAGTCCTACAGAGAGGACAGGAGGCAACCAGGAAGGTCCCTGTGAGAAGAAGGTCACAGCAAGAGGCCTTGTCAGGAGACAGCGGAAAAGAGAATCAGTCCTAAGGGTAGGACGTGGCCAGGAAGGTCCATGTGAAGTGCACGTCACTTAGAGAGACCTGATCCAAAGGAAGAAGTGTGTGAAAAGATGGCAAAAGGCCAAGTCTTGAAGAGGAAGAGAAAAGAGGAGAAGAAGAGTGTGGCACAAGGTCACAGCACTACATTGCGAAGAAGATAAAGGAAGAACAGAAAGGTGTGTGATAGACACCCACCACACAGCAGATCACCGACAGTCATCAGTGAGTGCCAATGCTGTTAAGTGCATCACTAGAACCATCTAAGGAGCACCGTACATATAGAGTGGAGCCCTGTGCCTGTGAAACACCTAGAGGTCAACAAGGCATCCTTGGCACCATTGGAGGCTGGCCACCCAAAACCCATCCGTGGGCCTGGGAAATGCAGAAAAGAGCACACTAGACCATTGGACCCTTGTGGTAGTGCGAGGCTAGTCCGTGGTCGTGTTGGGAGTTCCACAGCGACCCCTTTGCCCAGCCTAAGTGAGAACCCGCACAGCCCAGGCAGCCATGTGGCAATCCAGGGGGAAGGCCTCAAGGGAATTCCAGTGAGAGGTGAATCCTAACAAGAGAGATGCATCTGCAGCAGCTCAACGACATGCATCAGAAAGCATAGAGGTCATGTTTGGAGACTGGGTCACCCAAAGACTACCAGTAGTTTCCGGCTCACCAGAGTCCTGATGGCAAGAGCACACTGACCCTGAAACAACTGGCCTTTAAGGCTGAGTGAGTAACTTGAATGTGGTTCTGTTGGCAGTTCCTCAGCGACCCCTTCGATTGTCTTATGAGAGGCCCCTCACAGCCCATACAGTCCTGTGTCAGCCCAGTAAAAAGGCCTCAAGCAAATTCCTGTGAGAGGGGAATCCTGGTAAGAGAGGGAAGTTTTAAGCTGCTCCACCAACTGGCACTGAGAAGCATGAAGGTGCCCAAGGAAGACTAATGAACGTGGTGCCGTTAAATCAATAACGGTATCCCAACAAAGATCTATTGGAAGGCACACCATTTCCTAAAGGAATCACATACAAAGGGACAATACCATGCTCGAATTGTGGACATTGTAATAACATTATTCGGGGCACCAACATAAGCCACCCCAATACAGGCGTTAACATTAAATTGTTTACCAACGCTACATGTGATACAAAAAACCTGATCTACTTATTGAAATGCCCGTGTGGGCTTCCTTACGTAGGAAAGACTGAGCGCAAAATAAAAGTACGGTTAACGGAACACAAAAGTACAATCAGAAACCACGTGATGAAAGCTCCTGTAGCAGCTCATTTTTCCACTCACAGACATAACGTTAGTCAATTACGCTTTTTGATTTTGGAGACAGTTCCTGTGAAAGAGGGTGTAGACAACAAGAAAAAATTGTCTCAACGCGAAATGTACTGGATAAAAAAATTGGATTCATGTCACCCAAAGGGACTCAATGAACGTTTGGAGTATAGTTGCTTCATATAATTTATTGTTATCAGTCATTTAAGATCTTCATGTTTCTGTACATATTACACTTTTGACGCATACAGCACTCATATATTATTTATTCTCCACTATTTATTACCATGACGGATAGATTTCTAACCTATGAACAACATTGTCTACCATATATGTATATTTTGTCACATTGTTCATTTTCTACTCTGTTTTATTTCGTTTTATCTTGCGATATATGGATGTAGTGTTTTGTTTCTTTTCATACGAAGTTATCTAACTGTGTATGATTCACACACTACAAGATGGCTGACTCCTATACAGACGCGCATCACAACCCCTTTTCAATGTTTATCATAACCCTCATTTCCGGTAAACTTTCACTCGCGTTCCATTAAGAATAAGCATTGGTTTGTTCACACTACTAACTTGAAAGAAACGCGATACGCACGACCTTTCACAACATCGGAAAACGGTAAGAGATTATACTGTTCATAATACGCGGGTATTACCGCCGGGTTCTTACCGACAGGGTTTACGGGTTTTACCAGTATGTCATCACCTTGTGATATAATGTTGCAGTTTGTGGTGACTCCACGAACTGTCTCATACTAACACAGTACGGCCATGGTTACCGTTTCTTTTCCGGAGTATATCACTAACACACCATCGTTAAGATTGCATATGATCCTATCACCGACATTTGTCGTTTTTCACACTGGACATATTATTTAATCACGCGCATCGTCTTTCTTTGTTATACAACTCACACACTTTGGGTTTCTTCAAGATAGCACATCGGCGTCTATCGCACCTCATCATAGAAGCATGAACACTCCCCTCACTTTGCTTTCTCAGATTTTGACATTTCCCCTGACGAAGGGCCCAGTCCCGAAATGCATAGGGAATTGCATGCCAAAACTAAATGGATTCCTTATTTGACCTATGTACGGATGTTTATCTAAAGATGAATAGTTGAATACTACAGAGGTTACTGAAACCATTGTGATGCAACAATGATGATGTTAAAAACGGAATAAACACTATTTTCGAAGGATTTACGAGACTTGTGAATATATTCCTATAATTAAAAGGGTGTAAGATTTCTAGAGACATTCGTCTCAAAGGAGTGCTGGTTGGGATACCGTTATTGATTTAATGGCACCACGTTCATTTGTCCAATTTCACTCCCCAGGGTCAGAGGGAGATACCCACCAGCACCCAAGCCATCAACACAGTTCTGACAAAGTTGACACCGAATACTCCAGTGTGCCACACGTCCATTGATTCTTAGCCCAAGGAAGACTCTCATCCATCGTATTTTTGTCCTATTTTTTTTCAGGCTTGCTATCCATGGAACCATAGTGCCTTCAAAGAGATCTCTGCTCCGGATGCACCATCACTGTGAACATGGTAAATAGACTCTAACACCGTGGGACCAGGAAGGGGAAAACCAACAGTGCCCAGGTGGACTGTAAGCTCATGGACAGGAGATCAAGAGATACAGATTTTGCCCACATTTCCATTTGTGGCCAGAGTAGTCTGGTTAAACTACGGAGGACTGCCGTGATGCCAGGTGCTCCCAGCTGCACCTGTCTTCTCATCCTGTCTGGGAAACAACCAGAAGGGACTCAGTGGTGTTTTTGTTGTGTCATTTTGTTCTCTTCCACAAGTTGAACCTGTTAGATATTTTTATGAAGTTTGGGAGGGATGTAGTGTCCTGAAGGACATGGTCTAGTGTTTCTACTATAATGTGTTTCCACTAACCACTCAGTGAGGGCAGGCTTCCACACTCACCCCACACCCATCCATCACAGGTGTCACCCGTCAGGTGACCCTGCTAATAAAAGGGCCAGGGCGCACGTGCCCTTGGCCAGTTCCAGACAGTATGACTATGTGTCTGTATCATTATTCCTGCTGCATGTGGGCCAAGGGCTCAAGACCTTACAGAAACCTTTTTTTATTATTTTATTTTGTCTTACAGCAGCGCCAGTCCTTTTAATGGACTCATGCTGCTTTAAAGAAAACGCAGGATCACGTGGATCACAAACTGCGAGTTGCCAAGTTAATCATCCGTAGGCAGGTCATTTTGTAACCCCCTGCAAATGTACAATTTGCCATGTGATCTATTACCACATAGGTTTATTGATGTACTAAATGGCAAATTCCCTAAAAAGCCAGATGGTTTGCTCGTAATCAAAATTAAATTTACTACTGAGTGGTGGACTAGAATATTTGGGCTTGTTTTCAATGGTCTAATTCAACAAATACTTTAATACTATTTGCTATCAGGTTTATTATTAATTATGCAATTATGAAATTATGAAATAAGATTGCATTTGCAGATGTCAAATATATGTTAATCTTAAAAGAATACACTAAAACTCCACATTTTCAGTATGTACAGTTGTTAAAAGAAACAAACACACACCAACTCTCACTATAACCTAAAAGCTTGTGTGTATATATATATATATATATATATATATATATATCAATCCAATGCGGGGTTACCAATCGCGCTCTCAGGTTATCGCATGAAACCAAGCAGGACACCAAAGTTAGAAATGGGGGTTTATTGTCATCATAAACCCTCCGTGACGCGTTTCGACTTCACAGAGTCTTGATCACACAGTGGGGCAACAAAAAGCAGTTACTTTCATACACTTCCTGTAAAAGGTGAACACAGAAAACGGACACATTTGCGATCGTGGCAGTGTACATAAAATTACATGGTCGCCATTTGTAAGTGGTGAAGATGCAATTTAGCAAAGTACAAAATAATCAAAAACATAGTGTTCATAAACCATATGATAGGAACATGGCAAGCCCACTAACTGGTGTATGTAGCGCATGCTATCACCCCGGGAATGGTAACGGGGCATGCTGGTATTTGTGGTCCTGTATGGAATGCGAGTTGTCTAGTAGGCTATAAAATACTGGCTGTGTTTTATCTACTTGATCACAGTTGTGGTCAAGAAATGGGCAAATGGGTACTAGAATTGTACACTGCTCACAAGAAGTAAAATAGGTAATCTATTGCAAGTTTCCTGCCTTAGTGAGTCCGCTGCGAAAATTGCAGCGTGCCTAAATAAGCATGGTGCACATTGGTGGTGCTCAAAATAGTATATATATATATAGACATTATGAGCACAATAAAATGCTATTGTCTATGATCAGATATTGCTTAAAGTAAAACATCCTTCTATTTGATGGGATATATTACAGGCAGCTCATGGGGCATGCAATGGGCACCTACTTTGCCCCCAACTTTGCAAATCAAGTGATGGGCTGGTGGGAGAAGCAGGTGGTCTGGATGGATTCCTATGATGATTTCACTGTCAATGTGGCCCCATACACCAGATACAGTAATGATTTGTTTCTTATCTGGAGTGGTCCACGTGACAAGGCACAGCAAATCATTGACCTACTTAATTTTGACTTGTACAACTTATAAATTAACTGAAAAGATGAATAAGACTAAGATTGATTTCCTAGACATAAATAAAACACGTGGAGGATGGTCATTTGTACAAGGGTCTATATAGAAAAAATACACCTGGAAATAGTGTTCTTTTTTGAATAGCCATCATCCCAAGAACCTCCTTAATTGTATCCTCTATGGGGAGATGCTGAGAGCCCGACGTCTATGCAACGCTGATAGCAAATCTGGCAAGGAGAAAAACAATGTGCTCAATAGGTTCAGGATGAGGGGTTATCCCAATAAAACTTTACGCATAGCTAATAAGAAGGTTGCCCCAGTGCTAAGAGACTAACTCTTTTTCCCTAATTTTAGCAAAGCTGGAAATAAGTGAGTGGGCATGATAACTACATTCAATGTTGCATCCCATGTGATTAGATAAATTATGAGTAAACATTACAAGGTCTTAAAAACTGACATCCTTATAGGCTCAGAAATACTCACCAATCCTTCCATACTCAAAGAAGGGGAAGGTTGTTAGGGGACATCCTCACCCATTGTTATTACATAAAAGATCACAACAGTGGCACCTGGTTAGGTATAACTCAGGGCTTCCATAAATATGGACAGTGTAAAGTCTGTAGTTATACTGTTAATCAAAAGGAATATCTGCTATCTACAGGTAAAAAGAAATACATCAATCAGTTCCTGACGTGTGCATCTGATTACTGTATATATGTACTTATATGCCTATGTGATCTTAAATATGTAGGAAGCACCATTTTTCCTATGGAAAAATATATGTTAGTACATCAAAGAGCAAGAAGAAAGGTAGACGGTACTTTTATCCAGATGCTAGAAATTTTGGGCAAGTACATCAAAAGGCTGTTTCCAAATTAAAATTCTTTGAAATTAACAGGATACGCAAGAATATCTGTGGTGGTACCAGAATAAAACAGTAGATACAATTAGAGTCTATATATATTCTGGACCTACAGACTAAACTTCCTACAGGCTTAAATAAGGATGAGGAATTGGAAATGCATGTAGGGTAAAACGTTGCTCATTATGAGGCTTTCTCAGAGAAGTATGGCTGCCGTAACAAGACTTGAGTAGTTATTTGATGTATAGTGATGAGTTTTTTGTTGTATTGGGTGAAATGGATTTGTTTTCCTCCCTGTTCTCTGTTTGTTTCATTTGACCTCTGATTTATGATGTTGTGGATTGTCTTTATTTATTTAACTGTCAGTTCATCTTGCTAAATTTATTGACAAAATGCAAAAGAGTATTAAAAGAAGGATAAGAACATTACATCATTGATGTCATTTGAGATGTCATCAGTGATGTCCCTGACCATGTCATGAGTGATGTAATATGCGAGGTCATAGGCAGTGTTTTGTGGGGGCACAAGTTATAGTTAGATCAGCTAACTATAACTGCTGAATTTCACTGGTTTTGTATGAGTGGAACCCGAGTCTAACTATGACATCCCTGTAACCTTTAGGTTTTTCAGTGAATTTCAAAGGTTTTTAAATTCATTTCCTAACTATTACGTCCCTGTAACCTTTGGTTTTCTCAGTGAATTTCTATGGTTTTTTAAGTAGTAGTCAAGTTTGCAGAGTGGTGGAGAAAGGGGGCAGGGCCTCCGACCAGTTCACAGAGTCCTGCTGTGTAGGACTTACTGAGAGTAGCACGAGGGCTTCTTGGCCTCCAAGGCCCCTCAGCATCCAAGAGGACTTCATCCTCCAACCAGTAGTGTGCCAGGAGGCGCTTTTGCAGGGTGGTGTAGAAAAGGGCTGTGGCCTCTTAAGACCTCTTAGCAATCCCGCAGTGTGGGACTTAGTGGAGGTAACAGGAAAGGTAGTTGGCCCCCAAGGACCCTCAGGAGTAAAGTGGACTTCTTTTCCCAACCAGTAGTACACCAGGAGGTGCGTTTGCAGAGTGGTGGAGAAAGGGGGCGTGGCCTTCAAAGACCTCTCAGCAGTCCCACTGTCTGGGACTTACTGAAGGTAACAGAAGGGGTATCTGGCCTTCAAGGACCCTCAGCATCCAAGGGGACTTCATCCCCAACCAGCAGTGCCCCAGGAGATGCATTTGCAGACTAGTGGAGAAATGGGGTGGAGCCTCCGGCAACTTGCCCTTCCTGCATTTTTAAAATTTGATTTTTTACGGGAGGGGGGCCAGGCCCTTTTTTAATGGGGAAGGAGGTCTGCATGGCCCCCCTCTCCAGGCCATCCCCCAGGGCCCAAACTTTATTTTTAAAAACAAATAAATAATGGGAGGGGGGCCCCTCCTGGGCCAATTTTTGCCCCGGGGGCCCATCCTCCGGGACCTGGCCTCTAGTGTGGGTGTTAGATGTGTTGCTTTCTCCACCACTCTGCAAATGTGCCTCCCAGCGCATTACTAGTTGGGGGATAAAGTCCCCTTGGCTCCAGAGGGACCTTGGGTGCCAAGAAGCCCTCCTGGTACCTCCTGTAAGTCCTATGCAGCGGAATTCCTGAGAGCTGGTTTGTGGCCCAGCCCCTTTCTCCACCACTCTGCAAACGTGACTGCTAGTTAAAAAACCTTAGAAATTCACTAAAAAAAACAAAGGTTACAGGGACGTTATAGTTAGAAATTAGCATTTAAAAAACATTAAAAATTCACTGATAAAACCAAAGGTTACAAGGACGTTATAGTTAGCAAATAGAATTAAAAAACATTATATTTAGGGTCAGATTTTACTCATGCAAAACCAGAGAAATTCTGCCATTATAGCTACCTGAGTTAACTATAACTCGCGCCCCCGCAATGCACTGCTTATGACCTCACATATTACATCACTCATGACATGGTCAGCGACTTCACTGATCTCCGTCTGTGTCTTTGCGGTGACGTGAAGTGAAGGTAAGTTTTATGCATAGTGTTACACGGAAATTACCTATATTTTAAAAAAAATCATATAAAAGTGTAAACTAACAGGCATTGCCTGGACTACTGAACAACATAATCTCATCAGATTCAAAATGAGCAGGTCCACCTAAAAAATAAAACTTTCCACATGTATTAAAATTATATGAACTATACATTACTAAGTGATTTTTAATATTTTGTGACAATTAAAATGTTCAATAAAAGTAAATTATGTAATTTGAACAAAAAATATTATTTAAACATATTTATATTTATATGTATGACACAAATATCAGTCTATTAATATATTTGAAAATGTATTTGATTATTTTTAATTTGGTTTATTAACCAAGCAGTCGCAAGACTTGATCCAAACTGAGGTGTCATAGTGTGCAAAATAACAATGGACTGGGATGTTACCCCGAGTAATTACCAGTGGCTGACATTAATACAAGCATTCCATCCATCACTTTTTTGTATACTTCACTGTGATGTCCTAAGTGGGACGGGTATGCCCAGATGGCCATCCTGTGCACACTGTGTCACTGGAACCGAGCTATGTCCGACTGACGAGTCCTAATGAGGGTGAAATCAGTCTTGGGTTGCTTGTGTTCTGGTAAAGGAAGGATCTGGCCTAACAGTCTGGGCTGGATTATTCCCATTGGAGCAGGGTCCAGACTGATTTGCATATGAAGGGGTCCAAACTGAGGTGACATGGTGTGCAAAATAACGATGGACTAGGATGTGGCCCTGAGTAATTACCAGTGTCTGAGGTTCATTCAAGCATTTCACCCATTACTTTTTTGTATACCTCAGACTTCCTACAATGACTTGTTGCACTCTCAGCTCCAATTTCTAATCTGATTCTGGATTCAATTTTTCTCTCCTTGTGCCCTGCATGCTTTAAGAGTATTTACCCACTCCAAATGCCTCTGCAGCCTTCCCTTCATTGGTGGTTTCCTGAGTCCCAGCACCTGTTATTTCCATATGTCTGTCTTTCTCCCTGAACCTGTGCTCTTCCCCTGAACTTTAAGTCCTCTTTACCCTATCAGCTTAGTGTGCATTCACTCACAACAGTATTTATTGCTGAGGCTCTGCGTCTTCTGAAGCTTTCTGGCTGCTTCAATTCTAGGCTTGTTCCATTATTCTCTGTGCCTTGGTTTTACTTATTACATCTACTCAATTGTCATGTTTGGCTTTTGCGTTTCTGTTTCTTGTTATCACTCACTCCCTCTCCCTGTTGTTTGTATTGCTTTCTACTTCAGACTGTGTACATACTGATCTGCTCTCGTTTGTGTGCAGACTCTGTCCCATGTGTTCTAGTGTTCTGGGTTCTGATTTCATACTTCCGTCCTGCCCTTGTTTGTGTGTAGATTTCACAGCTTTGATTCCAGTGCTCATTGTACTGTTTGCTTAGTTCTGGTACTGGATTTATATGAGACCAGTTACTGTACTTGGTCATTTTGATATTTTCCTTTTTGTTTTTTGTCCTCTCTTAACCTTGTTTTGAATTATTGATAAAATATGACAAGGGTGTCAGTGAGATTATGAGTCTTGGTGACTCTTGCACAGGACTCACTCAACACACTTCTTCCTTAGGATCTGCTGGGTATCCCCGAAAATTATATAAGATTAACTACTTGTTGCCTTAATGTAAAATCTTTTCAACTCAGAGCGAGATCAATTTTGGAGGAGCTTCCAAAATATCCTTTATGATAGTCTGTCAAACGTAACTTTGTCTGTATTTTAGACTGCCTTTCTATTTAACGAATAGCACATTCCTTGTCTATGTAGTTTAGTGTTTGCATGCATTACCCACTGCATCTATATATTTCATGGAGCAGGTCATTAAATAATCAGACCAACATACATGGTTTTTAGTCTATGTATGGGTTTTGGTATGACCAACCTACTACATTTGAATCCATCACAATCTAGAATGGGGGTTAAAGGACTTTTAGATATTTTATGTTCCAATGAATATCTGTTTTTTTCATGCTGAAGGATTTCTTCACCACTGATACCATAGCCTGACACTATTGTGCAATTTTAAATCTTCTTAGGGATATGTGCTGCCTGGTTTTAATCAAACTAAGAATGGAGCACTGTATGGTTGCCTATCTTTTTTGAAATGAGACATAGTTATAATGTGTGATGGTCCTTCTAGTCCCAAAATATGTGTTGGCCTTTTGTGATCCTCTAAAGGGAAAAAAACAGATGACATAAAAGGTATTCATTGGGTCATGAAATATCCTTGAATCCTCATTTCTAGTTTGTGATTACCTACTTCATTACTAGTGTCCTGATCCAAGGCCCTCCAAACCCATTCTAGTCTTTAGCTTCTGTATTTGCCATCTCCTTCCTTTTTTGTACCTGTATATAGGACGTTTTCCCTGTTAGTCTACGCCCAATTTCAGTGGGGTCACTGACAAACATTTAAAACCATGACAGGGACATTAGTCTTCTATTACTATTTAGAGGGCCCTTAGTGCACCACTCCAGTTTCTGGACAGGTCCACGATAGAACTCACAACAAGGGATAGGCCTAGACCTTCACACATACACACTAGATTAGCATGTAGACAGGACCACACGTCTAAAAACCAGGATACCAGTTATTCAAAGAAAAAAGGGAGAAAGGAAGAAAATAGAGCCTATCATGAAGAGGAAGGTCCTTTCTTATACCTCTTGGGTATCCAAATATATTGGATTAGACTCCTCGCTCACTTTATCATGACATGCTTCATCATCAGCGCCTATCCACACCCTGGTAGGGTGGTCATACCAGGACAAACTCAACCAAAGATAAATGGGAGTTCTTATATTAAATAAAACTGGATAAGCAGGGTTCCAGACGAAAGGTATATAGTTAAGAATACCTACAGGTATACCCAAATGATTCCTTTATTCATAGGGTACCTGGGGTATGGATAAAAAGGTTTTCGGGGGTTTCTTATTGACTGTAATTGTTCAATTAAACCTCCTTTATTCGTGCCAACATGCTTTGGCCCACACTATGAGCCCGTTCGGGTTTGGGACCTTCATCAGGGCGTGTTGAATGTATCACTGACTTGCTACGCAAGGATGCAATGCACATACATGAGGCCTAAGCCTCTCACCTGTCTCGGTCTTATGTCCTAGAGGATTTTCTCTGAGACCAAAAGTTTTTTGGCAAGGTTAAAGGCGGACCTCAAACATAATATATTGAATAAAAACCGTGGCCCAAGTTTAAATTTTATAAAGGTGTGTGGTGATTCCATAGCCCATACTTGTATTGGTAACCAGGCTTTTTTTGTTTGTTCCTGAAAAAGGGGGACATCTCCCTGGGATAGAAAAAGTGATGATGATGTTACCAAGTAACTTCACTGTAAGTACATAATTTCCATTTCTTGGAGTATTTACAAATAAGTTTTTAAGGATTTTACATTTCAAAATATTTAAAAATAGAGGTTTTGTGATTTCTAGGATGTGGGACTACATTTTTTACTATACAATCCATATTCAGACTTCTCTCATGTGGAAAACATGCTTGGTGATTAGGTGTTTTACAAGCAATTCACACACACACTTTGCTTACCCTTATTCTGGTTTTGCAAGTGTCAAGCGGTTCTGTAGAGTGATGCCGTCATTTAGTCACACTCTTATTAAGGAAAAACAATTGTTACATTTTTAATACTGAAGGACACTCGTTTCACACAGGCATTACTAAAAATGGCTGAATACCTATTTTGTTAGTACATTTTAATTAAATTCACAGGCATGTCTGATTGTGGTATTTTAAAGATCATGCCAGAGGCCATACATAATGCCGGTTCTGGAATCATGTGCGCCTGATTAGTATTATCAAGAGCCCTAATGTAGGCTTTGTATATCTGAAGCTTCGTGTAAGCATGAGCTCCAGTCTGTTATGGTTTTTCTGGGGTTTTGGATTCGTTTTAAAGCTCCCACTGAAACTGATATCAGTAGGTACAGCGTGCCCAAAGTACTTGGGTACTCTGCCTCTTTCCCGCCATGTTGTGTGATATCATGGATACTCGACCCTGGTGGTATATTAGTCAATCCCGTATTTGTTATGCTTATATTCATAGCTGCTCTGTATCGCTGCGATCAGACTATGTGTGTAGCAACTGGTACTTAGTATTGTGTAATAATGTAGATACAGTAAATTTCCTTAAAAAGCTCCAGCCAAAGCCCGCTTTTAAAACATAATTTGTATATTCGAGGTAGAGTTACGTTTTTAGAGCTCCTGACAAAGTCAAAACATGGTATCTATCAAACCATAAATCATGTACCACTACTATTGTGCTGATTCTCATTCCTGTCTCATGCCCTTTTTGTATATTACTTACTTCATCAAAGATAGAGCACCTCCGGAGTCTAAGCAATTGGCCAACTGGCAGATTGTCTCTTAGGGCTTTTGGGTGGAAGCTATCGTGCCGGAGCAGGTTGTTTACATCCGTGTGTTTATGAAACACCTCTGTTTTGAAGAGGTTGTTTTCTGCCCAGAAAGCACTAAGAGACAATCTGCCAGTTGGTCAATTTCTTAGACTCCGCAGAAACTGCACGGAAAGGTCTACCTATGACAACCATGCAGCCCTACTGACAAGCAAACTGGAAGACAAACTATATCCCAAACGTTATACTTCAATGAAAAATTGTCACACAGGATATTCTACATATTTAGCACATAAACTAGCAGAACACTGCATTCATTTCAAAGAATTAAAAATACAACTTGCAAACCAACAATTATTTATTTCTTTTCATTTAATTCTTCCACCCTTTTTAAAATAAAATTTACAATATTTATAGACGTTTAAATGATACTATCAAAATATGTATATCAAAGCTTGACTTTATCCATAGAAAAATTAATAAATGAACAAAAAAAAACATAATAAATTCTCAGTAGACTAGAAAACAGATTCATGTAAGTGAATAATTGACAAAGTCAATAGAATAGAACTTTAAAGTAAATACTTCACTGGTCGGTTTTTAGACATTGTGGCATAGAACATTGATTACTCATCATCATCCTCTGATGCCTCATATTTGAAGTGCTGGTTGTTTTAGAAACAGCTGTAGTTTTCTCCATGAATGAGGCACCAGAGGGTGTTGGTGTATGCTGCATGCCCTCAAAGACAACAGTGGGTATAGGGAACGCTGTAGTGATATCCTTGGCAGGGGTCTGATGAGATGATGTAACAGAGACAATGTTTTCACTCAGGGCTCTTATGATGATGAGGGAGAAGTCAAGTTATTGCTCAAGTTTTTTTCAAAGTTATTACTGGAAGTATTAATGATCTCCCAACTATTTTGCTGTTTTTAAATGCTTGATGGTAAGTCTGGCATTTGTTGTTATTCTTTTATGGTTTCAGCCATGCCAGCTTGTGGCTAATCAATGCCACAGAGCCAAGAATAGGTATTTTCAATGGTCTAAGCCAAGTTCTTATATGGGCTCAGACATATTTGGACTCCTTCAAGAGTGCCCAATAGTATCTCCTCTCCACTCCCTTCTTGACTTCCACCTGAATCTTTTCCTGTGTCATGTCTTTAAAAGGTGACTTCTGGATCGTCATCATCCCATGGAGCATGTGGTCTTCATTGTTGTGGAAAAAGAGGCTGAATGACCAATGGGAGTCACTCTAACCTTGTCTCCACTTGCCAGTATTGGTGGAGAATTGTCCACATTTTCCATGAGATTTTATAATACATCCTCATACAAGGAGGCCAGGGTCGTCTGTAATGACTTAACGTTATCATTCGTAGTGTTGAGTTCCTTAGAAACATAGTATAGCTCTACATAAAAGGAACACATATACTTTTACAGTAATAAGCTATCAACAGTCACATTGACAAAGATCTGGAAGAGAGACATAAGAATTCTCTCCTTCAAAGGACCCGTTAACAGTATATACAAAAGGGATTGCAGTCCCATCCTTTGCCACCAACAGCTATCAAACAGCACTACTCAAAACTATTTTGCAGCCTCTGCAGCAAAAAAACTAAAATTTGAAAAATTATTATAATATTATACTCCATTTTCTCTAATTTAATATGCAGGTCCCATCTCTCCAGTCTTAGGGATATCAGCAATACAGTTCCACTGTTTGTGAAACAAACTCACATCCATCATGTGCACTTGACCAGGCCAAGGGATCTAAAAATGGAACCCAAAGGCCTCTTTCAGTCTGATTATCTCACAGATCTTTGAAGTATATGTATTGCACATACTTGGAACATGTGCCAAACACATACACATGCATACATTCATGGGGATGTTATCACCAGGATCCAGGTTGTCCAGTAGCAGTGAAATTGTACACATTGGCTCCAGTATGCACTCCCTCCATGACACATGTAGCAAAGTTTTCCAAAGTCTACTGACTCATACAGATTATGCTACCACCACCGCTCTGCATGCTAACTCATGACAGGTACAGTACTGAGGTGAGGATAAGAAGAGTGCACTTTGTGCACACCTCCAAGACAAGAACAATGTTCAAACATCAATGATATCAAGTGACATACCTCAAACTTTACACACATACTAGACTAGCATGAGGTTGCAAAAAGTAGCAGATGATCACGGTTGGCCACTCAGGGCAGGGGACATGACTGTACACAGGGAATGGTACATTATGATCCCAACATAAATCAGCATGACAATTGTAAATATTATTTTGCATTGAAAGGTTACTTTTATTTTATGAAACAGGATTATATAAGAAACAAAATTGTATACTTGGTGTCTCTTACCCTGAGATATGGTTGTTCCCTTAAGGTCAGCGTTCTCAGTGCTCTATTCCACGAACCATCCAAGGTCCATCTGCATTAAGTCCACATTAATTTCTGGACCTCCATCAGTTTGCCTTGCAGCCCTCAGCCTCTTTTACAACTTTTCCTTAGGCCTGTGTTTTAATCATGCCACTTTTTCTGGCATTCCTCAACAGTCATATATGTTGTTGCCACTGCAATGACGTTGCCAACTATTGCTCTCCATAGAGCTGCCTTGCTGCCTAGTGGGAGTTTTGAAGGTCAAACTGATATTTCTCTTGCTTTGTCACCTTAAAAATCAAAATGTCATTCTCTCCATGGGTAAAGTTAAGTTTTCTTTTTCAGGTAGTCTCTGGCTGGAAGCCCATTCCTACCCTGCCATGGTGAAGATAAGAGGATTTCAGAAAGTTTATGTCAGATTTGCATCACGTTTTCAAGTCTAACACCATGTGAGGACATAGCGTCATCAAACAATGAGTTGTACAACACATGTACATGTTGCGTCATGCAGCGATTAGTTGCGTTATGCTACATTATGCTGCGACACAGATACTTGTGCTATTATACTACACATAGAAAATATGGTGCATCCCATGTGCAAGAAATTAATGCAAATTTTTGTTCATGTAACAATGTGTGAAATTTAGTAAATTTGGTCTTCAATCTGCAGGTTAAGGGGTTGAGTCCTGCTGTCTCCATAATCATGTGTCTGCTTGAAGGTCTATTCCATTAAAACGAGTTGCAAGGGGCAATGAAATTAAAATAAAAAGGTAAGTTGATTTACATTGCATCAATATGTCCAAAATTGTGCTTGGTGATGGGAGAACATTAGGATTAGGTTAAAGCAGTTTTTTTCTTGGCACTTTCTCTGGAAATCCCTGTCTGTAAATATATCATGATCCAAATAACAAAATTATCTTGCGCTCTCTCCTTAACTCTCTCTCTCTTTCTCTCCCCCATTCTGTTCTTCCCTCTCCCCTCTAGCTCCCTCCATATTGTTTTGTAATTGGTACATCTAGCTGTCAGTGTGCACTCATCTGTGGAACCTCACTGGCTTGAATTTTCGGATTGAACATCATAGGTATACCTTTATCCACATCAGTATAGAGTCATTTGTTGTCTAGCAGTTAAGTTATAAGAGTCTCTGAAAATTAAACGTTTAAGTCCTGGTGCCCCCTCAGTCATGTTTCTTTTTAAATGTCTTTGCCATTACAAAGAGTTTCAAGGTTCAAAGAAATAAGTAAAATTTATATTGTTTTCATATTGCACCACAATGGTACAGCTGCCAGTGAACACTCGCCCGTGGAATCTCACTGACTTGTAATTTAAGATCAAATGTCATACTTATGCTTTTCTCCAGTTCAATAGGGAACTGCTTGTGGCCTAATGGTCAAGATGTAATCCTCTGAGTCTGAAGTTTAAGGGTTTGAGTACTAATGTCTGTATAATCATATGATTGCCTTTATGTCTTTGTCATCTGAGTTGCAAGGTTCATCAAAAAAAGTAAATTATTTTCATATTGCAACAACATGTCCAAAATTGTCTTTGGAAGAGGGAATTAGCACGTTTGTCTTCGTACTCTTTCTGGAAATATCTGCTGTTAAATACACATGCCCCAAACAACAAAACAACGCACTCTCTTTCTTTCTTCCCTCTTCATTCACCCCTCTGCTCTCTTCCTCCCTCCATCCTATTCTGCCTGTGTACACTCACCTATGGAACCTCATTGATTTGTATTTTGGATCAAATGCCAAGCTTATATTTTTCTCCAGAACAATAGAGTGTCAGTTGTGCCTAATGGTTAAGGTGTAGCGCTCTCAGTCTGAAGGTTAAGGCTTTGGGTACTGGTGTCTCCTTGGTCATGTGTCTGCTTAAATGGTCTGTTCCACTTCACAAAAGATGCAAGATTCATTGAAATTAGTATGTTGTTTTGTATTGCCCCAACATGTCCAAAATTATGTTTGGTAAATAGAAAATAGTAAGATTAGGTGAAAACATCTTTTTTTGCCGCTCTGTGTGGAGATATTGGGGGATATGTACTAGGAAGTGGCGGAGCGTGTCGTTAGCCTCCTTGGCTTAACGCCTCTCTCCTCCACTTCTGAAACGCAAGGCTGCACCATATTTACAAGAATGTGGTGCAGCCTTGCGTTTCCCCCTGCGATGGCGCTAAGTTTAACAACTTAGCGCCAACGCAGGCACCCTTGCACCAGAGTGCAAGGGTGTCTGTGTGCAGAGGAGGATTGGTTATGTGTAGGAAGGTGTCCCTTCCTGCACATAAACAATCCTAAAATGCCATTTTGTAACTTTCATGTGTGCTGCTTCATGCAGCACACATGAAAGTTACAAAAAGGCATTTTTTTAAAAGTTAGTTTATGTACAGGAAGGGACACCTTCCTGTACATAAATAAACCATGGCATTTTGCTTTTCCCATGTGTGCTGCACAAGGCAGCACACATGGAAAAAGCAAAAACGAGGAGAAATAATTCATTTCTCCTCGTTTCGCCAACTTAAGACCAGGATTTTCCTGGTCTTAATTTTGGCGCTGCCTCCTATGTACGCCACCCTTAAACATAGGGGGCAGCGTCAAATACAATGGGTGTTGCGGTGGAATGCCCACCACAACACCCACTGCACGCCCCTTTCACGCTAACCATACCGTGAAAGGGTGCCTTATGTACAAGGCAGCGTTAAGCCACGTTAAGTGGCTTAACGCTGCCTTGTACAGAAGGCGCAGCTCCTATCGCCACCACAACGTCCTTAAAAGTGACGTTGTGGTGGTGATAGGGGCTTGTACATATGCCCCATTGTTTTTAAATATACCATGGCCCAAAAAAGAAAACAAACAAGTTTTACTCTCTTTTTCCCCTCAATTCACTTCCTTTTTAACTCCCTCTTTTTTTCTAGTCTGTAAATCGTATTGCTGTTAGTGTCCACTCACCTAAGGAACCTCATTGACTCATGCTTTTAGATCCCATCATACTCACTTCTCATCTAGATCAATAGAGCATCACTTGTGGTCTGATGATTAAGGTGTAACACTTTTAGGGCCAAATTTATTATAGTGCTGCAGCGCCATTGCACCACGCAATGGGGTGCAAGGGCAACACAACTCTAAAATCAGATTTATCAAGCTACACAAGGCCACCTTGCATGGCGCCGAGTGGTTTGATAAATCTAGAGTAACGCAATGCAGCTCAAATTTATGCGTTGCATTACTCTGCCCCAGGGAGGCGTTCCATTGGTGTAGTACGGGTTTTCCCTCACATTCACCCATGGATTTTGGCACATTCCCAGATTTACCATTACTGGTAGACCTGGGAATGCATCAAAATGCTACGCCTCCCCTGGTGAGGTGAAACAAGGAGAAATATCTTTATTTCTCCTCCTTTTTTCCTCTTTCTGCAGCACACATAGACAGAGGAAAATGCCTATGATGATTGTTTTTGTGCAGGTAGGCAGTCTTCCTGCACAAAAACAATCCTGCTTGCAATGCAGGTACCCTTGCACCATGGCAAGAGGATGCCTGCATTGGCGCTAGACAGCACATTGTGCACCAGTGCAAGGAAAGGACAGGAATGCGCAGTATTAGGTAAAATAAGGTGCATTCCTGCCCTTTCCCTTTCACATAGCGGAGCACAGCAAGGTGGCTTGCTGCGCTGCGTGAAATAATCATCAATATGACCCTCAGTATGAAGGTTATGGAATTGAGTACTGGTGTTTCCATGGTCATGTGTCTGCTTAAAGTTTTGCTACATTTCAGAGAGTTGTCAGGTTCAATGAAATAAGTGAAAGGAATTGTTTTTTTCTTTCATTTTGCACAAATATGTCCGAAATTGTGTTTGGTTATATGAGATATTAGAATTGAGTAAAAAAAAAATCTTGGCACTCTATCTAGAAATATCTCTTTTTCAATACACTGTGCCAAATGAAACAAAAGTCTCTCTTTTTTTGTCCCCTCTCCCTTCTTCCCTGTCTCTAGGCCCTCTCCAATGTCCTCCCTACTTCTATCGTAGGTTAGTCCTAAAGTCAAGTTGGTTGTGATCTTAAAATAATCTTTTATGCTATTGGTTTTAAGAATTAGTTTTTTAGAACAGCTTTTTCTAATTGATTTTATAACATCATGGGTACCCTTTATATATGATGTATTGTGGAAATGTGAAGGACCCGGGGGGAATAAGGCTATTATAATGGTGCAGTTGATGATGTGTATTTTAATGAGTTTTAATTATTTATTGTATTATGTTTTTGCTGTTTAAAGACCTACGGTCTAAATAAACGTATTTCTAAATCTGAATCTGAACCTACTTCTATTCAACTTATTCTGTGAATAGTATAGCTGTCCGTGTACACTCATCTATGCAATGTCATTGACTTGTATTTTTGGATCGAATGTTTTAGTAATTATTTATTTATTTATGCAATTTATATATAGCGCACAAATACCCTGGGGTGTCTCGGCGCTGTGGAGTAAACGGAGAGCAGCTAAATTGGATGACTACTGGTTGAATAGCCACGTTTTTACTTGTTTCCTAAATGTCAGGAGGGTGGGACTGGTTTTGATATGGAGGGGGAGGGTATTCCACAGTCTAGCAGTGGCAACTGTGAATCGTCTATCTCCCCAAGATGTTTTCTTTGTGCGAGGAATAGTCAATAGGTGGGCTGATGAGGAGCGCAAGGGTCTGTTTGGGTTATATGGGCAGAGTACTTTTTTTAGGAACTCAGGTCCCGTGTTGTTAATTGCTTTATATGCGATGCACAGTGCCTTGAATTTCGTTCGACTTCTGATAGGCAGCCAGTGAAGCTGACGTATGACTTGAGAGATCGATTTGAACTTGGGGGTGCCGGACAGAATTCTGGCAGCTGAGTTCTGGACTAGTTGTAGTTTGTTCAGGACTTTCTCCTGGGCATTTAGGAGGAGTCCGTTGCAATAGTCAATCTTTGACATCACCAAAGTGCACATGAGAGTCTTGTAATGTTTTTATAGGGGTGACTAAAGGGTCACTTGTAGCCTAATAGTTACAGTGTAAGACTTTCAGTCTGAAGGGTTAGCGTTTGAGTCCTGGTGTCAGCTAGAAGGTCTGATCGATCACTAAGAGTTTCACGTTTTACTGATGGGTAAAAGACGAGTAGTTTTAATGCAGCACCAATATGCCCAAAGTTGTGTTTGGTAATAAAACAGTGAGATTAGGTAAAAACATTTTTCTTGACAGTCTGAAAATATTTGTTTTTAAATTTACCATACCCCAAAGAAACAAAGTTTTCTTTCTTTCTCTCGTCTCCCTTCTTTGCTTTTTCTATTTCGGCTTTCGCTTACTCTCTTTACCCTCTCATGCCTCCCCTCTCTTTCTCTCTCATCTCCCCTCTTTGCCTTTCCTGTTTTCCTCTTCATCGCCTCTTTTCTCTCTCTCCCTCTCCCCTGTTTCCTCTACTACTATTCTCTCTATTCTGTGAATGGTATAGCTATCAATGAACCTCATTCACTTGTTTTTTTGGATCGAATGCCATACTTAGATCAATAGACAGTCACTTGTGGATAAGGTGTAATGATCTTAGTCTGAGGGTTAAGGATTTGAGTCTTGGAGTCTCCCTGGCCCTGTGTTTGTGTTAAATGTAAGGTCAATTGTTTTCTTATTGCACAAATATGTCCCAAATTGTTTTTGGTAATAGTAGGATTAGATCACCTCCCCAAGACTGAAAGGCAACTGCCTCCCGTCCATAAACAAACTAATAAAAGTCTGTATTCAAATGTGGTGTCCACTGGTTGGAGCCAATGTTAGAAGGGGCAGACTCCTGAGCCTGCCTATACTATTAATGCCATCTCCAGCCTCCCACAAGTCTCAATCATAGTCCCTAACCTTTCTCTGCAAGATCAAATTCCTAGCTACTGAGTAGATACTGTCCAGCCAGCCAACGTCTTAGATTTCGAGTGTCAATCAATTAAGTGCATCTGCAGATCTCAGAGTTGCAGCCTGCAAAATGTGTTCACCTTCTGAGGAATGAGCTTGGCCAGGGTCAGAGTTCAAGTCGACACCTGACGTGTCCATAGAGTCATCTGTGGTGCTCTTGACTCAAAGTCCCACTGCTTGCTGCCTTTGCTTGTTCTATCTATTGCTGAACCTATAGGGATGTGGGTCTCTTCAGGGGCAGGGGGCTTTTTGCACACAGTCTTTGTAATATCTATGTCTCTCACTTACTAAATGAGTTAAGATTGTTTACCTGCAGCATAGTCTTCTGCACAGTCCCATAAATCCTGGGCATCAGTGATAAATGGATGTCATTATCTACCATTACCTTCAGCTTGGCTGAAAATTGGAGTACATACTTCATTCCCATCTTTCAGAGTATTTCTGAGTTTACGCTTCACTTTGATGAAGGACACCTTTTGTTGTTGTAAGGCTGCCATAAGAAGATCATCACCTAGCCTTTCTCAATTTTGAAGTATCCCCTCTAACTTTTTGGAGCAGCAGATCATGATTCCAATAATTCATCAGCTGTGCCATGACTGGTCTAGGAGGTGCTCCTGTCAGAAGCGGTTTTGCTGTTGTTCTGCAGTCCCATTCAGCATGCAGTACATTCACAACCCCTTGGAGAGCACATTTTGCACCGAACATGCCACAATGTTGGAGCTTTCAATTCTCTCTGGAAGTTCAATCACATACATATTATTTCTATTTGCACATCCTTTCTAATCCGCTGCCCTGCTTTTGAGGGACTCTGTGAGGCCTGATACTTGCTTATAGAGATCTTTGTTTGCTGACTTAAATTTTGTCATTAAGGTCTCTGTTCTGTATGCGATCCAATGTAGTTAGTTGGTCATCCCTGAAAAGGCCCAAATCTATCACCATTGTGACTGTTTTGTATCCTAGTATTTATTTGGTAGCTGCCTTGGCCACAAGAATGGCCTCTAGCTTATTTGTCTTCCGAAGTGCCCAGCTCTGAATTGTCAGCTATGTACAGGTTATTCAGTGCTTTGCTGTTGGTTTGCAAAATGTCTTTAATTCTGTGGTATTTTCCCATCATGCCCAACACTGTTCGAATAGTCTAGCTCATGTGGTCTTTATCTTTTGCAGTATCCATTCAAAGAGGGTAAATCTTTTACATCACAATTAAGGGTGGGTAGGGGACCAGTCAAGCCTGAGTCCAAACAATACTCAGCTGCTCAGCCCTCTATGTGTAGAACAGTCAAGTTGTATTCAGCTCAAAGTCTCCAACAGGGGGACAGCAAATGTCAATAAGTAATCAGCTTTTTGAGGGGCATTTTTCCCAAGGATTGGGTTTGTTGATGCAGGAGTACATTCATGATGTGTCACAGTTTCCCACCCTCCTAAGCATGATGCACCCAGAGCCATCTCACACATGAAACCACAGGACCTCCTCTCTTTTAGCATTGCAGAGTTCCCACTCTCCCAGCATACAAGATGATAATATCACCACAGGGCTACTACTGTTGGCCCTTCCCGAGCTGGCACTCTTCATCTGCTGCTATTTCTGCTTCTCACAAGCTCCATCGGGCATCTCCACTGTTCAATCTTTATGCATGCTATGGTGAAGCTATCACAGAGATCCAGTGCAACAAACAACTGCTTCTCCTTCCCTGGTTGCTTACATTGGTGTTGGGTCACTGTGGCCGACAATTTAGTTTAGGTGAGTTTTAGGTTTTAGATAATGTCAATTTTAGACATTGATACAGCTGTATTTTTCACTATAAAGGACAAAGATGGGTTAATATTTTGCTAGGATAGGCAATTAAAGTTTTGCCAACTTAAATATGGAGTTCCTATTGGTGTTTATAAGCAGATGTTGAATGTTTGCTTCCTGAATCGTTTTGTAAGAGGAGTGAGAGAAAGCATCTCAAGTTGATTCACCTTGGTATTTACAGTAGATTGTGTAGCATGGTTACTTCTACATTGGTATCTGGAAGAGTTCACCAAGGGTTATATCTAAATAAATATAGCATTCAGCTGTGGCAATACTCCAAAAACAGCTCTTCCTTGTTTGTTGAAAATTAGTGGGCCCAAATGGTGCTTTGTTCTTTTTTGGCCAACTTTATCCCCTGGACTTCTTGATGTGGTGTATCTAGCATACTAAATAACCCTTGGTGAACTCTTCCAGATACCAATGTAGAAGTAACCATGCTACACAATCTACTGTAAATACCAAGGTGAATCAACTTGAGATGCTTTCTCTCACTCCTCTTACAAAACGATTCAGGAAGCAAACATTCAACATCTGCTTATAAACACCAATAGGAACTCCATATTTAAGTTGGCAAAACTTGATTGGCTATCCTAGCAAAATATTAACCCATCTTTGTCCTTTATAGTGAAAAATACAGCTGTATCAATGTCTAAAATTGACATTATCTAAAACCTAAAACTCACCTAAACTAAATTTTCGGCCACAGTGACCCAACACCAATGTAAGCAACCAGGGAAGGAGAAGCAGTTGTACATGGTTTCCAGTTTTTCAGACAATAAGATGCTTCCAGCAGTGTCATCTTAAAGATTTTAGGGACCTTAGGCAATACATATTTCAGGGCCCCCTTATGGATTACATTTGAGTTTTTATACACATTTCTTGCTAACTCAAGACTTCATGATGTAAAAAAAAAAAAAATTATATATTAAACTTTAACAAGGGCACAAAAACAGTTGAACTATATCTTACCTGGACTAATGGATAGAAAGCCAGACTCGTAGATAGTGGTAGGTAAGGAGTCAGAGAGGTTTAAAAAGAGAAATATTATAGACTGAAGTCAAATTGAGAGAAAGTCTACTTTCCCAGGGTCCCCTTGGAAGGTGGGTGCCTTGGGCAATTGCTCACTTTGCCCATGCCTTAAAACTTTTCTGGCTTCCAAAGTGATCTCTTCTTATAACCAAAATATTTCCAAAATAAGGGACAATGCTGAAACAACTATTGCACTGAATCTCAGAGATTCCATTCTATTAATGCATACACTGTAGAAGGATGATTTACTACTTTAGACAGGACATCTTTTATTTCTTTCCTCAAACCTTGGCAAAAGATGGTGGCTGCTGCATGCTCTGTCCATTCTGCCTCAGTTCTTAATTGATTAAAGTAACTAATATAATCAGGTAAATCTTGACACATAGTTTAAAATTAAGGAGGCTATTGAGTGCTGATTGCATCATTTGTCTTTTTTTTTTTAGTACCTGAAAATTGTTGCATGAAACTCTTGAATTTTAACAATAAAGGACTGTCATTCATTATCCAGGGAGCTGCCCACAATAACATATTTTTTGTTAAATTAACTAGATGAAGGCTACTTTAGCTAGATTAATGATCAATATTTGTGGGCATGACAGGAAGTGCAGCTGCACAGAGTGACAAAAGTCTTGAAAGCATGAGAAGCTCCTAAATAATCTTGAGGCGGAGCCAACACTGAAGGGTTACTGAATAGGCAGCTACATTTATCTGGTAGCTGTAGCTATCTTATTAAATGCCAAACCTAAACCTGTTGTAATACTAGAAGTTGTTAATGATTCAGTATTTCATGAGGTCAATGTAGATTCTTCTTCTGGTGGGAAAGTTAGGGAAATGACCTTATTCAGGGGGTAAGTATGTTCTAGTCTGCCTTTTTCTAATTCACTTTCCATTTTCGTAATAGCTTGGGCTATTGCCTGTAATGGGTGTACATCAGAATCCATTCTGTATCTGATGGGACTTTGGTAGTTATCTCTGGTTTCTTTGGACTGTTTGAGGGTGTCTATGTGGGACTTTCAGGCTTAGTCCTTGGGACCTGAAGTGAGCAACCTTCAGATCTACACCCAGGATACGCCACAGCATCTGCAGATGCGCAAGTTCCAAAGATAGTCATTGAAGTATAGGCAGATCTAGTGTTTGTACGCCAAAAGCCTGGGAGTTGGGTAGATGATCACTGCTAATTTGTATCTAGTGCTTCTCACATTTTCGAATGTCCAGCCAATCAGACTTGGACAGTGTTTCTCTCTAAAGAGAAGTTTCAGGAAATCCACCCTCCCCAGAATGCAATGTAGAGGCCTCTGCCAAAGGCTCAGGTACACCTCCCAAGGGACTGTTCTGATGGGAAACTGTGAATTCAACACAGATAGGCCCTACAACAAGGAACAAGAGAGAAAAAAGAAGTGAGGGATTGGGTTGTCCTCTTTGGGTCCTCATCCTTCATCTTACAAATGCCATTTTTACACTAAAGTAAATGTTAGCAGACAGCTACTTTTAACTTTAATGACAGGTGCACTGCTAGGGCTTGCAAATCATTTGCTATATGCATGTGTTCTAATTTTCATGAAGAGCATAGCAGCAATGATTTTCCCTATTGTTCACAATCAGTAGGTTCAATCAAAAATATAGACAAGAAAAGCCCCCTTGTCCCACCATCATCAGAACTTAATCTACATGGGGAGGCAAGTGCATAACTCAGTTGGATGTGACCATTCATTCCAAAACAAGAATATGCCATACTATTAGCCAGGCTTGTGAAATGTAGGTCAAGAAAGGCAACTTCCTTGGGGCCACTGATGGGGAGGATCTAGGGTCTCCCTTCTCAGTGCTCTCCCAAATGGTGAACGCTAGAAACACCAATTAGGATTGATGAGCGTGCTCACCAGACAGAGTATTTTTCTAAGTCTCACCTGCACATGTAGTAGGCAAACTGTCAGCAACACGCTACCATCTCTGCTGAAGGTTTGAGGATCTTCAGCAATTGTTGAATTTCTACGGTCATCAAGGTTGCCTTTGTGCAGCCCACTTTTGCTCTCTGTTGTGGTCTAAAGTAGGCTTCAAGACACCTCGGTGTGCATCGCAGGTGATCGTGAACTGGTTGTGACCTCCCCTCAGGAAAGATCAGCAACATGAAACCCAAGCAGAGCTTTGCAGGACCTTTAGAATTAGTTCTAGCCAAGAGGAAATGGGCAGGCTGAAACTCAACATTCTGATTAAACTGATAGCACAGGGTCCTCTCAGATCGAAGTAGAAAATAAAACTTCCTTCAAGGAAAACAAATAAATAATAATAACATATATATATATATAAGTTCAAGCTATATAAAACTTAAAGGAAAAAAAATATATGTATGTATATATATATAATTTTAAATTAAGTCGTACTTAGTTAATATGCAATTATAAATAGCAATTAATGCACATTTTTCAAAAAAACATGTATAATAAAATTGTACATTGATTGATTATAAGTAAGTGACATCATCTTAAGTGTGCTATTTGCCACTTGGCAGAAGACAGCAGATGGCAACATTATGCCACTCACTAGTAAGATGTATACTACAGATGCAGCGCAATAAGAGCAACACTGCCCGTTGCCAATGCTCACTAGTGATATTGAGCGAGTACTGGAATATTACACGTTGTGGCATAATCAATGTCTTAAAAACTTCAATAGCCAGTCGGTTGGCTTTTACTAGATTTGTAATGGCACTTGCCATAGCACACTTAAGATGATGTCACTTACTTATAATCAATTGTTGTACAATTTTATTATACATGTTTTTTTGAAAAATGTGCATTAATTGCTATTTATAATTGCATTTTAACTAAGTACGACTTAATTTAAAATGACATGCGTGGCTATCCTCGAACCAGGCGGTAGTCTGTTTTCCCATGTTGACCATGAGCTGAGATTGTATCATGTTCACGGAAGTATGTTTTCTATGTTTATTATCTTTTCATGCATTGTGGATAGAAAATGAAGCACTTCCGGGTGTAGGAAGTGACTTTGACAAAGACCGTTCAGGTTGAAACGTGTCAGTCATTAAACTATTTTCTCTTCGTAAAATCCCGTAGTGCGGCTTTTCTTTGCGCAGCGACGCGAGGACTTCTGGAATATATATATATATATATATGTGTATATATGTATATATATATATATTCACTGAAAAAAACCATAGGTTTCAGGCACGTTATAGTTAGAAATTAGCATTTAAAAAACCTTTGAAATTCACTGAAAAAACCATAGGTTTTAGGGAAAGTTATAGTTAGTTGGACATTTCACTCGTACAAAACCATAGAAATTCCCCCGTTATAGTTAGTTCAGCTAACTATAACTCGCGCCCCCGCAATGCACTGCTGATGACGTCACATATTACATCACTCATGACATGGTCAGTGACATCACTGATTACATCACTGATGACATCTCAAATGACATCACTGATGACAACACTGATGACATCATCCATGTGATAATTTGATGCATCTTCTCACACCCTAATATAACCTTTGATACACCAACTCTAAATAACAGACTGCCATTCTCAAAACCATAGACACTCCAGCACCAATAACTACATACCCACTCACTGATTCTTAGGTATACACACACATCCACTCACTCACCCGTACAGTCACTCATACTTACTGTCACTCAGTACAGGACTATCATATGCACTCATACACCTATATAGACACTCACACACCGCCACTCATCCATAGAGGTACTTACACACCTAGTCTGTCATGCAAATAATTATCACACTCCCATTTACTCACCTATACAGTTATACACACACCAGCTCACTTACTCATACAGATAGTAGCACATTCTTATGCTCTTATACAATCACTGATACAAGCACACACTCATCCATACAGCCACTCTCACAATCACACACTCTCACTTATAGCCATTTATATACTCAAACACACATATATACTGCCTTTCACATATGTAGTTACTCACACATGTACCACTGAGATATACATTCACTCACTAACACACCCATACACACACTCACCCACCCATACAGTCCATCACATATGCACTCTTGAAACCATGCACCCAGTGAATCACCCACTCACACATCTATGTACAGAGTCACACACACCCCACCCACACAATCACTCAGGCACCCATACAGATACTCAGACAACCAATCAATAACCCATATAGACACTCATGTAGCTATTCACCAACCCATGCAGCCGCTTACACACCAACAGAGAGACAGATACAGACATTCACCCAGTTTAGTCACTAACCCAAGCATTCAGTAAGATACGTTTAATTACTCACTTATAGTCAGTCACGCACCTACTGAATCATCCATTCAGACACTTATACACCCACTAATTCTTCAATACGCCTTTCCCTATATATATTAAACATATTTAAACTTTACAGAAACACACAGTCACTGGATGATGTCATCAGTGATGTCATCAGTGATGTCATTTGAGATGTCATCAGTGATGTCATCAATGATGTCAATGACCATGTCATGAGTGATGTAATATGTGACGTCATCAGCAGTGCATTGCGGGGCGCGAGTTATAGTTAGCTGAACTAACTATAACGGGGAATTTCTATGGTTTTGTACGAGTGAAATGTCCAACTAACTATAACTTTCCCTAAAACCTATGGTTTTTTCAGTGAATTTCAAAGGTTTTTTAAATGCTAATTTCTAACTATAACGTGCCTGAAACCTATGGTTTTTCAGTGAATTTCAAAGGTTTTTTAAATGCTAATTTCTAACTATAACGTGCCTGAAACCTATGGTTTTTTCAGTGAATTTCAAAGGTTTTTTAAATGCTAGTTTCTAACTATGCCTACAGAGGTAGGACATGTGAAGAAAAAAGAAAAAACGCACAGAAAGAAGCAAAGGAAATGCAGAAAGAAGCAACAGAAGTCCACAAAGACGAAGAAAAGTGCAGGAAGAAGCAAGACATGTGCAGAAAGAACCAACAGAGGAGCAGAAAGAGGCCTTGTTGCAAAATCATCCTGTGCCCACAACTTTTTCAGACGGGTACTGGTGGTAACTGGCTCTGACTAACCAGGCCTAGAGCCAGTGCTATGCTAAAAGACACTTAGAATACAGTGAAAACACCTACATACACTAGGGAACACTATGCGTTGGGGTACCCCTGTGATTAGCATGACCTCCTCTGTAAGTCCCTAGTACATAATAGGGCAGGGGGATTAAAACTAAGTAACTAACTTGTCACATGAGGCCCTACCCCCTCTCTTCACCACTGTGCAAACACGCCCCGTGGCGTGTTTTAAGTTGGGGATTAAGTTCCCTTCAATCCTGAGGGTCCCTGGAGTCCAACTAGCCCACCAGGTACCTCCAGTAAGCACCACAGAGCTGTGTTGCAGAGAGGTGGTCCGAGGCCACGCCCCTCTTTACACCTCTCTGCAACGCAGCTCATGGGCGCTTACCGGAGGTACCTGGTAGGCTAGTTGGACCACAGGGACTCTCAGGATTCAAGGGGACTTAATCCCCCAACCTACAACGCACCAGAGGGCCCATTTGCACAGTGGTGATGGGAGGGGGTGGGCCTGATGTGACAAGTGTGCAAACGCGCCCCGTGGCGCGTTTTAAGTTGAGGGATTAAGTCCCTTGAATCCTGAGGGTCCCTGAGGTCCAAGTAGCCCACCAGGTACCTCTGATAAGCGCCACAGAGCTGCGTTGCAGAGAGGTGTAAAAAGGGGCATGGCCTGGACCATCTCTCTGCAACGCAGCGCAGTGGCGCTTACTGGAGGTACCTGGTGGCCTAGTTGGCCCCCTGGGGCCCTCAGCATTGAAGGGGAATTAATTCCCCAACTTAAAACACGCCATGGGCGTGTTTGCACACATGTCACCTCAGGCCCCACCCCCTCCCTTCACCACTGTGCAAACGCACCCCGTGGCGCATTTTAAGTTGGGGGATAAAGTCCCCTTGAATCCTGAGGGTCCCTGGGGCCCAACTAGCCCACCAGGTACCTCCAGTAAGCACCACGAAGCTACGTTGCAGAGATGTGGTCTGAGGCCACGCCCCTTTTTACACCTCTCTGCAGCGCAGCTCATGGGCGCTTACTGGAAGTACCCGGTGGGCTAGTTGGACTCCAGGGACCCTCAGGATTGAAGGGGACTTAATCCACCAACTTAAAACACGCCACAGGGCGTGTTTGCACACATGTCACCTGAGGCCCCGCCCCCTCCCTTCACCACTGTGCAAACGCGCCCCGTGGCGCATTTTAAGTTAGGGGATAAAGTCACCTTGAATCCTGAGGGTCCCTGGGGCCCAACTAGCCCACCAGGTACCTCCTGTAAGCACCACAGAGCTGCGTTGCAGAGAGGTGGTCGGAGGCCACGCCCCTTTTTACACCTCTCTGCATGATTCAAGGGGACTTAACCCCCCAACTTAAAATGCGCCACAGGGCGTGTTTGCACACATGTCACCTCAGGCCCCGCCCCCTCCCTTCACCACTGTGCAAACACGCCCTGTCCTGTCAAGCAAGTTTGCTATGACAGGACGGGAGCCCCGGGGGGTGGCGGTCCCCGGGGCTTGGGGGGACAACTATTTTATGAACCCCTGCATGCCCCTGGGACTTGGCCCACCCGGGGGCCAAATAACAACGAAGCCTTGTGGGACCCCCTGAGCAGGCCTAGGGGGTCAGGGTGTTTGTACCCTGCCCCCTTTTTGTGTTTTTCGCGTTTCTTTTTCTTTTTTCTTGTGACTCGGTTCCACCAAGTCACAAGATGGCTGCCAACACTTCCTGGTTTGGAGTGTTGGCAGCCAATTAGCATACAGCTCGTGGTCGGGAGGATACGCGGACCCTCCGTGCCTATATATATATATTGCTAGCTTTATTTTTGATTTTCTCCACAACTACTGAACAGATTTACACAATTTTTTAAAAGGATGCTTTCTGTGCCAAGCAGTACCTTTTTGCCACATTTGGTGTAATTCCGTCCAGTAGTTTCCTCTCTAGCCTTGCACAAAGTTCCCTATGGGAAATTGCATTTTTTGACTCTTATTTTTTGAATTTCTCAGCAACTACTAAACGGATTTACACCATTTAAAAAAAAGGGCTCTTTCTGAACCAAGGGCTACCTTTTTGCAAAATTTGGTGTAATTCCGTTCAGCAGTTCGGGCTGTAACTTTGTCTAAAATTTCCTATGGGAAATAACATGGAGAAAACGCGTTTTGGGACCCCCCTTTTTTCTCGGCCCCCGCTTGGCGAATTACCCCGAAACTTTCAGGATAGGAGCTGACCGGTGCGCCCCACAAAGTTTGAAAATTTCGCGAAGATTCGTCAACCGGCGCCAAAGTTATTTGGAAAAGAATGTTATGATTTTCCTATGGAAACTAGGTCCTAACTATAACTATCTACTGGTGACCGCCAGTAGATAATATATATATATATCTATATATATATATATATATATACGCTCCGAATGTCACCCAGCTGCTGAACTCTTATTCAATGGGTGCTGTTGTCCGCTAACGTGAGGGCAAAATCACATGGAAATACTCAAGCTGCCAAAAAATGGGGAGCACTCTCGGGACGTTTTCAGTTGAAATTTAATGGAGCAAATGCATTTTGGCCTCTAGCCTTCCTCAGTGCTCATCAACTTAGCACCAGACACGTTGCACATTTAAATACAAACACAGATGATTTCATTGGAGAAGCACTCTGTCACGGCCAGCAACGAAGGACTAGTCAAGTTCTGGGTATGATACCAATCTTTTTGGCTACCATGTTAGCCTGTGTTTCACTGTTTACATCCTTATGGTAAATATCTCGTTTTTCTCATAGTTCTCTGTCTTGTATAGACTTTAATGGCTGCACTCCCTCTTAAATAGAAAGAAAATCAAGTTTGTTTAATGTCACTTACACGCAACACGGTTCATGCAGTCCCTCGTAAACATCAGCCACTGTGCCTCCAATTACTGGTGCCTTTTTAGCTGTATTTCCGTCCCTCGCCGCTTGCCCAGGTTTCAAAATGTTGCACATTCCTGCAGGTTAAAGTATAGATTACTTAAATCCTTCCATTAAATAATTGACAGCATATTCAAGCTGGCAGGATCCTGCTGATGTTTACGAAGGACTGCATGAACCGTGTTGCGTGTAAGTGACATTAAACAAACTTGATTTTCTTTCTATTTAAGAGGAAGAGCCCCCCCACCACCTCCCCGGGGCACTCTTTATTCAAATTCGGGGGTCCGTTACGGACCCCCAGCCCCGGGGACCACCACCTCCCCGGGGCTTTGAAAATGAAGGGAGGGGGGCCGCACAGCCCCCCTCCAGGAGCCCTTGATGGCCCTGGATACCGCCACCCCCCAGGGCTGGCTCCTGCAATGTCCCGGGGTGCCCACCCCGGGACATTGCTGTTTGCTATGACAGGGCGGGAGCACGGCTCCCGCCCTGTCATAGCAAACTCTGCTTTAGTTTTGGAAGCGAGAGCAGGAAACCTGCTCTCGCTTCCAAAAACCAAAGCAGGATTGCTTTTGGGCAGCTCCCCTTGCTCAAAAGCAATGCCGGCTCCCGCAGGAGGCGAGGAGCCGGCTGGGACCGTGGGGGCATTGGGGCTCCCCCCACGGTCCCCAACGATGAGGGCAGGCCCCGGGGGATGGGGTCCCCGGGGCCAGAAGTGGCCCAGGAGGGGGCCACGTGGCCCCCCTCCCCTGTAATTTAAAAACAAAAAATGTAAAAAAAAACGGGCGATGGGGTCTCCGGGGCCATAATTGGACTGAGGAGGGGGGCCACGCAACCCCCTTTCCCAAAAATGTTTTATAAAAGAAAGCTGGCCAGGCCCCGGGGGATGGGGTCCCCGGGGCCATAATTGGCCTCTGGAGGGGGGCCACGCGGCCCCCCTCCCCAAAATTTAAATTAAAAAAAAGAAGGCTGCCAGGCCCCGGGGAATGGGGTCCCCGGGGCCAAAAGTGGCCCAGGGAAGGGGGGCCATGCAGCCCCCCTCCCATAAAATAAGAAAGATTTTTTTTTTTTTTTAAAGCTGGCATCTCGCCGAGGCCCGCCCCCTCCCTGCACCACTGTGCAAACGCGCCCCCTGGCGCGTTGTAAATTGGGGGATTAAGTCCCCTTCAATCCTGTGGGTCCCTGGGGGCCAACTAGCCCACCAAGTGCCTCCAGTAAGCGCCACAGAGCTGCGTTGCAGAGAGGTGGTCCGAGGCCACGCCCCTTTTTACACCTCTCTGCAACGCAGCTCTGTGGCACTTACTGGTGGTACCTGGTGGGCTAGTTGGCCCCCAGGGGCCCTCAGGATTCAAGGGGACTTAATCCCCAAACTTATAACGCGCCAGGGGGCGCGTTTGCACAGTGGTGCAGGGAGGGGGCAGGGCCTGATATAACAAGTGTGCAAACACGCCCCCTGGTGCGTTGTAAATTGGGGGATTAAGTCCCCTTCAATCCTGAGGGTCCCTGGGGGCCAACTAGCCCACCAGGTACCTCCTGTAAGCGCCACAGAGCTGCGTTGCAGAGAGGTGTTCCGAGGCCATGCCCCTTTTTACACCACGCTGCAAACGCGGCTCCTGGCGCACTGCTGCTCGGAGGATGAAGTCCACTTGTGTTCTGAGGTCCTCAGGACACAAGAGGACCTCATCGCCCCACCAGCAGTGCGCCAAGAGGCGCATTTGCAGAGTGGTGTAAAAAGGGGCGTGGCCTCGGACCACGTCTCTGCAATCCAGCTCTGTGGCGCTTTACTGGAGGTACCTGGCGGGCAAGTTGGCCCCCAGGGACCCTCAGTATTCAAGGGGAATTAATTCCCCAACTTACAACGCGCCAGGGGGCGCGTTTTCAGAGTGGTGGAGAAAGGCGGCGTGGCCAGGTATGAGAAGTTAGCAATCCTGCTGTGTGGGACTTACTGGAGGTAATAGGAGGGGTAGTTGGCCCCCAAGGTTGACGTTGGGGGCTAACTACCCCTCCTGTTACCTCCAGTAAATCCCACACAGTGGGATTGCTAAGAGGTGTTCGGAGGCCACGCTCACCTTTCTCCACCACTCTGCAAACGGGACTGCTATGTTATAGTTAGAAATTAGCATTTAAAAAACCTTTGAAATTCACTGAAAAAACCATAGGTTTCAGGCACGTTATAGTTAGAAATTAGCATTTAAAAAACCTTTGAAATTCACTCAAAAAAACATAGGTTTCAGGGACGTTATAGTTAGTTGGACATTTCACTCATACAAAACCAGAGAAATTCGGCCGTTATAGTTAGTTGAGCTAACTATAACTCACGCCCCCGCAATGCACTGCTGATGACGTCACATATTACATCATTAATGACATGGTCAGTGACATCACTGATGACATCTCAAATGACATCACTGATGACATCATCCACGTGCTAGTCTGATGCACCTCCTCACACCCTAATATAACCTTTGATACACCCACTCTAAAATACAGACTACCATTTTCGAAACCATAAACACACCAATACCAGTTACTACATACCCACTCACTGATTCCTAGGTCTACACACACGTCCACTCATTCACCCATACAGTCACTCATACATGCAGTCACTCATCAATACAGAACTATCATATGCACTCATACACCTATACAGACACTCACACACCGCCACTCATCCATAGAGTTACTCACACACCTAGTCAGTCATGCAAAGAATCAATCACACACCCATTTACTCACCTATACAGTTATACACACACCACCTCACTTATTCATACAGATACTAACACATACTTACTCTCTTATACAATCACTGATACAAGCACACACTCATCCATACAGCCACTCTCACAATCACTCACTCTCAGATAGTCATTTATATACTCCAACACTCACATATACTGCCTTTCACATATGTAGTTATTCACACATGTACCACTGAGACATCCATTTACTCACCAACACACCCATACACACACTCACCCACCCACACAGCCCTTCACACATGCAGTCTTGAACCCATACACCCATTGAATCACCCACTCACACATCTATGCACAGAGTCACACACACCCCACCCACCCACACAGACACTCAGGCACCCATACAGATACTCAGACAACCAATCAATAACCCATATAGACACTCATGTAGCTACTCACCAACCCATGCAGCCGCTTACACACCAACTGACAGACTATACAGACATTTACACAGTTTACTCACTAACACATGCATTCAGTAAGACACGTTTAATCACTCACTTATACAGTCAGTCACGCACCTACTAAATCATCCATTCAGACATTCATACACCCACTCATACTTCAATACACCTTGGCATATATATATAAAACATATTTAAACTTTACAGAAACACACAGTCACTGGATGATGTCATAAGTGATGTCATTTGAGATGTCATCAGTGATGTCGCTGACCATGTCATGAATGATGTAATATGTGATGTCATCAGCAGTGCATTCCGGGGGCGCGAGTTATAGTTAGCTCAACCAACTATAACGGCCGAATTTCTCTGGTTTTGTACGAGTGAAATGTCCAACTAACTATAACGTCCCTGAAACCTATGGTTTTTTTCAGTGAATATATATATACATGCATATCTTTTTTTTCCTTGAAGTTTTATATAGCTTGAACTTGCATGGGACCTAGACCGTTTAAGCATGGGAAAATTAAGTGATTTGTTACTAAGCAAATATATGCTTGCTAACAACATGTCATTCATTCACAAAATTCAGAAAAGTAAACATGAAGGAGTCCCCGTCGGCCCCAAGTCTCTGGACCTAATTTTACATGTAATGGTCAGTAGGCAACTCCCCTGGGTGAACTAGACATTCTGAAAAAGAAGAAAAAAGTTCCACCAGCCAGGATTGGTGCCGAGATGGATAAGGAGGCTACATCTTAGAAACTAAGGGCCTCACTTTTTGTGACGCTCCGTGTCGCAGGAGCCTGCTCCATATTTACGAGGCAGCACTAAGCCACTTTTTTTGGCTTGATGCTGCCCCATAAATATTGTTCCCTTTAACACAGTTTTTTTAGTTAAAGGGCTGTGCAATGGGTGTTGCTGGTGGCGTTCCCAGCAACATCCATGGCTTTTTGACACTGCCCCAAGATTTACATAAAATCGTAAATCTGAGGCAGCGCCAAAAACTTACGCCTCCCCAGGTGAGGCGTAAGGGAGGCACATCGAGGAGGAATATCTTTATTTCTCGTTTTTCCTTTTTCTATGTGTGCTGCATTATGCAGCAGACATGAAAAGAGGAAGAAGCCTCTTGTGATTGTTTTGGTGCAGAAAGGTTTCCCTTCCTGCACAAAAATAATCATCCCTGCAATGCATGCACCCTTGCACCGTGATGCAAAGGTGCCTTCATTGGTGCACAGCAGCCTATTGTGCACCGGCACAGGGGAAAGGTACAGGAATGCGCCGTATCTGATAAATGTGACACATTCCTGCCCTTTTTTTGCCAAAGGGCAGCACAGCGTGAAGGCATGCGACGCTGCACTACGGCAAAACCTCAGAAATGAGGCACTAAAAGAGTAGGAGACCAATTTTGGTATCCCCTCTCAGAAGTCCCGGAAAGGATGGCCTTGACCAGTACCATTTTGCATGTTATGTTATGTTATTTCGGAGGTCCGCATTGATTAGGGGCTACAAACTGTAGCCAAAACAAAATATGGCAGTGAACTTTCAGGGTTAAATGGAAAATGGCTTGGATGGCACACTTACACAGAGTGCCAGACACTTTACAAGATTTATATTCTTCACTTTGCACTTGTATTGCAGCCAAAAGACCATAAATCAAACCTTTACTAATTGGGTATGACTGAAGTTAGTCTGTCAGCCGTAATCATAGTACCTGTAGTGGAGTAATAGCCTGCACCATGAGCGCTAATTTTTGTTTGTGGTAGTTCAGTGGGTTCTTGTACCTACTGTAATGATTCCAAAAACGCTGAAATTGAGGGTAAGACCAACAACACTAATTAAAACAGCCCACAAGAGCAGAACCCATAGGAAAGCACTGGAAATAAAGTGGAGGTTTCCAGAATTACAAAGTTATACGAAACAGATTCTAAGAGTGGCTATCATGGAAACTGTTTGCTGGTGGTGGTAAATAGATAATCCCCTAAACTAAAGTATGTTCCCATACACAAAGAAAGGGAAAAAAACATTTAATTCATCAAGCTCTAGATTTCTGTTCAGCGATTCAAACCGTTTTTTTAACATCCTTTTTGGATTGGCATTTTATATTAAAATGGCAGATAACATTTGTACTATTGCTATAGTACCTTATTTATCTGCGTCCAGCCGCAGTTGTTTGTATTAGACTGACCTTCCACATTACAAAATTACCTGACGGGTATGTATGTATTGTATAGATTTTAAACGGAAAAGGCAGACTCTTAGTGAACAATAATGTGGCAGGAATGTTTTAGGGATTGATTATGATGGACCGCCAAACCAGTGGTGGAGGTGCGGTGGCGGTCGAGGACCGCCGCACCATTGGTCTGACCACCATATTACGACTACAGTGGTTGGACCGTATTGGGACAGCCACAACCGCCATATATCCGTGATCCCTGGTGTTGGTGAAGTGGTCTTGAGGCCGCAATATGCTTGGTGGTGCCTCTGTGGCACTGCCAAGCATATTACGAGGTTTCTCACCACCACAGTTGCCTCAGGGCCCCCTGTTGCCTCAGAGCCAAGGGTTGCCTGCAGGGGGCACATGTTGTGCCCCTCTGTGTGCAGTCAACCACTTTCTTGCACGGCATGGACTTTACAGTCCATGCCGTGTAGGAACTGGCTTTGGTGTTCCCATTGTGGTGCCTTTTTAAAAGCCACCGCCGTGGGAGAGCCAAAGCACCGCCCCGCCAGACCACAAGATTACTCAAGTCAAGTCAAAACAGCTTTATTCGGTGTAAAGTGTACATCCATATAAGCATACTAAATCACGTCAAATTCAACATTTATTCTAAAAACATACAATTTCACGTAAATACCAGATTTTCAGTATTATATTCGGGGGTGACTCAAATATTATACTTAAATGGATAAAAATAATAAAATTTCCATACTTTCATTATTACAAATATAAAAGAGGTAAATTAGATTTTTAGTGCAAAATATCCCATGTGCAAAACTTATGCATAATGTGCAAAACTGCAAAATCTCATTTGTGCAAACGGCTGTGCATTATGCGGAAATACTGCATCTTAAAAATATACTAAAATATCTAAATTGATTTCCATAAACTATCACTTCTGAACATTATTAGCAATCCTCTTCATTTTTCTCATATTTCAGTACATTTAAAAATAAAAGTTTCTTTCTTTTCCTAATCGCCCTTTCAATAAAATGAATAACCGAGTATACAGTTTTCATATTGTCCGTACTACAGAGGAAGTTAAAAGCATTTTTATAATTAAACAACCTATTAGCTAAAAAAAGTGGTTTTAAAATCATTTTCCGAATATCACTATACAAAGTACAAAATAGCATAAAATGTAGCGTGGACTGGGGGTACGACCATTGCATGGGCAATTTGGTAGCGTATGGGACCATTTTTCTGTATCAGAAAATGCAATTAAATAGTGTAGAGTGCCCAATCTAAGTCTTGTGAAATAAAATCTCTGTTGGGTATTTCTTATCAAAGTTAAGTATGTTTCAATGCCCTCAACAGAGGGTAATTCACCATACATAACAACACTTTTTTCTGCCTCGCGGCTTCAGATCTAACACGTTCCCTTTCTGAGATATATCTCAACTTTAATTCATTTTTACTGATCCCTTGGATATTTGCAGGGTTTGTATTGTCGAGCTCTATCTCGCAGCATGCCAAAAGGTTACGAATATACTCTAACCAAGGTATTTTCTTTCCATGCTCAAGAGACAAGCAATCCTTTATTAGATCCGTTGTAAATGTTGTCTCTTCTTTTGCCCACAGCCCTCTCCAAAATGTAAGGCCCGCTACCTCGATAAAATCACTTATATAGGATACAGACAGTTCCTTATGCACAATATAATTAGCTGTTGAACTTGGAACCGCCAAAATTCTTTTTAAAAATTTATTTTCCTGTGTTTGTAGGGACAAGGTATTTACTCTCCCCCATATTGCGGCCCCATAACAGGCACCTGTCACACACTTAGTTCTATACAGCGTGAGGATTTCCCTTACAGGTTTATTTCCTAATCTGGCAGAAAACCTAAAGATCCCCTCGACTACTCTTAGAAATTTTAAATTACAAAGATCAATATGTGATTTCCACCCGCCATTTTTGTTAAAAAGGAGACCTAGGTAAGAAAAAGTTGGGACTCTACCTATAACAGCTCCACCCACATAATGTTTTCTATGTTTCAGCTTCCACTTCCCACATGTCATAACAAACGTTTTAGTGAGGTTTAGCTGTAAATCTTTTTCTGACATATAGTGGGCAAACTTCTCAATTAAGCATTGTAAACCGTTAGCTTTTCTTGATAAAAGAACAGCGTCATCCGCATAGAGTAAAACTGGGGTGGTGCATGTTCCAACTTTTGGGCTATCCGCTTTTTGCTTTTGTAAAAACAGGTCCACATTATTTATATACAAGGAGAATAAAAGTGGCGCTAATACACATCCCTGTCGTATTCCCCTTGTGACCCTAAAATCCTGCGTGCATTCTCCCCTCATTCCAAAACGTACTCTCGATGTTAAACAAGAATATATCTGGGATAAGTATGAGATAATATCGATCGGTGCTCCCTGTTCTTTGAGGGTTTGCCACAACTTAGGGGTCGATTCCGATCCCGGTCGGAGGCGCACCTAATACCATTCGGTCGGGAAAAAATCCAGGCGAATGCCTGTTTCCCGACCGATCCGCACATACGTCCGAACGAGCAAGTACGATGCGCACAACTGCCCAAATCCAACCCAGTCGTACTCACCCAACACAGGACCTGAACTCAGACCGAGGCGGATCCGGAATCGCAGAATCGAGCCGCACGGAAGCAAAAATGCAGCCCCGTCCGGCCGGACAAGTACGATGCGCTTCCCGTACGCGCCGAACCCGCCGCTACGAACGGCACGTCAAAGCATCCAGTCGAGACGCACATAAGCTCCGATTCGCGCCACAACACGATCCACGGCTACGAGACGAACACGCCAGCGACGAGGACGAGGCGAAGCAAAGAGAAAGACGAACGAGACGAACCAACCATGAATCCCATCGTGCCGATCCTACCAATATTCTACCTCTATTACCGGAACAGGCACGGACGCGTACGGCGCAGAAGGTAAGTCAGACACCAACAACAAAAACAAACTACACGTACCCGACACATCACACACAGAGGGATGCAGAAATACCTACACCAGCAACAGCAGCACCATAGGGGCGGGATGGCCCTCACCAATGCCACACATACACATAGGGGCCTGTATGCCTACCACTACTACCACCCCTACCCAGGGTGGGCTGGATGCCTGTCACTACTACCACCTCTACCCATGGGGGGCTGGATGCCTACCACCACTACCACCCTTACCCAGGGGGTGACAGATGCCTACCACTACTACCACCTCTACCCATGGGGGGCTGGATGCCTGTCACTACTACCACCTCTACCCATGGGGGGCTGGATGCCTACCACTACTACCACCTCTACCCATGGGGGGCTGGATGCCTACCACTACTACCACCTCTACCCATGGGGGCTGGATGCCTGTCACTACTACCACCCCTACCCATGGGGGGCTGGATGCCAACCACCACTACCACCCTTACCCAGGGGTGCCAGATGCCTACCACTACTACCACCTCTACCCATGGGGGGCTGGATGCCTGTCACTACTACCACCTCTACCCATGGGGGGCTGGATGCCTACCACTACTACCACCTCTACTCATGGGGGCTGGATGCCTGTCACTACTACCACCCCTACCCATGGAGGGCTGGATGCCTGTCACTACTACCACCTCTACCCATGGGGGGCTGGATGCCTACCACTACTACCACCTCTACTCATGGGGGCTGGATGCCTGTCACTACTACCACCCCTACCCATGGGGGGCTGGATGCCTGTCACTACTACCACCTCTACCCATGGGGGCTGGATGCCTACCACTACTACCACCTCTACTCATGGGGGCTGGATGCCTGTCACTACTACCACCCCTACCCATGGGGGGCTGGATGCCTGTCACTACTACCACCTCTACCCATGGGGGCTGGATGCCTACCACTACTACCACCTCTACCCATGGGGGGCTGGATGCCTACCACCACTACCACCCTTACCCAGGGGTGCCAGATGCCTACCACTACTACCACCTCTACCCAGGGGGTGCCAGATGCCTACCACTACTACCACCCTTACCCAGGGGTGCCAGATGCCTACCACTACTACCACCTCTACCCAGGGGGTGCCAGATGCCTACCACTACTACCACCTCTACCCATGGGGGGCTGGATGCCTGTCACTACTACCACCCTTACCCAGGGGGTGCCAGATGCCTACCACTACTACCACCCGTACCCAGGGGGTGCCAGATGCCTACCACTACTACCACCTCTACCCATGGGGGGCTGGATGCCTGTCACTACTACCACCTCTACCCATGGGGGGCTGGATGCCTACCACTACTACCACCTCTACTCATGGGGGGCTGGATGCCTGTCACTACTACCACCCCAACCCATGGGGGGCTGGATGCCTGTCACTACTACCACCTCTACCCATGGGGGGCTGGATGCCTGTCACTACTACCACCTCTACCCATGGGGGCCTGGATGCCTACCACTACTACCACCTCTACTCATGGGGGGCTGGATGCCTGTCACTACTACCACCCCTACCCATGGGGGGCTGGATGCCTGTCACTACTACCACCTCTACCCATGGGGGGCTGGATGCCTGTCACTACTACCACCCTTACCCAAGGGGTGCCAGATGCCTACCACTACTACCACCTCTACCCATGGGGGGCTGGATGCCTGTCACTACTACTACCTCCACCCATGGGGGCCTGGATGCCTACCACCAACACCACCCCCACTCATAGGATGGACAATGCATGACACAACCAGCACACTACAACCTAGGGAATGCAAGAAAAAGACATCCCCCAACACCATGACAAGCGTGTGTAGACTGTGTCAAATGCCTGCAACACTGAACATGACTTTGAACATACAATGTGACCCCCTATCACATGTGCCACACATATATGTGTGTGGCCCCCACAATGCAAGCAGGCCATGACCATTGTGGCAATGGGGTTCAAAACCCCATCATCACAGTGACCAAAATGTAAGTGTGGGGGCCCATAGCTGAAGCACATTTCGAACATTGTGGCAATGGGGTCTAAACCCCCATCATCACAGTGACCAAAATGTAAGTGTGGGGTCCATAGCTGAAGCACAGTATGAATATTGTGGCAATGGGGTCTAAACCCTCATCATCACAGTGACCAAAAGGTAAGTGTGGGGTCCATAGCTGAAGCACATTTTGTACATTGTGGCAATGGGGTCTAAACCCCCATCATCACAGTGACCAAAATGTAAGTGTGGGGTCCATAGCTGAAGCACAGTTAGAACATTGTGGCAATGGGGTCTAAACCCCCATCATCACAGTGACCAAAAGGTAAGTGTGGGGTCCATAGCTGAAGCACATTTTGAACATTGTGGCAATGGGGTCCAAACCCCCATCATCACAGTGACCAAAAGGTAAGTGTGGGGTCCATAGCTGAAGCACATTTTGAACATTGTGGCAATGGGGTCCAAACCCCCATCATCACAGTGACCAAAATGTAAGTGTTGACAAAGAAAAAGCTGCAACTGCCAAACTGCATGGATGATTCCTGGTCACAGAACATAAAACACATCAGTGGCAAAGTAGTGCATGTGTCCCATTGCAACATAGATTGGGGGAGGCAAATACTGCAGTGCAAATAAGACATACCTTTGGCCATGTGCAGACAAACATCACCCATGGGGGCTGACACTGTCAACATTCATCAATGACACAATGACAGAAGTGACCATCAGAATGCAGACCCACATATTTGCACCAATGGGCACACAAATGCAGATACCCTGTGGAGACTGTAGATGTGAGGTGAACAGATAACATACCATGGCAGTAATGGGACACACAAACAATGATCATTGTGCTGACCGATGACCTAGGAGTCCCAGGGACAGCAGGGGAAACCCACCAAACAACATACAGCCAATGGCACACCAAAGATATGCCAATGCAGTGGTGCAGATGCACAAACACAAACAGGCAGACCCACACTGCACATCAAACACAACAGGTGAGGGGGGGGTGCCAGTGTCCCCAGGCAACCACACAACACATGAGGAGGCCTGAATACCAATTACACAGATGTGCATACAGTGCCACACAAAGGTAACTCATGGATCCAAATCCCCTATGTGGGCAATCAGGCATTGTCAGATGAGAGGGAGCACAAATCACACATGTCACACAAGCATGTAGGAACAGCAACTGACACAGCAAGACACAGACACACCACAGCACTACCCCCAGGGCCCCCACAATGTGGTGACCCTGGGCTGCATTACAATCCCACTGTGATGACAAAGCTAAATGTCGTTCACACTGTGAACCACAGTCATGTGTCCTGAGCAACAAACTACCATCACACCTACACAAGCACAAATCAATCAGCACGGCCAGTAAGCCAAGGCCAACATGGAGGCAGGGGTCTAGCCGGGCAACAACTCTCATCTGCACACACTCAACACCACACACCTCGACCTCCAACAATGTGCAGCAGTGAAGCACACATGCACTGGTGACATTGCACATGCACCCATGACAATCCCAGGGTGGTGGGTGGGAACCAAGGTGCAGAAACACATCACACATGGCCACTCAACAAGACTCCTGAATGTCTGACACACTGCACACTATGCTGTACATGGACATGACGGCAATACCACACCAACCAATGGGATCCCAGCCACAGTCCCACACCAATGAAGAAGCCAAGGTCACCCACAAAGAACACACATAGACAACTACCAACATTGCAGCCCTGACCCTGAGGAGTGCCAGCAGTCACACACACAACGTGTCACAACCACTGAAAGATAACACAAACTGGAAATCACATGACAGGTGTAAACAACAAGTGCCAAGGGGAATCCTGACTGTGACCCATCTGCGTCTGCACACAAACTCAGCCCTGACAGCAAACACACCTATGGGTGACACCCTGATGACCAGTAATGTGCCATGCACCCACATCACAGAGAATCCAGGGAGAAGACTGTGGGGGAACATAGGTCAACTCAGCAAGCATCACAAACAGGAACAACACTAGGGATCCCAGCATGCACAGCAAAACGGAAGTGAACACACAGACATGCTCATACAACACACACCTTGGGCGCAGGCAATGTCACAGGAGTACACACTGCCATGAGGGGACGCCACTCCTGTGTGAGGAAAGCTGTGCCATATGTTGCCTCAGTAGGGCTCCATCATGTCAGCTGAGCACTTGGTCACACAGTCAACAATTAGCACCAAATGAAGGCTCCCGTCACATCAGCCTGGTCATGGGAGTGCCAACAAAATCATCAGCACAGATCCAACACACTTATATAGCAATGTTGCACTGACAACACAGATGAGTCCTTCCCCATTGATGCCCAAACCTGCATGTCCAGTGGAGATGGCCACAGGGTCAGGGAAGTAGACTAATTGAACAATGGCAGGCACAACAGATGTGCAGGGGTGGAAGCCACAGATGTGAAATTGCTAATGTAAGTAGGAAATCCCATTGCCAAATATTGAACACATGACACCCTCAGATGCTGCTAAGGATGACATGGATACACCACAGGATAGGACACATTCCCCCTGGACCACATGTGTTCCTGCACAGTAACACTTCATTATCATGAGACCAAATATCACCATCACTGCAGCAAGGGCATGGTTAGCATCATCAACAACATGTACATCAGAAGCAAAAGCACTAGAGAACAGAAAGGTGCTTTATTCAGCATATGTGGGTCTAACAGTTGATGTCCAGCAAAAAATAAACAAAGGCCAATGGCCAGTCCAACATGAAAGTCAAAACAGGGTGACAGTGGCAGATGTCACCCTACGCATGCCTGCACTGATGAAAACCAGGGACAATCCCCTCGGAGGGGCATACGGGGGGGCAGGCCAGGCACTGCAGGGACAGGATCATGGCTCACTAGAAGGAGGCAGGGAAGGGTTGGTGGGTGCTGGAGAGCCACTGACAACTGCAGTGGAGGTGTCTGACATGGTGTGTGCCGGCACAAGTGGGGGGCATGACTCTGATGGTGTGGGTGCCGGCAAGACTGCAGGGGACCATGCAGATGGAGTGGACAGGTTCCCCACTGCAGTGCCCAAGTCAGACAGGGTGGTAGTGGACTCCACTGCAGTGCCTACCTCCAGGGGAGGAGAATGGGGATCAGGTAAGGTGGGCAGGACAGAGGGGAGGACACCGTCTCCACACCAGTGGCACAGACAAGCGCAGCGGGGGTGTGGGGCCGGAAGAGCAAGTGGCAGGGGAGAAGGCCTGATCCTTTTGGGGATGGTGTATCTGTGGGTGGGGGAACCTGGGGCAGGGGTGTGGTGGGGGCACCTGTGGAGTGGGGGCCTGAGGGATGGAGGAAGGAGACTTGGTGCCTGAGCTGCAGGGCGGCGGCGGTGTCTTGCTCTTCCGGGTCCGGGGGGACTTGCGGATGGGGGCGTCAGTCGGTCTGCGCCTGGGGGAGGGTGTCCGGTGGCGAGGGGCACTCCGCTCCGTGTGGGTGGGCTTCCTCTTCCCCCTGAATGCTATATCAGCTGGATCGGAGGGGAAGAGGCCGAGGTCACTGAGGAAGAGCCGCTGGGTCTTTGGGGTTGCAGGTGAGGCAACGGAGGAGGCTTTGGAGGGAGAGGCAACTGTGGACTGCGCAGTGCTCGTGGATGCGTGTGTGTGTGACTGGGCCCCATCCCCTGTGAGTGTGGTTTCAGTCCCCTGACTGTGCGTGCGTGTGCGTCTTGTCTGTGGCGTGTGTGTGTGTGTGCTGCTCGTGTCTGTGCTGGTGTGTGCCTGTGCCGGTGTGTGTGTGCTTGGGACAGGTAAGGTGCTGGGGAGTGTGGATGGGGCAGAGACAGGAGGGGTGAGGGACTGTTGGAGGAGGGACACTGCTGCCATCAGGGAGGAGTCCATGGACCTATTGCCCCTCTGTAGGGCAGACATGCCCGATGAGATGCCCTCCATGAACGACACCAGCTGAGTCAACAGAGTGGTGTGTGCATGGAGGACACTCAGCATCGCTGTCTGCCCTACATGGAGCTGGCGAAGGAGGTACACAGACTCCTCACTCAGGGCAGCAGGGGACACAGGGGCAAGGGGTGCGGTGCCTGGCCCGAAGGAGACACGCTCCCGAACATGGGAGCCTCCACGGACCTCGGGAATGGGAGCCGATGGGAGGGCGGTGGTGGTGGTGGTGGCGGGGACAGCAACACTAGCTGGGGTGTGGTGGCTGCTGACACCCGCCTCCATAAGGGAGTCATCCTCCGAGCTGCTGTGGTCCTCAGCTGAGGTGGATGGTGCTGAGGACTCCTCGGTGTGGCTCCCCTCGCCCTCCGTGCCACTGGGTCCCTCTGACCACTCCTCGGCTGCTGACCCAGTCTGGCTCTGCGGCTCCTCCTGGTCCGTGGAGCTGTCCCCTCCTGTGGCCGTGGATGTATCTGCAAACAATAGGGAAACAGACAGACATCAGTCACCTGCACCGAACGCACACACCACAGTAAGTACAGCACAATACAGAGCAAGCCCTGGCATCCTTAGTTGAACATTGCTAAAAGTGCCCAAACAGAATAGGAGAAGCCAATTGTCAGTCTGATCGTCACCCATGGCACTCACATCCCACCTGGCCTTGCACCCATCTGTCTGGCGTCCGTTGGCTGGCAATACCCCAGTGTGGACACATGCACCACCTACACAGTAGTTGAACGGTGCAGAGAACACGGTGAAGCATGTGAACATGCATACATCACAACTCTTGCCACTGAGTCAGTACAGGTGTCCGGATGAAAGTGATGCCCAGAGTCATATATGAAATGCATGTGATGCATACCAGCGATAGACACCATGATGCACCCATGTGCTGATAGCCATTGCCACTATGGTGTGCATGTAGCACATGTCACTCCCCTGCAGGATCACTCATAGGAAGTCACATGCCATGGCACAGGCATGCCTGCTAAGTCATACATCACTGTCTCCAGTCACATGGGCAGGGCAGCCACACAACAACAGTCTGCACTGTGTCACAATAGTAGGTCATGGGGAATGCAAGTCCTGGAGCTGAACAAGTGCACATGTACATCCCCCACACACCACATCATCTGAACCCTTATCTGTCCAGGTCATACTGATTGGACATATGGGTGACCTGTAACACAAGCCTCTGAACCTGAGCACCTCACAATCTGCTGTGAATGGGAAACAGCTGCATGGACTTCACATTCGCATACCACAGTCTGCACGGTCAGGTGTTCAAACACCTATGTGTCACACAAATATCGTCTCCTATGGTCACATCTCCGGTGGCATGCTGAGCCCCAACCGATAAACACCCCAGCAGTCCTGACATCGAAGCCACAGCACACTGACACAGAGGCTGACACCTGAGGGGACATATCACTGAGCACAACGTGTCAGCTGATACACGGGAGTGGGAGTACAGAGTGCATTGCATGGCCTGGAGTAAGCATGACTGTACTACCCCACATGAATGAGGGATGAACCCTGGACAGTAGGCAGCTGGCTAAGTATGTGTGACACACATAATATACACACTCCTGGGGCCCAAACATTGTTCCCACCCGCAGCTTGGGTGTGTGCCAGTTACCCCAGGCACATGTGGTGGATCAGCTCAGCAATTGGACCACATATCAAAGTAACACGCAGATTACATGTCAGAACACAGGCATTGTGTAAGCAATGGACCCACCCATGATGCCCACCACAGTTAGGGGAACAGATGCTGTCCCCCACCTTGAGTCAAGCAAACTGCAAGGACACAGTACCCAAGTGACACAATTCCCTGACTGCAAGGGCCACACCTGGGTATCAGATGAGAAGTGGGCAGTGCACAATGGAGGGACATGGGTCCTGGACCACATGACTGATGTGCTGTGGAAGTTTAACCATTCCAGAGGAGGGCACATAGCATGGCAGACAAAGTTCACAATGCAGTCATGGACTCACCCCCTCCGTGCTGCTCCCTGGCCTTCAGCTGCCCATCCAGATCAGGGAAGACCACCGCCAGGATCCTGAGCATGTGGGGGGTCAGGGTCCGGTGTCCGCCCCTCCTGCGAGGAGGCGACAGCTTCAGCTGGACCAGTGCGATCCTCCGGGTCCAGCCCCGAAGGCCCTGCCACCTCTTCTCGCAGTTGCGGATCCGGCGCTTGTAGACCCCCACGGTTCTCACTGCCCGGACGATGGTCAGCCATATCTGCTGCTTCTGGTGGGCATCAACCTGTGAGGATGACAAAGTGAGAATGCCATTACTACACATGCAACATATCCGTGCATTACACAGTTGGATATACATGTCTCAATCACAGGGGCACATGATGTACACAGGCAGTGCAACGATGGCTATGGACAGTATGCCAGCAGTCACTACATGGTATCATTGCCTGGGGAGTAAAACCTTGTTTAAATGCACTGTCACTGCACCATACCTGTTCAGTGCATGTAACTACACACTATGGGGGGTGACAACTACTCAGTGAGCCTGCTGGCCAGTGGCGTGCAGACAGTTAGCCTTGCTAGTCAGACAACATACACATTTAGGAAGGCAGTGGACAGCACACTCACCTGCTCCCCTGCTTTCCCATACAGCTTGCTGTACTGTGGAAGGAGGCTGTCCAGCAGGGCCTGGTTCTCCTCAGAGCTGAAGGCTGGGGCTCTCTCCATAGTACGTGCCATTGCAGGGTCCAGAGGGTGCAGATACAGCAGCAGTGGTGGTGGCAGATGTCGTCCTGGAGCATGTAGTGCAGGCAAGTGAGCTCTCAGGGGAACAGCCAGCATTATATGTGTGCTGCAGAGGCAGTTACTGTCCCATGTGTCCAAAGTGATAGGTCCAAGTCGTTAGCATCTTCTGAATCTGGCCAATCCATGGAATTGCACCACTTACACACGCCCACAGCATCCTTCAAAAGTTCAACTTCATGACACCCATGAATTTGCAACATTGTTGTGGGTGACCAACTGAATTTCCAGCATCAGACTCGTTCAAGATTTGAAAATGCGTCGTTGCCAGGCCAGGCCATAGCCAATGGGTGCGCACCGATCGGTCCATTGCTGTTCAACGCGTACCTAGGATACAACGGGTACCCGCACACATTGAATGCAATGGGCCGGCCGGGCACACCGATCGGTCCATTGCTGTTCAACGCGTACCTAGAATACAACGCGTACCCGCACACATTGAATGCAATGGGCCGGCCGGGCACACCGATCGGTCCATTGCTGTTCAACGCGTACCTAGGGATACAACGCGTACCCGCACACATTGAATGCAATGGGCCGGCCGGGCACACCGATCGGTCCATTGGTGTTCAACGCGTACCCAGGATACAACGCTGCACCGCGACACATTGAATGCAATGGGCCGGCCGGGCACACCAATCGGTCCATTGCTGTTCAATGCGTACCTAGGATACAACGCGTACCGCGACACATTGAATGCAATGGGCCGGCCGGGCACACCGATCGGTCCATTGCTGTTCAACACGCACCTAGGATACAACGCTGCACTCGCACACATTGAATGCAATGGGCCGGCCGGGCACACCGATCGGTCCATTGCTGTTCAACGCGTACTCCAGGATACAACGCTGCACCCACACATTGAATGCAATCGGCCGGCCGGGCACACCGATCGGTCCATTGCTGTTCAACGCGTACCTAGGATACAACGCGTACCCGAACACATTGAATGCAATGGGCCGGCCGGGCACACCGATCGGTCCATTGCTGTTCAACGCGTACCTAGAATACAACGCGTACCCGCACACAGTGAATGCAATGGGCCGGCCGGGCACACCGATCGGTCCATTGCTGTTCAACGCTGTACCTAGGATACAACGCTGCACTCGCACACATTGAATGCAATGGGCCGGCCGGGCACACCGATCGGTCCATTGGTGTTCAACGCTGTACCCAGGATACAACGCGCACTCACACACATTGAATGCAATGGGCCGGCCGGGCACACCAATCGGTCCATTGCTGTTCAACGCGCACCTAGGATACAACGCTGCACCGCACACATTGAATGCAATGGGCCAGCCGGGCACACCGATCGGTCCATTGCTGTTCAACGCTGCACCCAGGATACAACGCGTACTCGCACACATTGAATGCAATGGGCCGGCCGGGCACACCGATCGGTCCATTGCTGTTCAACGCGTACTCCAGGATACAACGCTGCATCCACACACATTGAATGCAATCGGCCAGCCGGGCACACCGATCGGTCCATTGCTGTTCAACGCGTACCTAGGATACAACGCGTACCCGCACACATTGAATGCAATGGGCCGGCCGGGCACACCAATCGGTCCATTGCTGTTCAACGCGTACCTAGGATACAAAGCGCACTCCGCACACATTGAATGCAATGGGCCAGCCGGGCACACCGATCGGTCCATTGCTGTTCAACGCGTACTCAGGATACAACGCGTACTCCGCACACATTGAATGCAATGGGCCGGCCGGGCACACCGATCGGTCCATTGCTGTTCAACGCTGCACCTAGGATACAACGCGCACTCGCACACATTGAATGCAATGGGCCGGCCGGGCACACCGATCGGTCCATTGCTGTTCAACGCGTACCTAGGATACAACGCTGCACTGCGCACATTGAATGCAATGGGCCGGCCGGGCACACCGATCGGTCCATTGCTGTTCAACGCGCACCCAGGATACAACGCTGCACTCATACACATTGAATGCAATCGGCCGGCCGGGCACACCGATCGGTCCATTGCTGTTCAACGCCGTACCTAGGATACAACGCGTACCCAAACACATTGAATGCAATGGGCCGGCCGGGCACACCGATCGGTCCATTGCTGTTCAACGCTGCACCTAGAATACAACGCGTACCGCGCACATTGAATGCAATAGGCCGGCCGGGCACACCGATCGGTCCATTGCTGTTCAACGCGTACCTAGGATACAACGCGTACCCGCACACATTGAATGCAATGGGCCGGCCGGGCACACCGAGCGGTCCATTGGTGTTCAACGCGTACCCAGGATACAACGCGTACCCGCACACATTGAATGTAATGGGCCGGCCGGGCACACCAATCGGTCCATTGCTGTTCAACGCGTACCCAGGATACAACGCGTACCCGCACACATTGAATGCAATGGGCCAGCCGGGCACACCGATCGGTCCATTGCTGTTCAACGCGTACCCAGGATACAACGCTGCACCCGCACACATTGAATGCAATGGGCCGGCCGGGCACACCGATCGGTCCATTGCTGTTCAACGCGTACCTAGGATACAACGCGTACCCACACACATTGAATGCAATGGGCCGGCCGGGCACACCGATCGGTCCATTGCTGTTCAACGCGTACCTAGGATACAACGCGTACCCGCACACATTGAATGCAATGGGCCGGCCGGGCACACCGATCGGCCCATTGCTGTTCAACGCGTACCCAGGATACAACGCGTACCCACACACATTGAATGCAATCGGCCGGCCGGGCACACCGATCGGTCCATTGCTGTTCAACGCGTACCTAGGATACAACGTGTACCCGAACACATTGAATGCAATGGGCCGGCCGGGCACACTGATCGGTCCATTGCTGTTCAACGCGTACCCAGGATACAACGCGTACCCGCACACATTGAATGCAATGGGCCGGCCGGGCACAACGATCGGTCCATTGCTGTTCAACGCGTACCTAGGATACAACGCGTACCCGCACACATTGAATGCAATGGGCCGGCCGGGCACACCGATCGGTCCATTGCTGTTCAATGCGTACCTAGGATACAACGCGTACCCGCACACATTGAATGCAATGGGCCGGCCGGGCACACCGATCGGTCCATTGCTGTTCAACGCGTCCCTGTACATGTCACTGGCATATGTCACCATGCCTGTCACAGGTGAACATATGCCAGCCACATATACTTCCCAGGGAGTGAGGGGCACACCTACAACACCACAGCCTGTCCAAACTGTATCCTAAGGCATGTAAGGCTGCATTACCTATTCCGTGTATGGGGGTGAACATGTTGTTCTGTGGGTGTCACTTGGGGCAGCCACCCCCAGGCTGTGCACGTGTTCATGGGGACAGTATCCTTGGTGTTTCGTGTACATGACCACTGTGATGTGCAACTGTTCATATCTGAGCATGTGGCATGGTCACATTTCACGGTGGTGTATGTGTATGTAATGTCACATGCCCCCTGAGTCCCATGTGGGACGGTATGTTTAACCCAGGGTGACCCATTGGCACAATAGTGATGGTCCTCCACAGTCTGTGTGCATGTTGTGTTTACAATGTCTCGGATTTCATGTGCACAATGGGAGACAGTCTCCACATCCACGTTGTTTGTGCATGGACTTTGATGTTGTGCGTGTGTGTGTCACAGATGTCCATGTCTGTCCTGCCGAGGCAACAGGGACCACTACCTGTGGGGGTCATGGTTGTTTTGCTGTGGTGTATACATGATACGCCATGTCATGCCAGTGTCCATGTGGCAATACAGGGTCCCTGGGAATCTACCTGTCGTTGAGCTGTGATGCCTGGGGCACATCTGTCCTCACATGTCACTGTGGGGTGTGTTTGTAACGTGGCAGCAGGAGATGGGAAATGTGACACATCCTCATGATACCCAATGGCACAACCTGGGACTTATTGATGCCACTTGTTGAACTGTGATGTTGGATGTTGGCCATGTATGTGCCATACATGTCCTTACGGAACTGCACACATCATGTACTTGTGCCTCATAATGATGTATCATGTGATATTGAGTGCGTACAATGCCACATATGTGGGGTGAGTGACAATCTTTCTTTCTTCACCTATGCACTGCAGGGCACCAGCTGTCCATAGACCATTCCCTGACCTGGCAACGATGGTGGAACGTGACAGCATCCGACGGTACCGCTTCACCAGGCAGCTGATTGATGATTTGGCAGTGCGCTTGGCACCACACCTGCAACCTGGCCGGCCGTACCCTACAGCGATGACCCCCAAGGTGAAGGTGATGGCAGCCCTACACTTCTTTGCCACCGGTACCTTTCAACACACTGTGGCGACTGCTGGTGGGATGACACAGACCATGTTCAGCCGTGTGCTCCGCGATGTATTGGAGGCTATGTTGATATACCTGAACCAGTACATCTATTTCCCTAGACTCCAACAACTCACTGACGTGAAGAGTGACTTCTATGCCCTGGGGAGGATGCCGCATGTCATTGTCTCCATTGATGGGACACATGTGGCTTTGGTACCACCACAGGCCCAGGAGCAGGCATACAGGAACCGCAAGCACTACCACTCGGTCAATGCACTGGTGGTCTGTCTTGCAGATATGACCATCTCACACGTGTGTGCCCATTTCCCCGGTTCTGCACACGATGCCTACGTGATGAGGAGTAGTCGCATCCCGAGGATGATGTCACAGATGCGGAACCAGCGTGCCTGGCTTGTTGGTGTGTACTGACTTTGTATCATTGTGTGTGTTCTGCAATGTAGTGTTCCACCCTCTTTTCCAACTCAGCTAATGTGCAATTGTCTGTATGTAGGTGACTCCGGATATCCCAACATGCCGTGGTTGCTGACGCCCCTCAGGAACCCTGTGACACCAGCCCAGATGCGCTACAATGAGGCACATGGTCGGACGAGGAGAGTGATTGAGCGGACATTTGGTCTCCTGAAGAGCCGCTTCCGCTGCCTGGACAAGACAGGAGGGTCCCTCCCATATGCCCCAGCAAAGGTGTGCAAGATTGTCATCGTCTGCTGCATGCTACACAACCTGGCAGTGCGGAAGGAGTTGCCTCTCATCCTGGATGACGATGACCAACGTCCGCCACCTGTGGAGGATCCTGGCCTGGACCACGATGCCAGTGATGATGATGATGATGATGATGATGATGGTGATGTCCGCACACAGCTCATCACCAACTTCTTCAGCTGAATGTAAGTATCCAGAGATGTCATGTAACTGATGTGAGTTTGCATGATATGTGTTGGTGGTGCTCTGGTGCTGTTTGAGTGTGTCCATGTGCTACATGACTGTATGCGTGTAGCGATGTGTCCTTACAGGTAGTCTGTACTCCCCAACAGTGTTGACATGCTTACTTGGTTCTGGGTGGTTATCTTGTGACATGTATTGGGCATGAGTATTGCAGTTCTGTCCTGTTTTTCAGTTTTTTTGACTGTGTGTCATTTCTGTCCTTCACAGGGTACTTTCAGAGTGGTTTGGTCAACTGTGATCCCCGACACCGTGATTCGACTTCCAGGGTGGTAGCTGTCATGTCCCTACAGGTGATGTGTGCCACACCCATGGACTTCCTTCCTTCTACACTTGTTGACTGTGTGCCCGCTGCCAGGTGGGATTACCTTGCATCTGTAGTGGTTACAACATGTTGCAAATGTGTAATAAACCTGTGCTTCACTTTGTGATGTGCGTTGTCTGTGGTCACACATTTGACTGACATTTGCTTACTGCACCAGTGGGCTAGTTGACTAAGACTGGGAATAGGTGTTGTGTCTGTGCATTGCACCGTATTTCCTGGCAACATCAGTGTAGGCAATGAGTCAGATGGCCTAGGTGTGTATTTGTTGTGTAGCCGTGGTGGTGAGTCTCCCTCATATGTGTCACGTTGCCATGACTCACATGCCTGTGTTGTACTTGCTGTAGCAGTTAGCATGCACAGTGTAATTTCGCTGGTCATCATCTCCATGACAGTAACCACGTTGGAATCACGACAGAGGCAGGTATGGTGTATTAGTGTGTTTATTGTCATACATGTGTGCGAATAGTGCACAGGATGGTGAGTGCTGTACATTTTGATTGCAATCCTAAGTTCCTAGATGAATTGGAAGTCCTGGTAGCAGAAATGTCCTGTATCAAGTCCACAGTCATCTGAGACATTGGTCCAACTTTTACTCCCCATGTCATGTGGGGGGTTGTGTTGCAGTCAACAGGGTGAACAGTTTGCGCACAAAGGTGATTATCCAGAACAGGTGTTGGCTTCCTGGGGGTTGCACATGGCCATCGGCCTCTCAGTTGCCCCTCCTCGGACGACCCCTCTTCTTTGGGGGGGGACCCTCAAGTGCAGGCTGCTGCGGTGCAGGGGACTCTCCGCCAGAGTCATCCTGCCTCCCTGTGGCAGTTGCAGTTGTTTCAGCAGCAGATGTTGTGGGCACACAGGGAGGTGTTGACTGGTTGCTGCTCATCTGGCGGAGGCATTGTAATATGTCCCTATGCATCGCCGTCATCTCTTGCAGTGTGTCCCACTTGGACTCCACGCGGGACATGTGTGAGTCCAAGCGGGCATGATGGGCAGCGTGCTGCTGTTTAATGTCCCTGAGGAGCCCCACTACCTGGCTGAACTCTCCGGTGCTGGACTGGTACGCATCGGCTATGCGTGCCAGTTGTGGGTCATCATGCAGTCCAGACCTCTCTGCGAGCAGCGACCTATGTCTCCCACCCCTCCCACCACCCCTGGCGACACGTGCAGTACCTGAGGTGGCACGCACAGGTGACCCTGGGCCCCCTTGGGGGTTGTTGGTGTCCATAGCCCCACGTTGGGCAGGGGTCCGTGTGCTGTTGGTGGTGCTGGTCCTTGGTCTGTCCGTGTCGGCAGGGGTAGCTTGTGTGTTGTCAGTCGTTGGAGGGGTGGGTGCAGGGGGTGCAGCTGGTGGTCCTGCTGGTGCTGCATGTTGACTCGCTCCGGAGGTGCCAGGTAGGTCTTCGTCATCCGAGGAGGTCAGAGGCTGTTCCACACCAGTGAGCTCCGTTTTCCCTGGATCCTGGGACAGGGACTCCTCAGCGTCTGCTGCTGTGTCCCCATCATCACCTGTTTTTGGGAGACACACACAATGTATGTTATGTTTCTGCAGGCATCAATGGTTGACACATCTGACAGTTGTGACTGTACCTTTGGATGCGTCCCTGTACATTGCATTGCCCTGAGTTGTCACAGTCAGAGGTTGATATTGGTGTAGCACATTGTCCTGCATACTTTGTGCATTTCAATTTGAATGTTGGGGTGTGTACATGGTCTGCATGAGTTGTATTTGGTTGACATCCGGACCTCCTTCTCCCCCCAGCCCAGTTATCCCACCATGAAGCATGCCACACTTGCAGTGGGTTCAGGTTGACTCTCAGGATGTCAGTGAGTGGTGTCCTGCTGTTGGTGGTGCCCAGTTCCCAGCAGGGCCCTGTGCTCCCCACAGCAGTGCCCAGTGTCAGCCATCTTGTCAGTTCTTTTCCACTCCCTGTGATGTGCGCATGGTTCAGGGTGGTGTTGATGGGACAGTTGTGGTGGTGACCAATATCTGTGACTGACACTCCCATCATGCTATTGCCTCCACCCCCCTTCCCAGCGTGCCCATTCTTCCTTCCTTTTGACTCTGCTTCCCTGTGGGGTTGTGTGCCTGTGCTGACAAGATGGCTGACAGTGCAGTGTTGTCCGGGGGTTAGTTTAGCTACAAGTCCCATGTGTGTCCCTGTGCTTCACACAGCATGACCCAGGGTTGTGGTTCTTTGTGGGATATTTGATTGGAGTGTGAGGCAATGCATTCTCCCAGGTGAGTTGTGTGTAGTTTGTGTTAGGGGGGCGTTTGGGTGGAGCTGCTGGTGACTATGGTCAGTGCTGTGAGTCCTCCTTCCCACCCAGCCAGGTATCCCACCATGGAACGTGTTTCCATTGCAGGGAGTGCAAATTGTCTTTCAGGATGTCAGTCAGTGGTGTCCTGCTGTTGGTTGGTGCACAGTTCCCAGCAGGGCCTTGTGCTCCCCACAGCAGTGGCCAGTGTCAGCCATCTTGTCAGTTGTTTTCCACTCCCTGTGAGGTGGGCATGGTTCATGGTGGTGTTGATGTGCGCATTGTGAGGGTGAGCAATATCTGTGACTACCACTCCCATCATGCTATTGCCTCCACCCCCCTTCCCAGCATGCCCATACTTCCTTCCTTTTGAGTGTACTTCACTGTGTGTGGGTGTGACAGCAATGGCAAGATGGCTGACAGTGGTGTCCTGCTGTTGGTTGTTGGCCAGTTCCCAGAATGGCCTTGTGCTCCCCACAACAGCGCAGCATTGTCAGACATCTTTGAAGTGTCTTTTGACTCCCTGTGAGGTGTGCATGCTTGGATGTGTTCTTGCTGGGCCATGTGGGTGGGGGATGTTGGGCTGTGACTACCAATCCCATCATACTTTTGCCTCCACCACCCTTCCCAGCATGCCCATGCTTCCTTCCTTTTGACTCTGCTTCCCTGTGGGGTTGTGTGCCTGTGCTGACAAGATGGCTGACAGTGTTATCCTGGGGTTTGTTTTGCTACAAGTCCCATGTGTGTCCCTGTGCTTCACACAGCATGACCCAGGGTTGTGGTTCTTTGTGGGATATTTGATTGGAGTGTGAGGCAATGCATTCTCCCAGGTGAGTTGTGTGTAGTTTGTGTTAGGGGGGTGTTTGGGTGGAGCTGCTGGTGACTATGGTCAGTGCTGTGACTCCTTCCCACCCAGCCAGGTATCCCACCATGGAACGTGTTTCCATTGCAGGGAGTGCAAGTTGTCTTTCAGGATGTCAGTCAGTGGTGTCCTGATGTTGGTTGGTGCACAGTTCCCAGCAGGGCCTTGTGCTCCCCACAGCAGTAGCCAGTGTCAGCCATCTTGTCAGTTGTTTTCCACTCCCTGTGATGTGGGCATGGTTCATGGTGGTGTTGATGTGCGCATTGTGAGGGTGAGCAATATCTGTGACTACCACTCCCATCATGCTATTGCCTCCACCCCCTTCCCAGCATGCCCATACTTCCTTCCTTTTGAGTGTACTTCACTGTGTGTGGGTGTGACAGCAATGGCAAGATGGCTGACAGTGGTGTCCTGCTGTTGGTTGTTGGCCAGTTCCCAGCATGGCCTTGTGCTCCCCACAACAGAGCACCAGTGTCAGACATCTTTGATGGGGCTTTCCACTCTCTGTGAGGTGTGCATGCTTCAGTGTGAGCTTGCTGGGCCATGTGGGGGGGATGTTGAGCTGTGACTACCACTCCCATCATGCTATTGCCTCCACCCCCCTTCCCAGCATGCCCATACTTCCTTCCTTTTGAGTATACTTCACTGTGTGTGGGTGTGACAGCAATGGCAAGATGGCTGACAGTGGTGTCCTGCTGTTGGTTGGTGCACAGTTCCCAGCAGGGCCTTGTGCTCCCCACAACAGCGCAGCATTGTCAGACATCTTTGAAGTGGCTTTTGACTCCCTGTTTGGTGTGCATGCTTGGGTGTGTTCTTGCTGGGCCATGTGGGTGGGGGATGTTGGGCTGTGACTACCACTCCCATCATGCTTTTGCCTCCACCCCCCTTCCCAGCATGCCCATGCTTCCTTCCTTTTGACTCTGCTTCCCTGTGGGGTTGTGTGCCTGTGCTGACAAGATGGCTGACAGTGTTATCCTGGGGTTTGTTTTGCTACAAGTCCCATGTGTGTCCCTGTGCTTCACACTGCATGACCCAGGGTTGTGGTTCTTTGTGGGATATTTGATTGGTGTGTGAGGCAATGCTTTCTCCCAGGTGAGTTGTGTGTAGTTTGTGTTAGGGGGGTGTGTGGGTGGAGCTGCTGGTGACTATGGTCAGTGCTGTGAGTCCTCCTTCCCACCCAGCCAGATATCCCACCGTGGAACGTGCTTCCATTGCAGGGAGTGCAAGTTGTCTTTCAGGATGTCAGTCAGTGGTGTCCTGCTGTTGGTTGGTGCACAGTTCCCAGCAGGGCCTTGTGCTCCCCACAGCAGTAGCCAGTGTCAGCCATCTTGTCAGTTGTTTTCCACTCCCTGTGATGTGGGCATGTTTCATGGTGGTGTTGATGTGCGCATTGTGATGGTGGGCAATTTCTGTGACTACGACTCCCATGATGCTATTGGCTACACTGACTTGCCCAGCATACACAGTATTCCTTCCTTTCAGTGAGCTTCCCTGTGAGGTGGTGTTGTGGTGGTGGCTACATGTCTGACTGTGTTTGTTGGTTAGATTTGTGCCACTGCCTAGCTCTATTTGTTGTTGGGTTTGTACATGTCATGACACAGTTACATTTCACTATGAGCTGGCATGTATTGTGTTTATCTGGCTGACATACACATTTTGGGATGATCTGTTTTGGTTGGTGTGTATTTGCTAAGGGTGCATGGTTTGACTCTCCCCTTGACAGTGATGTGTGTGTATTGTGGCACAATATTGTGTACATTTGTTGTGTACTCACCAGGCTCTGGGATGTTTTCTAGTCCATAGACGCTCACTGGTGGTAGGATGGCCCGCACCTTCTCCTCCCAGGGCCTGAGGTATACTGGTTTGGCAGGAGGGCCACTGTCGGTGTGTTGGCTCACGATGTAGTCCTTCTTCAACAGCTCCTTGACCCTCCTGCGCACGTCATACCACCTGTTCTGGATGTCTACCTTTGTGCGCAAACATGGTGATTGTGCGTTCACCCTGTCGACGATCCTCTCCCACATCTTGGTTTTCTGCGACATGGGTGTCTGTTGGACCAATGTACCAAACAGCTGTGGCTCTACCCTGAGGATCTCATCTATCAGGACTTCCAATTCACTATCTAGGAACTTGTGATTCTTCTTTGGGGGCATGGTGTTGGGTGGTGCTGGTGTGTGATGTGTGTGTTGGTGTGCAAGTGAGGGTGTGTGAGTGTGTGTTTTGCTGGGTGTATGTGAGGGTGCTATTTGTTGTGGTGCTGCTGGTGTGTGGCTTGTGTGATGGATGAGCTGTGAGTGTGTGTGTGGTTGCTGTCTGTTGGTGTTGAGTGCTGGCAGGTAATTTGAATTTGCAAAGGATCATGGTAGGGATTTGTGTCCTTTATATGGGTGGAGTTGTGGGTGTGTCTTTGTTCCCTGTTTCCCCACCCAGTATTTATTTGCTTTGAAATTGCTTGTTTGGCCTTTTTTTTTTTTTTCCTTGGTTCTTTTTGTGCATGTAGGAGACGTTCTTCTGACCGAGTCGGACCCTCCAGTTGTCTCGTGCGAGCCTCTCAGATTCGTTCACGCTGTGTTTGTGCTGTTTTCTGTGCTGCGTACGCGTCGGTCGCGGGGTTTTGGGTTGCTTCGGCTCGCAGTTTTGTATGCGTGTCGGTCATGCGGCTTGGGCCCCGTGCGACTCGGTCGTGTTTTCCACGTGTTGCATCGTACTTGGCGGGTAGGAGTTCGCGGGTACGTTTCGTTCGGGATTCTTCCTGGTGCGTGTCGGTCGGTTTGTTTCACGTGGTTTTCCGGCCGGATGGCTGTTTTCCGCGCGGTTCGGTCGTTCGGCTTGTGTTCCGTACGCGTCGGTCGTATTTTGCACGCTTCTCATCGTACTTTGCGGGTCGGGCTGCACCGGTACGTGTCGGTCGGTATTTATACCGGCTCCGAGTCGGTCGGTACGTTTTCCGGCCCGAATCGGAATCGGCCCCTAAGTATAGTTCACCAAATCAAATGCACTTGTGAGGTCCACGAAACAAAGATGTAAAACCCCCTCCTTTGCTAGGGTATATTTTCCTATTAATAATTCTAAGTTTAAACACTGCTACACCGTTCCAAAGCCCCTTCTGAACCCATATTGTGCTTCCGTGAGAATATTATTCTCCTTAACCCATACATCCAGCCTTCCCAGAAGAATTCTTCCCATCAGTTTTGAGGTTGAGTCCAGAAGGGAAATTGGACGGTAGCAGTTTGCCTTCCCTCGGTCTCCCTTTTTAAAAATGGGTACAATGATGCTTTCTACCCATGTTGCAGGTAATACTCCTCCTATGGCAGCATTAAAAACCTTCATTAATATAGGAATCCAAAAATCCATGTTACTTTTAAAAACATCAATGGGCACCCCATCCGGGCCTGCCGCTTTCCCACTAGCACTTTTTAAGAGTGCCAATTTAATTTCATCTTGCATGATTGGTACGGAGTTTGCGGCTTTTGTTAGTATAAAATTACTATCTATTACTGTCGTACTTGTAACAGCTAGTGGGTTAAAAATGTGCCCAAAATGTGATATCCAGTCATCTGGAGCTATAACAGTTTCTATTTTCATAGTTGATTTATCCTCAAAGAAGGGGTGATCTATTGTCTGCCAGAATAGAGCTGCATTTCTTGTTTCTGCGGCCTGTATTAAACTTGCCCAGGCTTCCTCACGGATTTCATTTTTTCTGTGATTTAAAATGATCTTATAATCTTTCCTTAAATTACTAACTTTCACGGTATCCCTTGGTTTCACTTTAAGGGCTGTTTTTAAATCCCTATTAATCTTAGAACATTCCCTATTAAACCATCTAGGGTTATTATCGCACACCGTTTTCTTCTTTTTAAGGGTTAAGTCATCTGCTATCTCAGTGGTAATATTACAGAAGGCATTTATGATCCCAGTGTCCGTGGAACAACTATCCATACAGACGTTAATATCCTTTTGTTTTTTCGCTTTTAGATTATTCAAGAACACAGTTGGATCAACTCCTGACCATTTGATGGAAACCCCATTTCTTCCTTGGGGTTTTATATTATTTCCCGACATCTTACCCCTAAGTTGTCTCACCAGGGTAAGCTTCGTCTTCATAATTAATGGATAATGGTCACTGAGCATGTTTTCACTAATAATACGTTTTTCCACTATATCCTTACACTTTATTGACACGATAAAGTGATCAATATTAGATGTTACTCTTCCTCCTACATATGTAGGGATTGGTGAATTGCCCTCTTTACTTTCTGGCTCCAGAATTGCCAGATTATGTTTAAAAATAGTATTATTTATGGACTCTCCGTACATATCATGTGGGAAATGTAGAATTCGATCACCAAAGTCATCACTGTACCCACATTGTTTACCCATATCAATATTACAAATTTCACAGTTAAAATCACCCGCCCAAATAACTATATAATCCCCCGCTAATTTCTTTACAAAAAGCTCGAGGTCTAGCTCTAAATTTTTAATTACCCTTGATCTGGTACTATCGAAAACATTATTGTAAAAATTAATCAAAACAAATGTCTGTTTACTTTCCGAATTTAGTTCAATTAGTTGATAATACTGTGACTTGAGATTAGCTTCCTTCACCATCAGAGGCACAGTACTAGCTATTAATGTAGCTAGTCCTCCTTTTGCTCTTCCCCTTCTAGATGGGGTAGCGTTGGTACAGAATACTTTAAAACCATTAATAAAAAAGTGCTCAGTAGCCCATGTCTCCTGAATCATAATTACAGCGCAGCCTTCTATTGTTTTATGCCATTCATTATTCTTTATCTTATTCTTAATTCCTGCAATATTCCAGGACAAGATATTCACAAACTCTTGGGATTGTGTGTTAATAGAGCTTACCACCACATCTTCCAGTTCCCTTATACAAGCACTATTGACATTATCATTGGATATGTGTATTTCTTGTTGAACCCCATTGGACATCTCTGCGCATATGGTACCGGCTGGCTTAGAGGGGGTGTATTCTAAAGGTCTCTCGGTGTTCTTCCCTAATTTTTCCTTATGTCAGTCAATCTCACTACAGGTCCCGAGTAATTCATATCTATTATAAGTAGGGACCGTTGGAGTAATCTTGTATTGCCTATTACTATTTATTCTTGCATTTATTCTCACATTTTCATGGAATGGCCTATAAAAATACCCTAAGGGGACAGCAGTAATGCATCCAGACCCAATAAAATTTGGTAACATAACATTGTTTACAATGGTATCCATCATAGTCTCTACTAAGTTCCTGCTTCGGAAATTCACCACTACACAATCCCCCACACAATACGTCCTGGTACTTCCTACCCAGCTCACTCTTCTCAGCATTATTATGTTTCGTTGTAAAACGTTTATATCAATATTCATCTTTCCTGTTATCCAGTGTATCACCTGATTTTTCAACTTCTCATAGGTTTCACCAGATTTGTTTTCCAACCTTGGCACATTTTTTAAGATAATAACATATGGTGTAGCCTGAGGTGGTAGGTGGAGGTAGGGAAGTTCATTTAAAATAATTTCCGAGTTCGTATTCCTTGTCAGTTTCTCCATCTCGTCTGTCTCTTTTAATGTCATAGCAGGGGTGTTACATTCACTAGACAGCCCTGGATTTCGAATTTTATTTTTATCAATTTGAATTAATTCCATATTGTCCCTTTTAGGAGACATAGTGGTTGACTTGGTGGATGCTGATCCTGTTTTCTTTTGTATTGTGGTTGTAGTATAACACTCTCCATTTTCCCTCATTATTGGGTTGCCACTCACGATGGGCAGCCTCAAGTCCTTAGGAGGTGTTAATCCTGTCACTAGGTCTGTTAAAAAGGTTACATCTTTTTGTATTAGTTTTATCTCTGACATAACTCGGCGCTCAATACTATCCAATTTCGAAAGGATTCTTTTAAACAATGTCTCGAGGTTACATGCTCCTTGTACACTTTCTGGGAGACTACTTTCTCCTTTTAGCGTTCCAACGGGCTTAGCCATTTTCTTTGTCTTCTGCTTTGCACCAGGAACTACACCCTTATTCTCACTTAAACCTGTCTTTGGTTTTGGTAGTTGCTTTACTTTTTTTGCAGGCGGGGAGGCAAAATCTGTATTATTGGATAGAACTGATATCTCTAATGTGGAAGTTAAAATACACGGATTATGCGTGTTCAAGACTATGTCCTTTTCAGCTACAGGCCCCACCACTACCTCTGGCCCCTTGCTGACTTGGCTGCCCTCAGGTGTCGATCCCATCAGAGCGGCGTCCAGTGCAGTCATAGTTGCGGTCAATTGTTCCTTTACCAGCACAATCTCGTCATCAATCATTCCCACTGCTGATTTTAAATATTTCGTAATGGGTGTGTTCTCTGGTCGTCGCTTCCCCGTAATTTGCGATTGCTTCCTCTTTCCCATTTTCCCGCTTGGTCAGAAATGGCGTTAATAAAGTTGATAAAAAAGTCACCTTACCGGGTTATTACTTTCGCTCTCTGCGACACATCAACGAGGGATGACCCAGCCCTGCCTCCGCCTGTCGCCGACGGGCACAGATGGGCCCGCCCTTGGCCCGGGCTTAGCCCGGGCTTTGCCCGGGCACGCCAGCGCTCCGGGAGCGGCAAGGGGGGCTGGGACCGGTAGTCCTGGTCCTCCTCTTTCCCCCAAAGACTGCAGGCACGGTGCTGGTGAGACAGGCTTCCCGCGCTGCGGGAGCCCGCGGTCCGCTTTAAGCGCCTCCAGGCGTGAACAGAGTGATGTAGGCGGCGACGGCCGCAATGGGGGCTGGGACCGGTAGTCCTGGTCCTCCTCTTTCCCCCAAAGACTGCAGGCACGGTGCTGGTGAGACGGGCTTCCAATATGGATCAATCATAACTTTCTCATCGTCTTTCCAGTTCGCGATTTACCCCGGAAGTCTTGGGACTTCAGGTTGCCTGGCCTTCACGTCACTCCCGGCAAGAACTTGGCACTAGAAGGCAAACACAAGATTACTCATAGTCTGGTGGGCAGTCGAGTTTGGCGGTCCTGGAGTGGGGTGCTGCCCTCTCCTGGACTTCTTTGGTCTGCTTGACAACAGACATCACCTGATGGTGATCGTTGATGAATATTCCCTTTTTCCATTGATTGAAGATCTCTCATCCATCATTCAAGAACATGTCATTGAGAGATTAGACGGCATCTTCACGACCTGGGGTTTTTCTGCGATTATAAAGTCTGACAATGGCCCACCTTTCAACAGTCCAGAATTCAAAGACTTTCTCAGTGATCTTAATGTGAAGCATCAGAAGAGCACCCCTCTGTGGCCACTGTCCAATGACCTTGTTGAATGTTTTATGAGTACTCTAAAGAAAGCTGTCCAGTGTGCTGTACTAGAAAAGCTCGACCTTAAAGCTGTTTTAAATTCCACTCTTCGAGCTTACTGCTTGACCCCTCACTTGACCACAGGTGAAAGCCCTGCAACCTCCATGTTCGGGAGAGCTATGACAACCAAGTTACCTCAATGGACCAACAGAAGAGCAAATACCGAGGAAGAGACACGCATGAAGGAAAATGAAAGGCTATGCAGACAAACGTCGACATGCAAAAGATGTCATCTTCATTAGAGGAGATTGAGTTCTTGTTTGTCAGCAGAGAAAATGAAAGTCTGATGCTCCTTTTGTTGTTGAGCATTTCATTTTGTGACCAGCAAAGGACATAGGGTGACCGCCCAGTATCCCGGGAGGGCCATTACGCGAGATTCCTTGCATTTTCCATGTGTTGCTCATCGCTCATCAGGTGCTGATGTCATAGTAGAGACTGGATCTGAAAGGACAAGTGAAGAACCCCTGACTGCTGCTGTTTCTCCATCACCAACGCCTGTCATGGGCATTTCTACTGCCTGTCCCCAGTATCCGAAGACACAGTTGTGACGTGATCCAAGCACCTCGAAGCCTTATTTAAGAGCTCTAAATGTATATATTTGTAAAAAATAATATTTTTTTATTTAACAAAGAGGGAGAGGTAGTGTTGTGTGAGTACGTATTGAGGGAACCTTTGTGGCTCCTGATAGACTCCGTAGAACCGTGATGTAAGCATTAGTGAATTGAATGCAGGTTTAGAATGTTGAGTTTGTGGTTACACGCACAAAAATAAAGATGTGTTATAGTAAGCTCCGTGTGTGGTGTAGATATTGGCGAGTACACCGGGTGGGGAGGACGCGACACCATGTACTAATCAGCGGCATTGGTTAGCACCTGGAAACCAGCAGCTGGCATAAAACAGTTGACAAATAACTTGACAGGCCACTATTCTTAATTCCCTGTGATTTCACTGCAGCTGACATCAGCGTGGTCCTGCAGCGAACATTTTCCCATAAGTGGTGACAAATCTCCTCCGATTAGCTAAATTATTCATGCTAGCGGTAGCCATTTTTTTTCTTAGTAGGGCACTGCAGCGCAGCTGGTCTGCAATAGCTGGAATTACTCCGTCAAAGGAGAAGAGGATGATGGCTGCCCAGATGTGCTCCTTCCGTTCAGCAAGCTGGTGAGAAAGGAGAGGGAATGCTGCTGTTTGCTTCATTCAGCTGGAGGGATCTTCGTGCTGGAAAACATGGACTGGGACACGTCCAGCCAGGCAGGGGCAAATGACAGTGGAGTGCACGGTCATAAAAGGAGGGAAAGATGTAAACCAAATAGAGCTGCCTCATTCATCTCAGTTTGAAAATATTTTTTCACTTCGGAGATCTGCATATATAGCGCTTGTTTATCACCTTGTACAGCTTCAAAGGCCAGAATGAAGTCTGTAACATGTGTGGAATGAGTTTGTGTTGTGCGCACTCAATAACCGGTTAGCCAAATGCCATCATGCCTTCTAAAACAATATGAAAAAATGTCTGATTTTACGGGCACTCACACTAGGCCATGGGACTATGCATGGAGATTTTTGAAAATTGTAGATTTCCATGAGGCCAAGCGCCAGGATATTCTCTTGGGTGATTAGTGCGCTATACAAATCAACATAACATAACATGCGCCGATGAGCATACCCTTGCACGATAGTACAATGGTGTGTGCGGTCTGTCAACCATAGGTTTTATACTGGAAGGGGACCCTTCCAGTACAAGAACTATGATTTTATACGTGTCCCATTTTGTATATGTGCTGCACAATGCAGCTCAGATGCAAAGTGGGAAGAAGGTGTAGACTTTTAAAAGTTGCTCCAGTGTTACGCCTGCTTGGACGTGGTGTAATTTTTTTCCTGCACATACCCAACTACAAATATTTGTAGACAGGGACTCGTATCAAAACCCATGGGTGGTCGCATGGCAACACACATGTACCACTCATGGTACCCTCACTTTAAGCAAAGTAGCGCAAAGTAAAGCATAGCACTACTTTGCGTTACTATAGGCAACTTTCCAATGCAAATACTGATTTGCATTGGAAAGTAAATACAAGCACAACAAGTTGTGCTGGATTTGGTCACTTTTGTGATGCACTATTGGTGCAAAGTTTCAGTAAATCTGGGCCTGGGGCCCTCATTTGTGAAAGCTTTGCATGAGGGTTTGCGTCAGACAAAGCAGTGCAAAACACAGCGTTAATTTACTAACCATTTTAAAAGCCCCTTGCATAGCACTAACTTGTGTTGCGTCACACGCACACATACAACCTTTAGAAACTATGGGCGATATGTACAAGGAAGTGGCGGAGAGAGGCATTAGCCTTCCTGGCTTAACGCCTCTCTCTGCCACTTCTGAAACGCAAGGCTGTACCATATTTACAAGAATGTGGTGTGGCCTTGCGTTTGCCCCTGCGATGGCACTAAGTTTAGCAACTTAGCGCCAACGCAGGCACCCTTGCACCATAGTGCAAGGGTGTCTGCGTGCAGGGGAGGATTGTTTATGTGCAGGAAGGTCCCCCTTCCTGCACATAAACAATCCTAAAATGCCATTTTGTCACTGTCATGTGTGCTGCTTCGTGCAGCACACATGAAAGTCACAAAATTTCATTTTTTTTAAAGGATTGTTTATGTACCCGAAGGGACACCTTCGGTACATAAACAATCAATGGCATTTTGCTTTTTCCATGTGTGCTGCACAAGGCAGCACACATGGAAAAAGCAAAAACGAGGAGAAATGATGCATTTCTCCTCGTTTCGCCAAGTTAAGATCAGGTTTTCCCTGGTCTTAATTTTGGTGCTGCCTCCTGTGCACGCCCACCTTGTACATAGGGGGCAGCGTCAAAATGAATGTGTGTTGGGGTGGAACGCCCACCGCAACACCCACTGCCCACCCCTTTCACGCTAACCAGAGCGTGAAAGGGGGCCTTATTTACAAGGCAGAATTAAGCCACATTAAGTGGCTTAATGCTGCCTTGTAAATAAGGCGCAGCCCCTATCGCCACCACAACGTCGATATAAGTGGCGTTAGGTGGTGATAGGGGCTTGTACATATGCCCCTATGAGTGAATAATGGAGAGGTGAATAAAAATGATTTTTCAGGCGGGGTTGTAGGAGACTGATTATTATGATTTCTCAACTGATATATACGGCATGGTGTCTACCTACTACCTACTCTCTCACGAAAAAACATTTTCAGATAAATCCTCCAAAGCAGACACTACTGTGCATGGGTCATGTAGTGCTTTGAAGGCGATTGTGCATCAGGTCAGTCATTATTTTCGATGTTCAGAGATGATCCCCTGCTCTGTCAAAGCAGCCAGGAAATGTGGCAACAGAGGCGCAGCTGCTATGAGTGCAGCAGGTGCTGTGGTACCGGGACCCAGAGCCCTGAGAGGCTCATTAAAGCCTGACAATTGCTGTATCTTACTATTCCAACAGTGGTCAAAGACTTTCTTAACTTGCACGAGGGTCCATGGCATAGTTGCTATGCTACTGAGTGGCAGAGTAAAAAGCAGGAGGTGTTTTTGTAAAAACTTACGAATTTAAGGGCCCCTTTCATAACCTCTTTGGCTCGAGTGCTCCTCTGATGTTTCTACTGAGCAGCAAATGTAAAAACAAAAATATTCAAAACATAAGTTTTCACAAAGGTGCCATTACAGTGGGCAAAAGCCACAAACAGGTATATTACAAATGCGCCCTGTTATAAAAATATTTCAGGCGGGTGGCAGACATTAGTAAGTTTATAGGGTGGTCTTTGAAGCATCTGATTTGATTATTTGTAACTTGGAGGGCACGGCGCTGTGCATTGAATCGCTCCTCAGTGCTGCCTGCTTCCCAGGTGGGTGTGGATGGGCACCTGGTGGGTGGTCAGAGGCTTACCTCAACAGATGTGATATCATCAGAGCTTTCCAGAACATTGAGCAGGGATTCGGATGACTGGATGTGGTTGGGGAGTTCATTTCACCAGTGGGAGGCAAGACAGAGGCGCTGGTGTCCCTCCTGCCCACATATTTCTACCAGTGGATGGTGAGTATCTGCATTATGCCTGCAGAGGTCAATGAACGCTGTCTGTAAGGAACAAGTAAGGCACTTTTCTTAGGTACAGAGCCACAGCTCCAATGACGATTATACCTGGGAGGCAAATGAGGAAAGGGGATGAATAACTCGGCAGTTAAAACTGGAACAAACCCAGGGGCACAGAATTGTATAGATTTGTACATTTGTTCAGATGTTTTTTTAAATTCTGAAAGATACTACCATACTTCACATATCAGATAGCTAAAACAAAATAAAGGAGATTAAGTCTACAGTGCTTCAATGAACATCAGCACTGGGGGCCTCATTTATGAAAACTGCTGCATCGCTGCGCGAAAACAGCGATGCAACAGTTTTCACTGCGCCCTACTTGCGATAGAATGGATCCACCATATTTAATGTATGGCACTCTATGTCGCAAGGAGTTACAGATACGTCAGTATTTCTGACGTATCTGTAGGCGCAGTAAGGACTTATTGCTGCAGTGTGTCGCAAAAGTGAGACAACTCCAGCAATGGGGCATTACACATGGGCAAGTCCCATGTTAAATGTGCCTGCGCCAGTCTTACGCCTGCTGTGAGGCAGGCGTAAGATTTTTACGCAGTGGTCTCCTAGGAATGGCGCAGCGAAATCCCATAGATTTCACTGCGCCACTTCGACGAGGCTTTTTGCGAGGGAACGCCCACCCTGCATACTTTATACCTGACACAGGTATAATGTAGCACAGAGCTTTACAAAGTGACGCATCTGCTTAGATGGATCACTTTGTAAACAGGGCGCAACATGGTGCATTTTTTATGCCGCCAGTGCGGCACAAAAAGTGATGCAATTGCGGCATAAAAGTGTCGCAAAGCCTCATAAATAAGGCCCAAAATGCTGAGGTATGAAAGGTAAGTAACCATGTCAGGAGTAAGGACAAAATATTATAACCAAACCAACTGCCCAAGTACTCACAAGAGTGTGGAAAATTACGATGTAAGTGTACTTTTCGAGAAGGCAGCATAAAAGCTCCCTGGAAGAGCCAAACATATTCTGGGTAACATGAGTACCAGTTCACTGTGTTTCACATATAGATTGGGTGGAGGGTAGCTTCCGTTGGTGCAGAAGGTGAAGTGGCACCGAGGGTCGGAGGTCTGATGGGCCCTTAACTCTTATTATTGCTCTGTTATATAATTCAATCACCAGACATGGGGCTCATTGCTTTCCTTGCAATAGGGCCAATGACACACTGGCTATGCTACTGAAACAGATTGACACATTAAAAAAATTCAAAGTTTTGAGTTCATATATCCGAAAGGTTTTTTTAGTCTTCACCAACATACTTTGGATCAGAATTATCAAAACTTTATGCCGTTGCTGTGTAATAAAAACGTGTTTTGTATTGTAAAGTAGTCCTAAAGTAAAATAAAGTAGTGCTATGTGCTGCTTTTGCACTTCTTTGCATCAAGGGGGCGTTTGGGTGTTCTCATGCGATCACTCACAGACTTTTATGCCCTATTGTAAGAAAATTTCTCTTCCTCCATGATCACCCCCTTAGAACCTTACCAAGTATTCTGCAAGAATAACCAGAGGAAACCACGAGACCGCTGCTGAGCTGAATCCACCACCATCGAACTGCTGGTCGTACTTAACTTGCTGGTTCACCCCGCTGAAAGGATCTTATCTTCTAGACACGTTTTTACGTCTGAACATAGAGGACTTTACCAGGACCAAAGCTTAGAAGCATCCCTCTGACAACACCTTTCTAGGCCTGATCTTCAGACTTCGACTGATCAAGATTTTTCCCACTTTCAACGTCAAGAGCCTTGAACTTCATTCCGGAGCCGAGGCTTCAACTGAGGTCTTGAGCTTCAGCTGCCCACCATCAAATAGTCCTTCAAATCCAGCTTCCACCCTGACCTACCAGGACCTCATAAATCCAAAGTTTCTCCTGAAAAATGACTAAGTTAGAAAGTAAACTTTCAACTAGGATGAACCTGGTCCCTGTGTCTGACATGTGCTCCAAAGGGATCAGCATTAACTTTTGACTTTGACCCTGTCTACCATGACCAGATACCAACGTTTTGCACTTTGCACTTTTTTGCACAATAAACATTTAAAACTTTGAAAAGTCTTATCTCTAGTTCTCTGCATCAGATTTGTGCCATATTGGTGTATATTTGTTCATTGAAACATCATCTATTTTTATGGGTTACTAATTTCGTAACTGTTTAGATACTGATAAATGCTACACATTTCTCCTAGGTTAAGCCTGTCTGCACTGTGCTACCGCTACCAAGGATTGAGCTCAGGTTTAAATTATTGAGACCTAACTAAACCTAATAAGGAATAGTGCTAATATTACTTGAAGAGGACTGACATCCAGTTCAACTACTATTACACTTCCTCACACCTGTCTACTAACGTTGGTAGACTGGGCGCTGTGCAAACATTTACACCTCCTCATGGTAAGTTTCAAAACACACACACAACCACAAACACACACACACATAAACACACACATGCACACACATTCCCCCGACCACCAGATATATCATGGACAGTAACAGTTGAACATCTTTCATGCAACAAACTACTCCAATACAGCACAGCAGCATCATCTCAAGATTCTCCTTTGCACAGAACAGTCACAGTGCAATAGCCTGCAGTTGTGAATGCCACCCTTACGCACAAACACACATGCATACACACACATACATGCACACATGCATGCTTGCAAATATGCAACGGGCACTGCATGGGTAGTAGCGGGTGAAACTTACCTTGGACAGTAGCAATAGCTTAATTTGCCATGTTTTGCCTTACTTCTACCTCTGTCTCAGCTCATTTGGGCTCAACAGTTAAGTGTGTGATATACTGTGAGTTCACCTGGCATATTATGAGAGGATGATGGGGTTTGAAGCTTAGTTCATGAGTTTCCAAGAAGGTTGGTTGCCACATTTGCAGGCTGGCAAACATGGGATGGTGAAGGAGGGCGACACATTGCTCTTACTGTTGCTTCTGTGAGCTGTTGCCAGGGAGTATGATTTTAGGTGATTAGTGGTTTCCTTAAGCTGAGGCATATTTAGGTACCTCGTGTGTTTGAATTATCTTGGAGGATCTTCGGAAGGTATAAACAAAAAAAACACTCTCCAAACACCCCAGAGTATTCTTCTATATAAACAATATTCAAACTAGTCCCTTTGTTTGTTTTAAACTAAAGGGGCGTTCCCCAATGGTGGGAGTTCTAAAAAGGGGTGAATCGCAGAAAAGGTGAACCACTGAAGAAACTGGCACAAAAGGGTGACAGTCACTGATGTAACAATAAGGGAGAACCAATGAACGTAAAACAGGAAATGCCTCATGTAAACCATTACCATCAGCCTGTTGAAAGGTGCTACTGACTGGCTATTGCCTCATCACTTGCACTTTCCCAAATATGCAGGAAAGAGGGTGCCTCCATTGAGCCTACCTTAGGGGGAGGCCAATGGCATAAGCGCACAACATCTAATACATTAGTGCCTGCATAAAAAGAAAAACAGAAACAAAAGTAAAGAAGATCCTCAAGTTTATGAGAGTTCTAACATCACTCTCTAAATCACAGATGACCCTCTTAATCATAAAAATGTGTCCCGGATGCCCCAAGAAACATGTAGTTAGTAGTGTGTTCGGCACATGGTTAAAAACACTCAGACAGGCTCAGACCATAAAGTGACAAATGGCCAAAACTTTGATATTTGGAAGGGCCTGCCGGTTATCCATTGTGGAAATCTAACTCAGCCTGAGGGGGCTGAGGCAACCATTGCTAAACTTTGTCCCCCAAAACAGTTGCAAGACTGGTGAACATAGAAAGATTTTATATGCTTCACTAGCAATTTGCTAATGTAGTGGGTTTCGGAGGTGTAATATAATTCCACTTAAAATATTATGGCCACATTGCTGATAAAAACACACACTACTATAGTTGCCCATATGTATATATGAATCTGGTGAAGTCCACTTGCAAGTGACCACTGGTAAGAAGGTTGCTTAGCCTAAAAACTAGCAGGTTTTATCCCTTGAAGCTTGAACCAATCTAAGTGTTACCACCTGTTGGTCAAAAATGTTCTCCTCAATAGAGAAGAAAAGAATGGCCGACATTTTGCAGCCCCTATTATATAGCCTATCTGGTCTAGAACTTTCTTTAGGGCGTGATAATATTAATTGCCCCAGTTTTGTGTACATTCACTAGATGTGGCTTGTACATATAGCATGCAATGCTAAAATCACATTCAAGGAGAGATTAATCACTCGCCTCAATGTAGGATCACTGTTCCCCAATTGGGATAATGGCCCTGCTACACGGGGAGTGGGGGAGCATGCCCCTGTAGTCACACAGTCCTTAAGGGTAGCATGCCTCACCAACACCTAAATCCGTGCCCACACAAGCTGTGAGAGTTCAGGTATGAATTTAGGTGTTGGTGAGGCATGCTACCCTTGAGGACCCTGAAGAAAGCCCTGGACCAGATAGGCTGTAGAATAGGGGCTGAAACATATCAGCGATTATTTTAGGGCCATAGGACCATTTTATCCTAAGAACCCCACTAAAAGGTCATTGTTTTTAACCCGTACCCACTCATACCTTCAATAAAGGGATAACCAGGTGTGTTTTAGGTATGTTAATTCGTTTATAGTCTATCCGGTAGAAACAATATCAAAAAGAGCTTCCTGGAATATGGTTGAGCCCATACTGGCTTTTAGAGGTAACGGTGGACCTGATGATGAACCATGTCATTATTAGAGTGGGTGAGGATCATACTGAAAAAAAAAAAAAAGATTCCCCTGGCTTCACTAAACTCTGACCAGGTTCCCAAGCGGGATAGGAAATTCTCTTGTAGGACAAGGGATACTCCATTTGTTGTTGAGCTACAACCATGCATTGAGGATCGGTGGAGCTACTGCACACATCCCAAGCTACCTCCCATGTAGCATACCTGGCCTATAGCTTCCTCAAATCCCATACATAGACAACATCCCCCCCATGCATTGAAAAGGATCTGAGCCAAATATAGAACAAACATTGGAAAAGCCAACAGATCTGCATTTAAATTGCTAATTTATGCAGCTTAAGCACATTAAAGGCAGGCAAATAAATCAAAGGCCAACTGTATTGAGGCTTCCTTGCCTTCAGTACAATCCTATTTTTGTTTCTATCTCAAATAAAGGTCAGATGGCAAGGGTGCCTTTATTACAGCACTACTTGAGGTTCAATGATGTAAAAATAAAAAAGGACTATAATGAAGGAACTGTTCACAGTATGCTGCACTTTAAGAAAATGTTAGAGGTAGGTGCCTTTGTCCAAATAGGGACCCTTGCTTCTAGTCAGGGTAAGGGGGATACACACTTTACATAACCCCCTGCTCACCCTCTGAGTAGCTTGGCACAAGCAGACAGGCTTATCCCAAAAGCAATGTGTAAAATATTTGTTCTCAAATCACACAGTAATACAGTGACAAATGGAGACCACACCAGTTTAGAAAAACAAAGTGTCTTTATCTAAACTCAACAAGACCAAATTGACAAAAATCCAACATACAGGTAATAAGCTATGACTTTAGAACAGTTATTGCAAACCTAAAGCTTGTAGAAAACAAATAGCTCCACCCAGGGCTATTGCAAAGTCGTGACAGCAATAAATCCAAAGTACGGTGCTGACCGCGAGGAGCGCAGCGTCGGGCACAGAGTCACATGGACCCCCAAACAAACAGTACCTTGGAAATGAAGTCTATGATGATGCACGAGGTCGAGGCCAGCTCCCTGGCTACCACGGGGGAGTCGAGGTGTCGTGTCCGCGAGGAGGCGACGTGTTGAGTACAGGACTGGGGAAGACGGGTGCGTTGGCGGTGAGGTGCCGCTTCTGGTGACGATTCGAAGTCGGTGAGTTCGTGGAGTCACCCTCAGCAGTTATCGGCACCTTCATAACAGAATGCAGGTGGTGACAGAGTTGGTGTGAGCGCTGGCGTCGGGAATGCCGATAACTGCAGGCGTCGAAGGGCCTCAAAGGGTGTCGGAGCTGCGATGTAGGCCGGGTGGTCCGTTGTGCACTTCACGAGCGGTGCCCCTTGCCTCGGTACAGGTCGCAGTGTCACAGCGGCGTCACTGACGGCATCGGAGACAGGTTTTCTTACTTCTCTTAGGTTTCTTCCAGCTCCCAACAGCAGGAACAACCTCCAGGGGCCAAAGCTGGAATAGGCACCTTCTGGCAGGTCAGAAATCTCAGCAGTAGAGTTCAGAGGAGCTGGGGGTGAAGTATTTGTGTCCCTGAGACTTCAGAACAGGAGGCCAGCACACTCAGGCCTGTGGAGATTCTTCTTCGAGCAGGTTCACAGCAAAGGTCCAGTCTTTGTCCTTTCTTTGGCAGGCCAACCCCACACAGCACACAGCAAAAGGGCAGTACTCCTCCATACAGCTCTTCAGCTCTTCTCCTCGGCAACGGTTCCTCTTGAGTCCAGAAGTGAACTAAAGTTCTGGGGTTTAACGTCTACTACTTATACCCCATTTTGTCTTTGTTCTCTTTGTGCAAGGGTCTCTGAGCCCAGTCTAAACCAGTTCTGTCCTCACTGGTGAAGTATAACCACAGGGGGTGGAGCCAGCATTGTGCAAGGGAGACAGGCCCTATTCAGGTGCAAGGAAATCTCCTCCCTCTACTCTAAATGCAGCCAAGCCCTATTCAGCTAAGCTCTGTGTCATCCAGGAAGGGCCAGGCACACCTCAACCCCCCCCCCCCAGTGGCTGTCTACAGTGAATGCACATCCCCAGCCCCTGTCACTCCAAAACCAGACAGTCAATCCACAGAGGCAGAGGCACACAGAATGGTTAAACATGGTTCTAAAAGTGGCATTTTCAAACACACAATTTACAAACCATAAGGTGTGTTATTAAATTCTGAGTTCAGAGAGCCTAAACTTTATTTCTCTATCTTGTCACAATGGGAAGTTATGCTTGTAAGATGTTAGAAAGGATCTCCCATTCTATCCTATGGGACAGATAGCCTTTCAATAGTGAAAAACGAAATTGGCAGTATTTCACTATCACGACATGTCACACACATCAATACATGTGCTGCCTTTTAGATACACTGCACCCTGCCCATGGGGGTACCTTGGGCCTACCATAGGGGTGCCTTACATGCAAGAAAAGGGAAGTTTAGGGTCTGGCAAGTGGGTGCACTTTAAAACTGCACGCAGACACTGTAATGGCAGGTCTGAGATACCTTTTCAGGGCTACTCATGTGGGTGGCACAATCAGAGCTGCAGGCCCATTAGTAGCATTTGATTTACAGGCCCTGGCACACTCAGTGCACTTTACTAGGGACTATCCAGTAAATCAAATATGCCAATCAGGGAGAACCAATTGTAATAACAATTTACACAGGGAGCACTTGCACTTTGGCACTGATCAACAGTGGCAAAGTGCCCAAAGCATCTAAGCCAGCAAAAACGAAATCCAGCACAGCATCAAAAATACAGGAGGTTGAGGCAAAATGTCTGGGGAAACCATGCCAAAGATACCAAGTCTAACACGTGTCCCCTCCAGCTGAAAGGTGGGGAGAACTACCCACCCTCTTGGGAGTCCTCATCACTACGGTGGAAGAATCTGGACAGACCATCAGCATTGGCACATTCTGTACCAGGGCTGTGTTCCACGGTAAAGTCCATTCCCTGTAGGGAGATGGACCACCTCAACAGTTTGGGGTTCTCACCCCTCATTTGCATCAACCATCTCAGGGGCCTATGATCTGTCTGAACCCGGAAGTGAGTCCCAAACAAGTAGGGTCTTAGCTTCTTCAGCGTCCAGACCACAGCAAAAGCTTCTCTTTCAATTGCACTCCACCCCTGTTCCCTGGGAAGTAGCCTTCTACTAATGAAAGCTGCTGGTTGGTCCAAGCCCTCATCGTTCAACTGTGAGAGTATTGCTTCCACACCATGCTCTGAAGCATCTGACTGCACAACAAATTCTTGGGAGAAGTTGAGTGCCTTGAGCACGAGCGCCGTGCACATGGCAGATTTCAGGGTATCAAAAGCAGTCTGACAGGCATCGGTCCAGATCACTTTCCTTGGCTGCTTCCTCGAAGTCAGCTTTGTCAATGGGGCAACAATGGTGCCATATCCCTTGACAAACCGTCTGTAGTACCCGGTGAGACCTAAAAAGGCTCTCACCTCTGTGTTGATCATGGGGGGCTCCCAAGCCAGAATAGTGTTGATCTTAGGCTATGTGGGCATGACTTGGCTGCTTTCTACCTGGTGACCTAAGTACACCACAGGTCCCTGTCCTATCTGGCACTTACTGGCCTTGATAGTGGGGCCTGACTTCTGCAGAACCTTCAACACTTCGCTGAAGTGTTGCAAGTGTTCCTGCCAGCTGGAGCTGAACACAGCAATGTCATCCAGGTAGGTGGCGCTGAATTCCTCCAGCCCGGACAGTACCTGGTTGACCAGTCTCTGGAATGCGACGGGGGCGTTCTTCAACCCAAAGGGCATAACACAGAATTGGTAGTGCCCCTCTGGCGTTAAAAAAGCAGACCTCTCTCTTACCCCATCAGTCAAGGCAATCTGCCAGTACCCAGATGTTAGATCAAATGTACTAAGGTACCAGGCAGCTCCCAACCGATCAATGAGCTCATCAGCTCTGGGGATGGGGTGCGCGTCAGTCCTGGTGATAGCATTGAGCCCACGGTTGTCCACACAGAACCGGAGTTCGGAAGTGGCACTGGGTGCAGCAGCTTTTGGAACCAAGATCACTGGGCTAGCCCAGGGGCTGCTGGAGGGCTCTATCACCCCTAGTGCCAACATCTTGGAAATCTCTTCCTTAATGCTGGCCCTGACTTTGTCAGTTACTCTGTAAATTTTATGTTTTACAGGTAAACTGTCCCCAGTGTCCACATCATGGACACACCAATTGGTGATTCCTGGAGTCAGGGAGAACAGGGAGGCGAACGGTCCCAATACCTGGTGACAGTCCCTCTGCTGCTCTGGGGTCAGGGTGGGAGAGAGATTCACTCCATCCACTGACCCATCATGTTCCTTGGCTGACAGTAGGTCAGGAAGAGGCTCACTCTCCTCTTCCATTCCATCATCTGTTGCCAGGAGTATTGTCACTTCAAACCTCTCAAAGTGAGGTTTGAGGCGGTTCAAGTGCAGGACCCTCAAGGGGTTCCTGGGAGTCTGCAAGTTGACCAAGTAGGTCACTTCACTCTTGCACTCCACCACCTCAAATGGACCAGTCCATTTGTCTTGGATCGCACAAGGCTCCACTGGTGCCATCACCCACACTTTTTGGCAAGGCTGAAACTCAACTAGAGTGGTATTCTGGTTGTACCAACGTTTCATCTCTTCCTGGCTGGCTTCCAGGTTCACCTGAGCGATTTTTCTGAAGCGTAGAGTCTGCTTCCTGAAGGCCAGCATGTAGCTGAACACATCTTGGGGGGTCTTACCAGGAGTTTTCTCCCAGCCCTCCTTCACCAGACTCGGAGATCCTCTCACAGGGTGCCTATACAGTAATTCAAAGGGACTGAACCCTAAGGACATTTGCGGTGCCTCCCTATAGGCAAACAAGAGGAATGGTAGGAAGACATCCCACTTACGTCTTATGGGTTCTGCAAGGCCCTTTATCATGCCTTTCAGGGTTCGATTGAATCTCTCAACCAACCCATTTCCTTGGGAATGGTAAGGAGTGGTGAATTTGTACATTGCACAGCACTCCTCCCACAATTACTTCATATACCTAGATATGAAGTTGGTACCACGGTCAGAGACCACCTCTATGGGGAACCCCACACAGGAAAAGATCCCCATCAATGCACAGCTTACCACAGGGGCCGTGATTGTCCTGAGAGGGACAGCTTACTGGTACCGGGTGGCATGGTCCACCAAGATCAAGAAAAATGTGTTCCTAAGGCTGTCTTGGGTTCCAGTGGCCCCACAATGTCGATGCCTACCCGTTCGGATGTGTCACTCTTGACAACAGAGCGCTGCTCCCCCGCCTCTCCGACTCACCGATGATTCGTAGTCAGATTCTGGATCTATTGCCTAACCGAGCAGCACCACCTCCATTGTACTGCCAAACTGCAGACTTACTGATTTGAACCTGGAACAGTTAATCTCACTGGTATCTATGTCGTCAATGTTTTCATGATTCCCCTCCAGTGAGAGACTTAATCCTTACATTTATATTGGAATATTTCACATTTATTGCAACATGTTGCTAACAAATTGGGTCAGACGGAGTTAAAGGCACTGTGGCTCAGGTTCCCCATGGTTTTTATTTTCCTTGAGCTATAGGGGCTAGAGTACTGGCTCCAGAGGCTGGTCACCCCCTACCACCCTTTACCTGGTTCTATTCACTCCCCCCAGCTGGAACACTCATATGAGGTTCTGCTAGGAGAGTTTAACAGAATGGGTCTATTACTTCAATGTTTGGGTAACCGCCGGTTGATGCTTACCCTGGAAGAGGAGTTGGGGATTATGTTTCAATTGTTTCTGTAGGGCACACGTCACACTATTCATAGGCACAGGGCGGTACGCAGGCCCCATTTATTCACTGCTCCATGGCAAACCTACAAGTACTCACTTGGAATGTACAGGTAATGGGGACAGCGCGTAAGCGGCTTCTAGTTCAGCAATATTTGTGCAGGTGCACAACCCACATAGCATTCCTACAGGAGACACACGTGGCGGTAGGCGAAAATTCCAAGAAATGGCTGGGGAATGCTTTAGCACCACGTACTCTGGGTTTACTTGCAGGGTGCTCATATGGATACACCCAGTGGTCCACTTCAAACCAATAGCAGTGGAGACCGATCCCGAGGGGTGCTATGTATTTGTGGAGGGGCAATTAGATGGGCAACCGCTGCTGTAGGGTAGTATTTATGTGCCGAACTTAGTGCAACAGACCTTTTTATCCCGTCTTACTGTCCTCCTTGCAAAGTGGGAGCATATTCCATGGCTTGTTGGAGGAGATTTTAACAGTGTATTAGACCCTGGCATGTACGGTCCCACCCCCTACTGCCGTCCTTCCCTGTGGTGGCATCTACAACTTGACTGATGCAGTGGATGACACACTTGTCTCTCTTAGATTCCTGGTGTACTTTCTACCCAGCCACAAGGGAGTACTCCTATTATTCCCAGAACTAAATTAATGCAAGGGACTTGGCCCATCCGCCCTCGCACCAAGGCAAAACTAGACACACTCGGACTTCTGTCCCATGGGAACCCCCACTTCGAAAACCCATCTAAAGCCTCCGACCAAGAGCCGATTTCCAACGACCAAAGCCAGCCACCACTAACTATCCCCACACATCAGGCGTCAGAGGGACTTTCAGTGTATTATCTGAATACAAGCTCAATGGTGAAACACCAACTTGAGATTTTTTGCCTTCTGGACGTTGATAAACCAGACATCCTCCTCCTCTCTGAAACATGGCTGACAGCGGATTCTCCCCCCGATATCCTCGCGGCACTCCCTGGCAATTACTATATCCTCCAGGCAGATAGACCTGCGGGTAAAGCAGGAGGAGGGGTTGCAGCCATAGTCCACCAGAAACATACATTTACATCATTAGTCTCTCCAGGTATCCCTTCAGTTGATAGTCTTCTATTAAAATTTGAGTCCCATCATTCTCCGTTCATCTGTGCCCTATTTTATAGACCCCCACATCATATGCCCACATTTCCCCAGCTGCTGGGTGATATGATTGCCGAGGTGGTGGTCAACAATTCTCGAATTTTGATTATTGGTGACTTCAACTTTTGGCCTAATGACTTACGAGAAAGCCCCTGCTCCGTCGAACTTGCTGAACTTTTAGTAGGAATGAACTGTATCCAGCACATAAAGGTAGCCACCCATGCCAAAGGGCATACCTTAGACCAGGTTTGGACTGCCAACCTAGAAATCTCCCATCTACAGGTTCTTCCCTGTACATGGTCTGATCACTACCTTATTACCTTTTTTTATCCCTAACGTCCGTCTAAATAACGCTCCTCTGCCAGGCAATTTTATGGCCAGAAATTGGAGGCGAGCGGATATTGATGAACTCTGCTCCTTGCTAACAGTCTCAGCCCCTGTTGTCCCGGAGGAGTCCCCCCATGTCCAAGCGGAAAATATTAACATCTGGCTGGACTCGGCCAGAGACAGAATAGTACCACTGAGGAAAGTTAAAATAAAGAGGCCCCATAATGCCCAATGCTGGTTTTCGGCAGATCTGAAAGCAAAGAAAATAGCTTTGAGGAAAGCAGAATGCAAATGGCGACGTGACTATAGCCCTAATCAAAAGGCCGTTTTTGTGTCTCTACTAAGAGACTACAAAACAGCTATCCTTCAAACTAAGGCAGAATATTTTTCTGCTAAAATATTAAATTCCACCAATAAAGCTAAGGACATCTTCTCCATAGTGGATGAACTCTCCAAATTAGACTGAGTCATTGCTAAACCCGCTCCATCGCAATCTTTATGTGACTCGCTCAATACTTTCTTTATCGAGAAAATTACTACCATCAAAGCCAGCATCCCAAAATCTACTACACCCCTGGGTCCCCATCACTTTTGCAAGAATTCGGTGCTTTTAGATCACATTCCACCCATTACTAGAGATGCTTTCCTCGCCCTACTCAAAAAAGTTGGATCTGGCTCTCCTACGGATAGCTGTCCTCCCTATATCCTTCGGTACATTTTTTCGCGCTATCCGGATCCTCCTCTACTGCTTCTCAACAACTCCCTTGCCCAAGGGACTGTCCCCAATCTATTTAAGATGGCGGAAGTTGTCCCCATCCTTAAGAAACCCAGCCTAGACCCACTAACACCCGGCAGCTACCGTCCCATCTCCCTGCTACCCTATCTGAGCAAGGTTTTAGAAGCCCATGTTGCCACCTGTTTTAGCTCCTTTGTAGAGGAGACCCACTATTTGGACTCTCACCAGGCAGGTTTTAGACCTGAACACTCCACCAAGTCCGTTATTTTGGCAGTTATGGATGAACTGAGAAGGGGGACCGATCAGGGTACTGCCCTGGTGCTTCTCGATCTGTCGGCTGCCTTCGACACGGTCGATCACCATCTTCTGATCGACCGTGTCGGCCGTGCTGGGATCCAGGGCTTGTCTTTGAAATGGACCACTTCCTTTCTCAGCAACCGTTCTCAATCGGTGCGCCTGGCTAGCTTCAGGGCAGAGCAAAACAAATTGACCTGTGGGGTCCCGCAGGGCTCTTCCCTTTCACCCTTACTTTTCAATCTGTATGTTCTCCCCTTGGTCTTGGCCCTGCGTAAAAGAGAGGTCATAGTCTTTAATTACGCTGACGACCTTCAGCTGGTATTTAACATTGACACCTCCGCATCATCTGTGTCCAGCTTCCAATCTACTATGATTTTCATCAGTGATTGGATCAATACCAATCAACTCAAGTTAAACCCAGACAAAACGGAGTTGATCCTTACTGGTGGTCTGGCCAACCCCTGGAATTCCAACTTCTGGCCACCGCTATTAGGGAGCCACCCCCTCCCAGCCAGCTCAGTAAAAAGTCTGGAAATCGTCATCAGTAATGATCTAACCATGAAGGCTCAGATCAGCTCAGTGGTCTCTGCGTGTTTTTTCCATCTCCAAAGAATTCGGAAAATCAGCAGATTCCTTTCCACCGCAGCTCTGACCCAAGTGGTTCTTGCCCTGGTCATCTCGCGTATTGACTACGCAAATTCCCTGTATACTGGCATACCGGCCTACCAGTTACATCGGCTGCAACTGGTCCAGAATCAGGCAGCTAGGCTTATCTTCGGTCATTTGAGTCCATTGTTGAAACGCCTTAACTGGCTTCCTTCACCCCAACGCTGTCTGTTTAAGCTGGGCTGTACCATCCATAAAGCCCTTTCAGGACGCGGGCCCGCCTTCATTGCCTCTAATATACAACGGTACATCCCCTCTCGTGACCTACGTTCCTCTAATAAAAACTTGTTGGTCCCCCACACCCTCAAACGAAAAAAACATGGAGGTCTTAGATACACGACCTTGGCCACCCAGTTCTGGAACACCCTCCCCTCTAATCTGCGTACTGCCGATTCCTACACTTAGTTCAGGAAATTACTTAAGACCTGGCTATTCACCCAGGCGTATAACTGAAAACCCATTCACTATTATGCAACTGCCGCCGTCCTCCCTCAGCGCCAAGAAACCGCCTGGTGAACGTGCGCTCTACAAATCACCTTTAACATAACATTACATTCCCCGCCACATGACTTACATATCAGGGTGGACCGGATTACTTGTCATCCAACTATCCCTGCACAGGTTGCGGCTGGAGAATACTTAGGCCAGACTTTCTCCGATCATAATCCCCTGTTATTGCATTTAGCTTGGAGCAATCCCTGTCCACCTGTCCCCACCTTGTGGCTGCAACCAGCTGCATTGGAAGACAATGTATTTCAGGACAGGATATAGGAGATTCAAACTCATTACAATGAGGAGAACTGGGGCACAGCAGAGTCCAGGGTGACAGAGTGGGAGGCACTGAAAGTGGTCCTACGGAGGCACTGTGTCAATACTGAGGCCGGGGTATGAACAGACCAACACAGGGATTTAACTGAGTTGGAGGCGTCCCTTGGTGGCCTGGAAGTGGAAGCCTGGGGGACCCCAGGGGGATGCCAGGCCCTCACAGATGCTAGGGAGCGGCATGCTCAGTTGTTAGATCAACTGCAACAAGAGGATTTCCAGGCCTACCAGGCCAGGATGCATGCTGAGGGAGATAAGGCCGGCCGACTGTTGGCCTGGCGCCTACACAGTGCAAATCTGTCACTGCCTATTACTGCGATCCGAAGGTCCCCGAGCATTACGGTAACTAACCAGATGGACATACATGATACATTTACATTATATTAAAAGCTTTATGCAACCTCCCCCCCACCCCCTTCCAACCCCAGTTGCCCGGGACTGCATATACAAATCTTCTTCTCAGCCCTCAAGCTGCCCTCCATTGACCAGACGACCCAAGAGGACCTGCAGAAGCCCATAACAGAACAGGAACTACGGGAGGCAGTTAGAGGGTTAGCCACCTGTAAAATGCCTGACCTGGATGGTCTCCCGGCCGAGATTTATAAGGCGCATGAGAGCATCCTGGTCCCTAAATTGTTAAAGATTTATCAGATGACCCTAGAAGAAGGGATACTTCCACCAAGCCTTCGTGAGTAGCTCATTATATAACTAGCAAAACCAGACAAAGACCCGCTCGAAGTGTTGCTGTATCCCCCCTGTCAATGTTAGTCACAGACTATAAGATACTCAGCAAAGTCATGTCTGGCAGCCTAGTGGAATATATGCCACTCCTACTGTATGCAGTTCAGAATGGTTTTATCCCTAATTGCTCGACTACCCTGAACATACGTAGGCTTCAATGAGTACTGGAGCTGGCCCCACCTCACTGGCCCTTTTCTGCCTGTTTAGTGATAGACCTAGAACGGGTTTTTGATACAATTGATTGGAACTACATGTTTGCGGCACTCTCATGGTTTGGGCTTCCAGTAAGATTACTTTGCCTCATTTGATTATTCTATAGGGCCCCCACTGCCAGGGTCCGGGCGGGTTGGTTTATCTCAGCCCCCTTTGAGATCAGTCAGGGTACTGACCAGGGATGTCCGCTATCGCTGCTCTTATTTGAGTTGGCAGTGGAGTCTTGTGAATTGGGCCAAGACCTGTCTGTTTCCGGTGAGCCCAACATGCCCACCGCAGCTCCACACGGTGGGACTCCAACAGGTGAGATGGGAACAGTCTACATTCCGTTATCTCGGTATTTGAATACACCACAACACCAGAGATTTAATATATGGTAATCTTCCCAAGGCGATCACCTCCCTGAGACCAAAGATGGCCTTTTGGAGCACATTGCCATCAATGGTGCAGGGCAGAGTCTCGCTGTTGAAGATGGTTATACTCCCCCAACTACTTTACTACTTCCATAACCAGCCGGTTCACGTACCAAGCTCTACCTTCCGCATCTTACAAGGTATGCTGGGGTCCTTTATCTGGAACAAGGGGCATAGATAGGTTGCACTGCAGAAGCTCCAGGTGCCAGTTGACAAGAGGGGCTTAGGGGCTCCCAATTTTGAGCATTATTACCTGGACAGCTACAGTGGCCATCATGCTGGCTGGCAGGTCGACACCTAGTTGAACTGGGAATGCCCACATTGGATCGAGCTGTTCGAGTGATTCATAAGTTGTTGTTATCGTTAGGTAAACTCCCCCCCACCTCAATATGCTTCTGTCTGTAGAGTATGCCAGCTACATAAGGAGCCTCCGCTTAACCCCGGCTCTGCCATCGTACACGCCGGAGGTCCTTGTCGGGTCCCTACGGCTTTTCAGAGTATTGATTGGTAGGGAGTGGGTGGGGCTCTGGAAATCGAAAGGGGTGGTCACAATGGTCTCCCTGTTCCAAAACGGTGCCCTTGGGCCCTTTGAACAATTATGCGAGGGTTGTGGCATCCCTCAAGGTCATTTCTTTGTGCATCGAACACTACTGGCTGAACTGCAGTGGTGTTGGCACATCACGGACATGGAATCAGACACTCATTCCCTGATACACGAGCTCCATGTGAATCGTGATGGTCGACACCTTATAACATGGTTCATGAGTGCGATGGCTTCTAACACACAGGACTTGATGCAATACACAAGACAGCACTGGGAGTGAGACACTGGTCATGTGCTGACACCAAAAGAGTGGGATAGGGCACTTGTTTCCCCACATACATTTTCCCGCAATGTGAAATTCCAATACATCCAACACAAGAATATATGGGAGTGAGTCAGCGTGCCCTAGGTGTGGTTCCAAAGCCGCAGATATGGCACACATGTTTTGGAACTGTCTGAAGGTGCAGCTATTGTGGAGGGCGGTATAAGATGCCCTGGTGGTGGTCACGGGTAGGTAGGATTTGTGCACCATGGAGGCGGGCCTTTTGGGGTTATACCGGAATAGGAGGTTGGGAGGTGTCACAAATCGATTTATAGATTTGGCTCTGATTATAACTTAAAGGGAGGGCCATTGCCATGAAATGGAAGGACGCAAACCTTCCTGGTATGCCCTATTGGTTTGCGGCAACACTGAAGTGGAGCATGGCCGAATCGGTGGCCCTGCGTAGAGAGGAGGTCAGAGGATTGTATAGGGTCCCAATTGCACTGGAGGGGGATGTACTTGTGTATGAACTGCAGATCCTCTATGAGGAGCCCGGGGGGAGGGACTGGGGAGGGAAGCATGATTATTCGCCTGTAGCCACCTTATACTTGTTATTGTGGCCTTGGAGCTTGCGCCCTATCTCTCCTTGAGTCATGCTAGGAGTTCCCTCTCTTCCCTCCCCCCTTTCCTCTTCCCTATGGACATTGTTTGCCCAAGTGCTGAAATATTATGCCTTCGTCTGCTGTCTGTAGTGTAGTGTCACTATAATGGCTTTCCAAACTGTGCCACAAATATCAAGAAAAAGACAAAAAAAATCACGTATCTTGATGAATAGAAATGTTAGTTCCCTGCTAGTTAAGCTTGATACTTGTTGATAATGTAAAAAAAATAAAGGAATCAACATCTCCTGTCGAAAATTTCATTGCTGTCTATAATGCATTGACCCACTGGAAATCATCTTATGATTGTGCATATTATCAAACAGTAATAATTGCAATGCGTATATTGTACTCTAAAAATCAATAACAATTGTTTTTTTTTAGTTAAATATTTTTTATTGAAAATGAAAAGATAATAAACAATTCAATGGTTAAGGAAGATGTAACAAGTTAAACAGAATACAAAGTTAATAAACTCATTTAAACAAGAAATCTCTTAATAACATAAAAAATGCAATACAAATCTAGTGCTAAGAAAAATGAAATACAGCAATAATAATTATAAATATTATGTGAGTTTTATACAAAAAGAAAAAAGAAGAGAGAGGGAAAGAAAGTTGAAAGAGGAGAAAGAGAAGAGAGGGGAAAAAAGAGAAGACATATAAAGAAAATTATGAGTGTTAGGAGAATGATGAGTGTGAGGATAGAAAAGTGGTAAAAGGTAACCAAAGTAAATCAGATTTAATTTTTTGAGATAACGAAAAAGATGAGACAGAAGATATTCTATGTTTATCACAAATAAGGTTTCACCAAACCAAGAAAGATAGTTTAGAATTATCTTTCCAACAAGTTACTATAACTTTGAATGCAAGAGCAATAAAAAGGTCGAATAAAATAGTTTTGGAAGAAAGATGATCAAAATCAGCAGATAAAGTCCCCCAAAAAATATTTTGAATAGAGAATGGAATATTACATTTGAAAATCAATAAACATTTAGACCATATAGCTTTCCAAAATTCATTCACTTTAGGACAATAATAAAGTAGGTGAGACAAAGTACCATCAGAGGAGAGACATGACCAGCATAAGGGAGAAATAGAGGGGTCAATTTTATGAAGGACGGAGGGAGTAATAACAACGCTATTGTATATAAAAAATAAAGATTGTGTAATATTGGCAGCTTCAGAGGTACTAAAAAGATTTCGCCACATTTGATCCCATTGATGAACAGATAGTGATTGGGATAAATCATTTTCCCACAAAAGCTCAATAGAGGATTTGTTCCTTGTAGTAATCGGGGAAGACATAGTTTTATATATAAAGGAAGCTCTGGGGGTGGAATCAGTAGTGAAATTGTATAAAGGTGTCTTAGGTGTAACTGGAGCAACATCGGATGTAAAGTTATTGTTTAGTAAAAAGGCTTGAAGTACAGGAAATAATAGGTTATATTGTTGAAGGCAAGAATCAGGGAGGCCATATCTTTCCTGCAACTGAGGAAAGGGTATAATGGAGTTATGAGAGACCAATGATACACATTAAAAAATACGCTTTTCTTTTCAATGTTTAAAGTAAAGTGATTTATGGCGGAATTTGATAAATTTATTATACCAAATAGAGGAAGCAAGAAACGATTGACAAAAATCAAATCCTTGGGTGAATAGAGTGTGTAATAGATGATGGGAATACTGTAAAATTGGGTATTTAGAAATGAATGTACAATTAGACATGAAAACAACATCCTGAAAAGAAAAGTCATGTAATAAAGAACGTTTAAAAACAACCCATGTTGGTATAGGAGAATCATGGTATTCTTTAGACATAGCATAAAATTGGCAAATTAAATAGACGGTATGATATAACTTAAAGTCTGGAAATCTTACACCGCCTTCAATCTTTGGTTGAATTAATTTAGATAAAGCAATACGAACACGTTTATTATTCCAAAGGAATTTAGTACAAATCTGGGAAAAATAATAATTAGGAATTTTAAAGGGTAACATCGAAAGCATAAAAAGAACATGAGGGATAATCATCATTTTAATGGTGTCTAATCTACCCCACCAGGATAAAAATAACGGAGACCAGGAAGATAATAGCTGATGACGTTTGAGTTTTAAAGCGGTGTATGAGCTAGTGTATCAGGTATGGTGGGGGAGAACCATACCCCTAGGTATTTAATCTTATGGAGACACCAAGTAAAATTAGTCTTATCAAACATATAACGATAACAAGAGGAATTTAGCGGTAAAATCTCAGTTTTAGAAAAAAATCTTGTACCCAGAAACAATGGAATACAAAGCAATCTCTTGTAAAAAAGGATTCAGGGAATTGGAAGGGTTGGACATATAAATTCGGATATCATCTGCATATGCGGAGAGTTTAATGTCTTGGGAATTGAATTTATAACCAGTTATATCGGTGTTATACCTGATACGTTCAAGAAAGGGTTCTAAACAAAGGAGTAAAAGTAACGGAGAAAGAGGGCAACCCTGTCTAGTGCCTCTATGTAGTTTAAAATAGGGAGAGACATGACCTTTAACAAACACACAAGCACCTGGGTCAACATTTAGCAGTTTGACATAAGAAATAAATTTATAACCAAAACCAAACCAACGAAAAGTAGAAAACATAAATTGCCAATTTATACGATCAAAAGCTTTTTCAGCATCAAGTGACAGGGCTGCTAGGGGAGAGGAATATTTTTTCCCAAGGGCAAGAATGTTGTAAAACATCCTGGCATTGTCAGATGCAAGTCTGCCCTTAATAAAACCAGCCTGGCCAGGTTTAATAAGAAGGGGAATGATATTCTCCAGACAAGATGCTAAAATTTTAGCAAAAAGTTTACAATCGTAGTTGATTAGCGAGATGGGCCAGTAGTTTTTGCATAGGGCAGGGTCTTTATTTGGTTTGGGTATAATGACAATAAGGGCTTCCAAAAAAGAACCACTAGCTTTAGAGCTAGACAAAAATGAGTTAAAAAGTTCTAGTAATTTAGGGGCGAAAATAGAGGAAAAGGATGAAAGAAGTTCATTGGAAAAACCGTCCGGGCCAGGAGCTTTAGCTTTTTTTAAAGATTTAAGAGCATCAATAATTTCTTGAAGAAAAACATCTTTTTCAAGGGGTAAGATATTATCAGGAATGGAAGGAGGTTTAGGGAGTCCCTGAAAAAAAGTTTTAATATCACCTTCAAAAGGAGTTATATCTTCTGTATATAGTAGTTCATAATTGGATTGGAAGGTATTTACAATTTCAGAGTCGCAGGACACCATCTTGTTATTCTGTTCAGAGCGAATAGGACCAATAGTTATCCGTTCCAATTTGATTTTTAAATAATTGGCCAACATTTTACCAGCCTTATTTTGGCCCCCATGGTATTTGAACTTAATTTTAAGAAGGACATTACAAGCGTGGACTGTAGCAATTTTATTCAGGGCAGACTTGGCTTTAATCAGTTCCTGTAGGTTTGAGGAGGACTTAGAGGTGAAGTAAGTATGTTCCAGAACCTTTATCTTTTGGAGAGCTGGGAGGTACTCAGCATTCAATACCTTTTTCTTTCTGGCAGAGTACGCAATAGTGAAGGCCCTGAAGGAAGCCTTAAAAGCATCCCAATTATTATGAATAGAGGTATCTATAGAATGATTGAATTGAAAAAATTCATTAATAAAAGAGGTTGCTTCCAAAATAAAGGTTTGGTCTGATAGTAAAGAATTATTAAAACACCAACGGCCTTGTTTACAGATGTTGAGAGACATATCAAAAAAAGATATAACACAGGAGCATGATCAGAAATAAAAATAGAACCAATTTCTGGTGATTGAATAGAGGGTAGTAATGATTTGGAAACCAAAATATAATCAATACAAGATATAGTATGATGTACATTAGAAACAGATGTGAATTCATATATATCAGGATTACATGTTTTCCATACATCAAAGAATTGACGAGAGAAGATGGCGGATTGAAAGGCTTATCAGGTTTAAACTTACACTTAGATTTTCTGTCAGTAAACGGGTCTAACCAATCATTAAAATCACCACCGACAATGATATTGGGATTAGAGATAGAAGAAAGTTTCAATTTAACATTTTGCCAAAATTCAGGGTCAGATTTAACAGGACCATAAATATTGAAGAGAGTGATTTGCTTTTGAAATATAATAGCATCAACCAAAACCCATCGTCCATTCGAATCACGTTCAGTTTATAAAATTTGCACATTCAATGACTTGTGGAATAGAATGGCAACACCGCCATGATGACTAACAGCAGGAGAGAAAATAATCTGATTAACCCATTGACGTTTAAGTTTAAGTGATTCAACATCATTACAATGCGTTTCCTGTAAAAAGGCAACATGTGTGTTAAGCTTAGATAAATGAGAAAGTACCTTTTGACGTTTGACGGGATGACCCAGACCACAGACATTCCACGAGACAACTTTAAACATGTTGTGGGGTGAGGGAAAATATAGGAGAACAGGTACAACGGGTTGCTAGACCAATAAAAGAGACAAAGAGACACCATTTATCGGCCATCAAATAATATAAAAAGGTAGTTATGATAGGAAGAAAAACAAGAAAAGGGAAAACACTCATGTAGAGACAAGAATAGGAGTAGGGAGAGACAAGGAAGAAAAAAGTCAAATAAAGGGGAAGGAGGGCTGAGGAGAAGGAAATAAGAAAATGAGAAAAAAAACAGATCAAGGATAAAAATCCAGATCTGAATTGAAAAGTATGAAGGGTAAACTGAGGGCATGCTTACGTCGAGAACAAGAACAGCAACAGAGAAAAAGAAAATAAAAGTTATATAACAAGTAGCCACGGATTAAAGGGAAATATGGAGACAAAGTGTTAAAGTGAGACACAGCCATGCAATAAAATTAAGAGTATTAGTAATATTCATAATAAGATACAAGAAAACAAAACAAAAGTCAGATTAGTTATAGACATAGAGAAGTGCAAATTTGAAGCAAAAATCGAAAAAGAGAAAAAGACAAAATTCAGTGGAAGAAAATTGAGCATATTTGAAAATATCAAGCATTAGTCTCCATATTGTGGTTTGTTATACTTTGCAGAAAAGTTTCAGTTTAACTGGGCCATCAAAAGAACGTGAGGTGCCTTCATAGGTGTTCTTACAGAGGCAAGGATGTAGAATGCCATATTGAATGTTCAAATGTCTAATCTGGGGACGAAGAGCTAAGAATTCTTTACGACGGGCATTGGCTGCATTGGAGACATCTTGTGAGATAAACAGGTGATGGCCTGACCAAATAAGACAGTGTTTTACTTTAGCAGCCTTCAAGACACGCATCAGATCAGTAAATTCCAAAAAGAGCATGATAATGCCACGTGGCTTGGCTGAATGAGGTTGATGACATCCCATACGATATGCACGCTGAATGTTAAGAGGTGGCGCAGGAGGAAGATCCAGGAGGTCTGAAAGAAATTTCTTCAGGAAGACCAGAAGATCAGGGCCCTCAATGTTCTCCGGAAGACCATAAAGGCGAAGATTGTTCCGTCTGTTTCGATTTTCAAGGTCTTCGGTGTGGAGCTTAAGTTTCTGAATTTCTTGTTCCAACATAGGTATCTTGGTAGTTATATCTTGAAGGTCTCCCACACGTTGTTCCAACTCCGTCATCTTCCCCTCCATAACAATCCATTGATCCTCAATTTGTTGCAATTTTTCGTTAGTAGTAACCATAAATGGTTGCAGACCACGTACCTCATCCAGGATAGAGTCCAATACAGGATTCTGGGATGATAAAATAGGAGAAGGAGGGTCATTTTTCGCTCTTTTTGGTTTAGTGCCTGAAGAGGATGGTTTGGAAGACACATGTAAATCACTGGCCATCTTGCTATAATGAGTGGAACGCAGCGTAAAGATGTGAAAGGAACGAATCTGGCCCATACACCAGTGAAGAGAATGTTAGACACAGTAGTAGTAGTCAGGAAAAGCAGGTCACAAAACCTGGTCTCCCAAATGTTGTACGTAATAAAAAAAAATATAAAAAAGAGGGTATCCTGTAGAAGGGCTACAGTAGTTATCCAACAATGAGACTATCAGAGAGACAGACCCAGGTTATGAATAGAGAAAGTCATTGAACAGACATGTCTGGGGAGACATACCTTCACAGGGGAAGCATCAGCAGTCAAAAGGAACAAAATCACCGCTTGCAGCAACCAGGTCCGAGAAGTGCAGTAAATAGAGAGGTCACAGTTGAATTAGAAAGCACTCATAAAGAAGGAGCACTGAATCTGCCAAAAAGAAAAAAAAGCTCGGACGCGAGCGACGTAGTCTAAAATGGCAGCACCTCGAGTCTATGAGGAGAAAATCACCACCACAGCACACGAGTCTCAAAATGCACCCTCATGGTGCAAAACGGCATGCGGGCTTACCGCCGGCGTTGAGAGGCTGCAGACCGCATCCGTATGGAGTATGAGCGGTAAAGAAGAGGCCACAAAATTGTTAAAAGCTCCGCATCCACGTCGGAGTTTACGGGAGAGTCGCCATCTTGTATTGGGGTCGAAGCCACACCCCCCAATAAAAATTGGTTTTAAAAAAAAGAAGATAATGCATAATGCTACCCTTGATGTCTTTAATAACGTCTAGATTCTCCTAACACTTGGGGAAACACTATTGTCTTCACAAGGGCTTACAGGAGCCAGGGTGTAGTCTACGCAACGTGACAGGGACACAAAGTAGTGCGACAAAAGTTCTTCTCTTACATAGATAGTGACTCCTCCTGAGGAATCTGATTTCTTCTGTCTTCTCATAGAGCCACATTCATTTCAAAGTTCTGAAACAGTGGAACTGATTTATGTTCCACTCATTAAGGGGTCCATATCATTCCACACTTCCTTTGGATGCAGTTGGGAGCAGGGGCCAGACAAGCAGCACATGTGGATGGCATGGGAGCGATGGAATTAGTGGGGTAGCTGAGGACAACACTGTCAGCCCTATAGAGGAACAAGCATTTGCAATGCAATAGGTCTCGCATTTACGCGAGTTTGAGCTATTGGCATCGTCAATGACAATGCCTTTTATTAATGTTTTGGTTTTTAAAACATAAATAAAAGGCATTGTCATTTACAATGCCAATAGCTTAAACTCTAGTAAATGCGAGACCTATTGCATTGCAAATGCTTGTTTTACATTGTTCTCATTCTCTCTCTCTCTCTCTCGCACACACTCTCTAGAGCTTTTTGTCGCCTGGAAACCTACAGACTTACATTGTAATCTTAGCATTAAGCACTGATAAAAAAAAATGGTGGTACACATCTTTAATATGCTGTGGGGTGGTCACTAGCAAACAATAGAACAGTGCACACATGACTTCATTACAACAAAGTAAATGTAACCTAGCCTGAAGACAACCCACAGAGGAACTCGAGGTAATGTCCTTTTCCTTCTACCACTTTGCACCCATTTGTATAACCCGTGAAAAGCCATCTGTCTAAGAGAAGTGACAGGCGTCCACAAACAGCCAAGAGGGAGCTATGCACAAAAATAACGGTCCCATTTGCGGTCCTTACCGACAGATCCCGTTGCGGCTGCACGTGACGGGTGCTATTTTCGAGAGGAGTGGTGCAGGCACCGTGCACAGGTCATTCTGTGACAATATCAGACGTACAAGGACACTGAAGGATCTCCGAATCCTAGAGCGAAGTCAGAAACCCGATCTCTGCTCACTGAAGCGGACCCTGCGCCAAGGGTGCTCACGCTGTGCAACCCGAGACTTCTGGGGATAGTTCTGTTCCATGGTCCCTTATTATCCTCACAGGAAGCCCGCGCGTCCTCGAGGCGTCCTGCTGACGTCTTAAGAAGGGAAGGTGTCTTGTTTCCCCCTGCCTGCTTTAAACGACACTTTAGATCTACTTATTAACTAATTAGATGTGTACTATCAGCCCGGAACTGATGAAACTTTAGTCCAACTTCTGATAACATAAGTAGAAGTTAAAGACCACAGACCTTTATGACAGCGAGGCCTATTTCCCATGTCAGTCACATCTGCTGACCACGGATGAGATGCTGGAGGCTTGCCAGGAAAGGACAGTGGTCCTACCACCCTACAAGGGCTTCCGGCCGCAGATGAGCAGCCATCCGAGAATGATCCATTTCTATTACAACAACAAAGTGATCTCAGTTACTCCGGTCCGAGTTATAGTCAAGGCACTAGACGGGGGTCCATAAACAAGCATGCAGGTTATTAAGCGAAAAAAGTCTAAGGGCACTCACTATATGAGACATGCTTGAAATAAAAATAATATTATGAAAAGTGATGTCATGAGTTCAGCCGTTTATAATGGATTTGTCACAAGGGCCAATCACTATTTTAACAGTAACAGGGAGACCAGCGAAACTCTGGAAGAGGCATTTAAACGTCTTTCAAATATTTGAACGAAGTTCTGGAGTTAGAAAAAGCGTTCCTCATGAGTAGAAAAGCAACAGCCGGACCGGACAGCAGGATGCCGAAAAGGCTTCTGTGGTTTGAGCAGGGCAGGCATGGCACAGCCTGCAAGGAGTGGTGGAGAGGCAGGGCTGGTGCAAGAAGGTGCCAGTCACACACGGGCGGTGCATGGCTCAAACACCTGAACAAAAAGGTTAACGTTTTGGCAGCGAGATAAAAATCAGCTTTCACGCACGTATTTATAGACGCATTCTAATACCGTGAGCTTATTTGTTTGCAGTTGTATCTATTGCGAACCAGACCCGAAGGGTGTCAGAAGCCCTTACATAAGAATAATCGTGTTCATTAAAACATTTAGATTTCATTTCATGGAACAAATATTTTAGGTTTCACTTTACATGAAACCGATTACAAGTTGCATAGGAATGACCCATTTCAATTTAAACAACAGAAACTAACCGAGCACGGTGCTAAATGACCAGCTCTACTGCAAGACGCTTCTGAGGGGTGAGGGTATCTAGAGGGTGGTAGTCCCTATATACACAAAACGAAACAAAAAAATCAATCCATAGTGTTGTCACCACAAGCAGAAGAGAGAGAATAACCGCAACTTTCGTAAGAAGAGACAAGCATTGGCCGCACGCTGTGGTGGGGGAGGGGGAGCAGCCGGAGAGCAAGTGACGCGCGGCCGTGAAAGTGACACGGCTGCGCGGCCGCTAGACGCGCTCTGTGGTGGGGGAGGGGGAGGAGCAATAAAGAGGAAAGCCAGATGGCCTGGAGCATGCGAGGAAAGCGCGTTACTAGGTGCTTGTTTTAGGGAAGTCAGTTGAGAGCATCGATGTAAGACCTAATGCAGAAACGGGAGTGGAAAGAATTTGGGGATATGTACAATGAAATGGCGGCGTGAGGCGTTAGCCTCCTTGGCTTAACGCCTCACCCTGCCACTTCTGGAACGCAAGGCTGCTCCATATTTACATCGTTGTAAATATGGAGCAGACTTGCGTTCCATAGTGCAAGGGTGTCTGCGTGCAGGGGAGGATTGTTTATGTGCAGGAAGGTGTCCCTTCCTGCACATAAACAATCCTGAAATGCCATTTTGCCACTTTCATGTGTGCTGCTTAATGCAGCACACATGGAAGTCACAAAATGGCATTTATTTTTAGATTATTTATGTACAGGAAGGGGGACCTTCCTGCACATCAACAATCCATGGCATTTTGCTTTTTTCATGTGTGTTGCCTTGTGCAGCACACATGGAAAAAGCAAAAACGAGGACAAATAGTGCATTACTCCTCATTTCACCAACTTAAGACCAGGTTTTCCCTGGTCTTAATTTTGGTGCTGCCTCCTATGTACGCTGCCCTTGTACATAGGGTGCAGCATCAAAATCAATGGGTGTTGCGGTGGAACGCCGACCACAACACCCACTGCCCACCCCTTTCACGCTAAGCATAGCGTGAAAGGGGGGCTTATTTACAAGGCAGAGTTAAGCCACAAATCCGGGGCTAACAGGGGGACCGAAAGCCAAACAGGTCAGCACATGAAGTGGTAACTGACAGAAGTGTATGTATATTAAATGGTTGTTCTCAGTTTGTGTGAGAATGGGTTTCCATAGATATGGAAGGCAGATATTTCTGTTAGATTAAGTTTATATAGATCCTAGGGCGGGGTTTGGGCCAGTAGTCCTGAGTCGGTGTGTCAGTTAGGGGCAGAGGGACGACTTGACTTGTATTAAAATTCTGGTGTGGTTTAGTCTGCAACACGTTTGTAAGTGTACGTCTATCTTGTTCACGCCTCCTTTTCCACGCAAGAGGGTAACTTCCGTAATTGCGACATGACCCCTTCCGCACCACTGCCCTCTGGATCTGCATTTCTCTGTCCTATCGCAGCAGGTCAAAGAGATGCAACTGCATCATTGTAGCAGGAGCCACCTGATGCGGTTCATTGTCACCATTATTCTTAATTAACGGTCCTCATTTTACTGACCTCAGAAAGGCGAGAGGCCGAAATGACGCACTAAACTTGAGCCTGCAAATTTCCACAGTGGCACTTAATTCGTTGATGTAAGGAAAATAGAATGACTGCCCATACTTAATCTCTACGGTCTAAATATAGACACAGGGATAATGACAGCAGGTAAAGTGTGCATGGCCGAATAAATCTGCCCGTTTCCCCTGGGTAGAAAAGCTGCGTGCCTGGGTAAATTAGTTTGACCCACCAGAGCGTTTTGGATCAAGCAGGCATGCCCTGATGTGATTCATCTTCTGAACAGTGTTAAAAGAACTGCTATGGCACGCACCAATGGCAGGCAGAAGGCATTTTCTTTTCACCTACTGCAAGAAAGTAAGGAATGCATGAAGCTAATCTGAGAAAATAATAACATTGGCGACGTAGAAAACTGACTACAAAATTGGAGTACACATTATGCACTGCAGGGTGATAACTTGATAGTCTGCTATAAACAATTGCTGGTGTCATAAATGCACGCGCACATTTCAGTTACAATTCAGCAAGATATTGCGGTTGATATTTTCAGCAGTCTGCCCCACTGGGACTGCTGCCCAGCTGCTGCGGGAGCTAATGGAGAAATAGTTACCATGGCGGAGACTTAAACAAACCCCTCCTTGTTTTGGCATGGTACCCGGAATTCAAACAGGCTCAGAACCACACGGCATCGCTTCTGTTTTCCTCGCACAGCATTCCCTTCAAATTAGCATCATTTTGAAGGGAGGGAAGCCCCGCCCAGTTCCATTAATATTTGATCAATGTTAAGCCAGCAGTTTCTTTTGTAATTACAGGTTGCTTAGTGATGTAAATGGAAAATACACAGCAGTTGGAATCGGATGAGACAATGGCGTCTTTGTGCTCTGGTGACACGGGCAATTAAGTGCCTCTAACATGTAATTGACTTTTTAACAAATTGCCCATTTCTTTTCGATTAACTCATTGGCAGAAGTTACCAGCAAGTACTGAGGAGTCTATTGCAGCAGGAGCGCGGTATTAGATGCCAAGGGCAGCCAGAGTCGATGCACAATTGTGACCTTGATGCAGAATTGCTCCTAAATCATAACATCCTCAGCCGTTTTGACTATTTAAATTAGTGGGGTATATTTGCCAAAAACTCCCATTCCCATATTCATCTTTATAGTGTGATCTATATGACAATTCTTATAATAAAGACATTATGGACTTGATTACACGTAGGCTCTGTTAGATGCAATAAAAATTATCACAGCTGATAAAAATCAGACACTGACTGTTCAGAATTTATGAGTTCGTATAATTATCTCATTTTTTTAGATTTTGGGGAATACCATCTACATTTTGGAGCTCGCCATACAAAAATCCAGATGTCCTGAGAAATACTCTGGGGGATATTCACAAGAAACTGTAAGAGCGCGGTGTTAAACCAAAATTGATAAGGCCACGCTCCGACTGTTTCAAAAGGCAGGGAAGCACCATAGTTACAAGAATGCAGCGCACCCCTGCATTTTCCCCTAGCATCGGCGCTAAAATTAGCTGCCTAGCGCCAACGCAGGCACCCTTGCACAAGAGTGTAAGGGTGCCTGTGTTACAGGGAATTATTGTTCATGTGCAGGAAGGTGTCCCTTCATGCACATAGACAATCACTAATGGCGATTTGTAACTTCTATGTGTGCTGCAGAATGCAGCACATATAGAAGTTGCAAAACATCATTTTTTAATGATTGTTTATGTGCAGGAAGGGACACCTTTCTGCACATGAACAATCACTAATGGCGATTTGCTGTTTCTATGTGTGCTGCAGAATGCAGCACACATAGAAGCATGCACACATAGAAGCAGCAAAAACAAGGTGAAATTAATAATTTCTACTCGTTGCACCTGTTTAAGACCAGGTTTTCCCTGATCCTATTTTTGGCGCTGCTGCTTATTATGCCACCCTTGTAAATAGGGGGCAGTGTCAAAAAGCAACGGGTGTTGTGGTGAAATGCCCACAGCAACACCCATTGCCCGCACCTTTGCTGCAGTGGACTGCTGCGGTAAGTGGCATATTTACAAGGTGGCGTTGAGCCACAACACCTTGTAATTATAAAGCAGGGCATTGCGCCACAGGAACGTCATTAAAAGTGACATTCCTGTAGTGCAATGCCCTTGTAAATATGCCCCTAGGTCTTTTCCTCTTGTTACATTCTGGCAGATTTGACCTACTGAAAATTAATGAAAAAAGTGCAATCTTTATAACACCTAGTAATTACCGGGTGCAGTAAACATTGCACAGCTTGCAATTGCTCACAGATTAATGGACCACTTGTAATCATGGCATTAGACATGTCCACCACTGAGGTGGATTGAGAGAGAGTCTGGTGGTGGGATTGCACTTGAAATATGCTGACTTCACCTGCTAATGAGCAAATCTGCCAAAGGAATTTCCAATAATGCTTGATGAACGCGGTACATTTTCCACCAACCTATGCAAGCACTACAGATGCACCTTCCATGAGAATGTGCAGTGTCAGAATACACATTTCGAATCCTGAGCACTGGTCAGCGGCGGATAATACGTTAAGGCGGAGGAGTCACCACACTGAAAAATCAAGCAAGAAAAATAAAATGATAATAAAACAATTTTATTTTCATTTTATTTTTCGGCCTGCAGGCTGCCAGCCATCCAGCTGAGCCAGTCTTAGGGCAGGGCGGGGCCATCCTGACAGACAGCAGCTGCAGCAGGGGGAGGAGGAGTGGTGAGCACCGTAAGTGCGCAAGTCAGTTTGGCTGGCTGTCTTAGGAAGGCCAAACCAACATGCGCACTTAAATCTCTCCAACCCAAGCTGTGTTGCACAGCCGGGTGGAGCATAGGCTCCCAGACCCTTTGTGAGTGCAAAATCGGCCTGCTCAGACCAATCCCAGCGCCTCTCTCATGCAGGGGAATAGTATTACCAGCATGAGAGCAGCATCTGGATTGGCCTAGGGGAGTTTGAGAGCCTGTGCTGTGCACCCCCATGAACGGCCAGGAGGAGAAGAGCTCCTAGGCGGCCAGCAGCAGTGCTAGGTAGGATAAGCAAGGCTAGAATGCTTTTTTAATCTAATTGCGAGAATTCGTCAACCAGAATTACAAAAGGCTGCACGTTAAATCAGGAAGCAAAACCAACTCACCTCACACGGGTCAAACCCAACAAGCTGTGATAATTGAACGAAAGTAAGCTTCACGCGACCATACTGTTTTGGGGACTTTTCGGTCCGCATCAGTTCACTCATGCCGGTGCATCCTGCAGTGTTTGCAACATTTGATTTGCTGATGTTGAACTTTCTTCTTTCTAGAGAACACTTTCATCCGCCGTAACATTTTGTACACTTTTAATTGGCACACTACATTGTTAAAGGACTGATGGGGAGCGAGGAGGGGGAGGGATGTTGTGGTGCCCACAGCCCTCACTGTGTCCAACCACCACCACCTTCACCTGAAGTCAAACCACATGCTAAAGTACATGGGATGTGGTTCTCTAAGTAATCCATTACAGTAGTCATGTTAACAGTCACATGCAGATAATTACAGTGAATGATTAGTTGCTCTCGTTGAAAGTACTCCTGGTAATTGTCTGGAGGGGTGGCCTGAATAGAATCTCTAGCATTAGATTTGACATTTGCTCTATTTCTCTCTTATTGCACATAACCTCCGCCTTCTCTGAGATCACGGTCTGCCTCCGAGCCTGGCTATGAACCTCTCTCTCACACTCTCCCTATCTGTCTCTGTCTCCGAGGCCCGTCTCGGTCTCTTAGTCTGTCTCAGCAGCTCCTGCTCAGTCTACACCGCTCCCTCTCTGTCTCAGCCTCTCACTCTTTCTCTTTGCCTCTGTGGCCATCTCTGTCTCTGAGCCTCTCACAAGGTCCCTCTGTCCCCCCGCTCTCTCGAAGGTCCTTATTGGTCTCTTAGTCTTAGTGTCTCAGCACCTCCCACTTCAGCTATGCTGCTGCCTGTCTCTGAGCTTCAGTCTCTCACCCAATGTATTATTTACAAGACCCTTGTGCAGCCAGTGCATCACTTTTTTATGGGAAAAAGTGTCGCACTGGTGGTGCAAAGGGCATGTAAATAAGCTCCCCGGTCTCTTTATCTCTGTGAACTTCTCTTGAATACTCTATGTCTCAGAGTTCTCTTAGTCCGACTGTCTCAGCACCTCCCACTTCTAGTCAGTCTATGCTACTCCTTACCAGTCTCTGAGCCCTAGCCTCTCACTTCCTTACTCTCAGTCCATGCGTATCCCTCTCTATCTATGAGGCTCCCTCTCTGACTCTGAGCCTTGGCCTCTTACGGTCTCTTAGTTTCCCTCTCTGAGCCTCACTGTATGTCGCATTGTGTCTCTCTCAGAGGCCCTTTTTCGTCTCTGAGCTTCTCAGCTCTCTCTGTTTCGTACTCTAAGGGCCTAATTTGCAATATTTTGACTTAAGGCAGCGCAGCAGCCTTCCTGCTGCGCTGCCGTGCATAAAAAAGGACAGGAATGTGCACCGTATCTACAAGATACAGTGCATTCCTGTCCTTTTTCTCTGTGCTGGCACACAATGGGCTGCCATGCGCCAATGCAGGCACCCTTGAGCCATGGTGCAAGGGTGGCAAGGGTGTCTGCATTGTAGGGGTGACTGATTGCACCTTCCTGCACAAAAACAATCACGAGAGGTGTGTTCTCAAAATAAAAGTATTTCTCCTTGTTGCCCCTCCCTTATGCCTCCCCTGGGGAGGCGTAGGAATCTGACGCATTCCCAGGTTTACAAAATGTGGTCAATCTATGAATGCATCAGGTTCCATGGAGGTTGGTGGTTACACCCACAGCAGCACCCATGGAATGCCCCTTTCAAGCAAAGTAATGCGTGAAAGGGGGTCATATTTACAAGGTCATGAAAAACTACGCAGGGTGGCTTTACGGGGCCTTGTAAATATGGGCAGGCACCCTATGCCGCCGGTGCATCAAAAAAAGTGATGTACCGGCAGCGCATTGGGCTTGTAAATAGGCCTCAAAGTCTCTGATGCCTTGTCTACCTGGGGTATGGAGTAAGAGTGACCTCATGCCATATGATATAAGCAGATTCAACAGTAGAATACCAGATACTGTATGACAATGCTGCATTTATGTATGTATTATTTTTGTACATGTCTGTTCAAGAGGCAGGCTGTAGTTGCTTTATAAATATTAGTTGCTTCCTAAATATTAAACCAAATAGCCCCATGTCACATTGATCGCAGCGCGCAATCGTGCAGCAGCCTTTCCAGATTACATAAATTGCTCTGGTGTCATGGCAATTTTGCACTGACACTTCCAATTACATAAATTGCGCCGGTGCTGGGGCAACTTTATATTGGCATTATCCTGCCTGACAAGTTGACCGATGAAAAAGCAACATTTTCACTAGTGGTTTGTCCTAATGTCAGTGGGAATTTGCCCGAGTTTGCACAAGTGAAATACATGTATTCTTACACACTTTTGACAAAACAGACACTGCACAAGAAAGCATTTTATGCCCCAAAGCATAGGGCAGCCTGTTCAGCAGCAGGCCTCTTCGATCCCATCTTACCAAAAACCCCAGATTAGAGAATCGTCAACTGCATAAACCCCACCTCATTGCATGCAGACATCCATACGTAAATTGAATTTGAACTATCACTGCGGCTTTGAAGGTTAATAAACAATACTATAGATCTCAATCTAATCAATCAGTCAAAATTGCTTGTCTGCCGTACGCCCACCACTTTCAATTGTCACTAGCCACCACTGGGACTGGTATTGGGATTTCCGGCTTGAGATAGTTTTTGTTTTACTTTTTTCTGCCTCCTTTTGCAAAGATTGGTAACGATGTTGGGTGTTAGACCAGTGAGGGTTTTGGTAGAGTTCACCAACAGCAGTATTACCACCACTAATCAACTGAAAGTGTGGCAGACCCGGTTAAATTTGTGCAATTTGCCACAACTTTATATTGGTGGTTCTATAATTCTGGTCAGATTATTGTTTTTTTTTTATTACAACTTTCATCTACATTGGAACCTAAGTTTTTACAAAAGTGAAATTGAAACAGGGTTATGTTTGTTATGTTATGTTTTTTGGTTTATAGAGCGCATGGCTGCCCAAAGGCTACCCAGCGCTGAGGAGAAGGTGCTGTCAGGGAGAAGGGGAGTTGTCAGGGAAAGAGCCATGTTTTAAATTTTTTCCTGAAAATTAGTTCATCTTTTATCAGTCGCATTTCTTTGGGTAAGGAATTCCACAGACTGGGAGCCAAGTGTGAAAAAGATCTGCCTCCCCATCTAGATCTTTTTATTCTTGTCATCTTCATGAGTAGATCTGAGGAGGATCTCAGATATCTACTATGGAGTGACCAGAGTTCTCAGTAGGACTGGACCCTTGTTGTTCATGGGTCTGTGGGCTATACACAGAGATTTAAATTTGATCCTGGCTTGGATCAAGAGCCAGTGCAGTATTTGCTGCGAGGCTTTCGCTGAGTCTTCTCTGGGAATGCCACGGAGTATCCTGGCTGCGGCGTTTTGAACGACCTGTAGTCTGTTCACTACATATTTGGGGGAGCCCAGATAGAGGGAGTTGCCGTAGTCCAGCCGTGACACTACCAAGGCCTGAACCACGGTTCTTCGGGTCTGCTCAGGGATAAGAGGTAGGATCTTCCAAATCATGCGGAGTATCCCAAAAAAGGTGGCTGCTAGTTTTTTGACTTGTATCTCCATAGAAAGACTGTGGTCTAGCCACATTCCCAGGTTTTTTATGGACTTTTTAGGAATAGGGGGACTGCCTAGTTCTGTTGGCCAGCTAATGATGTTTCTGGGCACAGACTTATTTCTCAGAAACATCAGTTCTGTTTTGTCTCCATTTAATTTTAGGCGGCACCTGGTCATGCATTCTGCGACTTTTTTCATGCAGGGGGCCAATTTGTTGTGAATGGACTGATGGCCCTCCGCCACCGAGAGTACCAACTGGGTATCATCTGCGTATGATACGATGGATAGCCCAAATTTCTGCACTATATTTGCCACAGGTTGCATGTAAAGATTGACTAATGTGGCACTCAGGGCAGATCCCTGTGGGACTCCACACAATACCTGTAGGACTTCTGAAAAGTGCTCACCTTACATAATCTGAAAGGATCTATCTTCTAGGAATGAGGACAGCCAGTTTAGAGCACTGTTTCTAATGCCTGCCTCCTTCATCCTGCGGATCAAGGTGTTATGATCAACAGTGTCAAAGGCAGCACTAAGATCAAGTAGCAGGATTGCGGCTGCCTCCCCCCGATCAAGGATTACCTTGAGTTTCTCCGTGACCACCAGCAGGGCAGACTCTGTGCTATGTTATGGTCTGAAGCCCATCTGGGTGAGGTGCAACACCTCATTTTCTTCCAGGAACTGGGACAAGGTATGGTTGACATATTTTTCCACTATTTTACTAGCAGGGGTAAAAGTGAGATTGGTCGGTAATTCCCCGGGTCTGAAGGGTCTAAATGAGGTTTCTTTAGTAGTGGGCGAACTATGGCGTGTTTCCAATTTTTGGGAAAAATCCCTTGTGTAAGAGATAGCGAGAGGAGTTCAGATGTAGTGGTCAGTGTTACATTACCACCCTGCAGTAGGATGTGTGGGGGAGCCGGGTCTTGGGGGGAGCCTGATTTAATATTCCGCAAGATCCTGGTCGTAGATTCCCCTCTTAACACCGGGAAATGATCTAAGATCGGCCCTGTAGCCATTTCCAGAGGATCATTGAATACTGGATGGGCATCTGTGCTGTCTGTATCAGTGCTACCTTGCATGGAGTTATAGATATTCTCTACCTTGTTTTTGAAAAAGGTCGCAAGCTCGTCACATCTCTCGTTGGATGATGATTCAGAGGAAGTCTCCTGTTCAGAGGAGGTTAGGGATCGAACGACCTTAAAGAGTTCCCTGGAGGAGTTGAGGGCTGAGTTGATTTTATCCTCGAAGTACTTGGCTTGGGCTAGTTTGATCTCATTGTGGTACTGTCTAATAGCCTTCTTATATTGACTTTTGGTGGTGGGCTCATATGTTTTACTCCAGTTTCGTTCAATTTTTTTACATTTTTTTCCAGTGAGGCTAGGTATGGGTTGAACCATGCGGATTTTTTCCTGGTTCAATTGATTCTAGGCCTGTCTTTCTGAGTGTACTGTTCTGCCACTAGATTGAACCAGTCAGACCATATCTTATCTGCCTCCTCAGGATTTTCAGTCATGCTCGGGACCTGGGCTTCCAAGGTGTTAACCATACCATCTGGCATGGTTCTTGGCCATTTTCTACCTGCATTAGTGGAGTTATGGACTGTGTGCTGACAGTGGATTTTGGCTAGGGTAAAAGGAATAAAGAAATGGTCTGACCACGGGACTGGCAAAGGAGTCCCCACCTTTATTTTAGGTTCATTGGAGAAAATTGCATCTAATATGTGCCCTTTTTCATGCGTGCCAGATTCTGCAGTGTGTAGAGTTCAATCAGGAATGCTGGAGGTGAATGAGAGATGCAATTTTCTCGCACTGAGGGAGAGATATATGTACATATTGCATCAGTGCAAAATCAGCAAAAGTGCTGCAAACCAGCCATAGCGTTGATTTGTTATTTTACATGGGAAAGATGCCTAAAAGAAAGGTAAAGAGTGCTATGTGCAGCTTGCGTTACTTTGCATAAAGGAGGTATCCCATGGATTTCCTCACTTCCACCCATGGTTTTAGATGCAAAGCACTATCTACTAACAATGGTAGGCAGTTTTTTGCCCACAATTATGACACCTATAGGCAGGCTCACATTCGGAGAATGTTTTTTATTTCCCAAAACGTTAGCAAATTTTGCATGTGTGCTACAAAGTGCGAAAAGTTATACAGTTTATCTAAGCATGGTGCTTTATACTGGAAGGATATCCTTCCAGTACAACACCTATGCTAGACTCACAAACATACCTTTGCACTTTATAAAAAAGCTGTGCACGTGGCACAAAGCAAACTGATTGTCTGACAGCACTTGGGAATAGGGCAGCAGTACCATATCCTTGTAGATATTGTGCTGTCCTGGTCTCTTCCATTCAAGCAATACACTGTGGCAACTTTTATTCCTGCATTGTTTTGCATGAAATAATAGTAAATGTGATCCTGAATCTAAAGTGATAGAGATTCACAAGTTTCTAAGACCAAATATTCCAAATAGTACCATTGTGAGGATGGCTAGGATGGGTATCTCGTAGTCCTTCATCTCTTCCTTACTCTTGCAAACTCTCTCTTAAGCTTTGGGCCCACAGGTGAATGCATTGATGATGGCGAGGCAGCTAGATAGTTCTGACTGAAAGTACTTTGGGGAGGTAGTGATCTTCTGTTTCCTGGGTTTATCTCTTCATTTTTTTTTTTTTTGGTGCATGATTACACTGATACAGATTGCGCTTCATTTTTTCAATCACTTTGCGAACAATTTATAAGTACAAAGCATGCATGTATTGTATCACCGCAGGTAGGTTGCATATATATTTAAATAAGTTACTTATCGTAGATAAGAATTAATATTAAATCAACAATTGTTCATCATGCACACATTTCTTTTTTTTTTTTTTAACCCGCACTCCCACCCCTCCCACCCCCGGGGTTGGCACAGCTTTATATGAATTTTGAAAACAGAAAAAGAAAAAGAGAGAAAAAGAAAATAAAAAAATAAAAAAAATAAAAGAAGTGAAGAAAAGTTGGATTATCTGAATTATCTCTCAAGCCATTTAGTCAGAGGTTCCCAAATCTTTAGCCCCTTCTTGCAGGACCGTACTCCTCTTTTTCCATAGATGGCTTTTTTCAAAATTATAATTTGCCACCAATCGTGTTAGCCATTGATGGTACACAGGGGGAGATGGATCCAGCCAGGCTGAGGCAAGGCAAAGACGGTATATTGCCATGGCTATGAAAATCAGATACTCTCCTGGTTTGCCTTGCATCTCCTGATCTACCCCTAGACAGATCAGGGAGGGAGAAAGGAAAATGTCCCTCCCTAGCACTTCTTTAAAAAGTTCGTAATCTCAAGTTTTAACTTGCTTAATACGTCACAAGAGGCAAACATGTGATTAAGGTCAGCCTGATAAAGCGAACATCGTGGGCAAAAAGTCCCTCTCCCCGTCCCCCATTTTGTGATCTTTTTCGGAGTATAGTACAGTGAAAAGCAGGATTTATAATACTGGGCTTGAAGCCGCGCTGGAATTAGCAGATTTTGTGCTAATTCGGCTGAGTGGAAAAATAGATCTTCTGATATATCAATTTCCTCTTTCCACTTCCTGGCTCGGGTTGTTAAATCATCCGGCATTAATATATTAAGAGAGTTATACACAGTTCCGATAGATGGATGATTCATTCTTAGATTATCAATAATGGGATTGTTAATAAATCCTGCTGGACCGCCGCACTTTCTCCTTAAAAATCACGTACTTGCAGGTATTTATAGAAATCTTTCCAGTCCAGTTTATATCTTTCTTTAAGACTCTCAAAAGAAACTATATCAGAGAGAGAATATAAATCCCCCAGTTTCAACAGGCCCTTCTTTTGCCACTTTTTGAGTAATGAGTCTTTAAAAATGTCGGGCAGGTTTGGATTGTTGTATATTGGTGTGTAGTAGTTCAGACGACCCAGACCTAGCATTTTGCGAACCGATTTCATACATTTGAACCCGGGCGCCAGCGTCTTAAAGCGTACCTTCTTGTAGTGGGAATCATTTAAAAACCGCCAGATCCACCCCCATGCATCTTTGCCCATTATGAGTTCTATAGGCGTGGGTATATCTCCCAAAAGATTATCTGTAACATTTTCTGATAAAAGGGTAAGATTGTGCAAAAGAGTGGTTGCCCAATAATAAAGCCTTATATTTGGGAGAGCCAGCCCCCTTTTCCTTTGGTAGAGAAAGAAATTTGTAAGCTCTTCTGGGTTTTTCATAGGCCCATATAAATCGTGAGAACAGGTCTTCAATCTTTTTTAGGCACATGTTACTGAATTCTAGCGGAATAGCTCTTATAAAATATAAAAATTTGGGGGAAAAAAGCATTTTGATTAGATTACATCTCCCTATTATCGAAAGATGCAGTTTGTGTAGTCGGATTAATTCGGGTTTGATTTTATCAATCAAGGGATCAATATTGCACTCAACTATCTTCTCAACAGTTGCCATAACTTCCGCTCCAAGATACGTAGCTTTTTCAACCTGTCTTGTGTCCTGACCCATATCAACATTCTTACAGATTATCTGGGTTTTGAATCTATTCAGGGAGTATCCAGACAAGCTTCCAAACCTAGCTGCCTCTAATTCGACCTCAGCCATAGATATTTCAGGATTAGCAGTCACCAAGGCAATGTCGTCGGCGTAGGCCAGAACTTTCGTCTCCCACCCATGTGAAATAATAGGACTAATTTTCTGATTGCTTTCGAGCAAGCGTAGAAAAGGGTCTATATAGAGGGCGAACAGGAGAGGTGAGCTTGGGCATCCCTGGCGGGTCCCCCTAGTTATTTTAAAAGTATCAGTTAGTGCGCCATTTAAAAATAATCTTGCGGTGGGTTGATAATATAGCATCTTGAATGCTTGTATACATCCCTGACCTATCCCAACCCTTGACAGGGTCTCCCATAAGAAAGGCCAGGAGACCCTGTCAAAAGCCTTCTCGGCATCGAGAAGAATAAGTGCCATTGGATCTCCTGAGATGTGCGCTGCATCGAACAGAGAAATGGTTCTTCTAACATGATCTACTGTGCCTCGTCCCGGTATAAATCCGTGCTGCCTCGGGGATATAACTTTGTGTATTACCCCTGCTAATCGAACCGCCAAGATTTTAGAGTAAATTTTGCTGTCCGCATTTATCAGGGTTTTAGGGCGGTAAGAGGCGGGATCAAGTGCCGATTTATGCTTTTTCAGGAATATAATGATTTTAGCTTGTGACCATGACTCTGGTGGTTTTCCCCCCCTATACACATGAGCGAATAGCTGGAGCATGATCTCTTTTAATTCCGTGGAGAATCTTTTATAAAATTCACCTGGAATATTATCCAACCCAGTGGCTTTATTATTAGGAAGACAGTTAATGCAGAGCAGTGTGTCAATCCATTGAGGGGGCTCATCGAGTAGAGCCTGGTCCTCATGCGATAGTTGCACCGCTGGGATTTGGTTTAAGTAATTAGCAATATCATCTAAATGAGCAGTGGTCGTCTCGTGATATAGATCCTGATAATAAGCAAGGAACTCCTTGCGAATGCCCTCTACATATGAAACTACTTCTTGCGCGGAGTTTTTAACAGCTGTAATAATATTCCTGGTGGCTTTTTGTCTTGCCCTAATCGCAAGGTGGTGTCCAACCTGCTCGCTGCATTCATATGCCTCCCTCTTCCAAATTGCTAATCTGTCCGCTGCTCTTTTAGCGATTACCCCCATGACGGCCAATTTTGCTGATATTATTCTTGCTTGCGCATCAGCTGAGTCCTCCCCATCCCTAAGAACAGTAATTAAGTTTTCTTCTGCCTCAGCCAGCTGAAGTTGCAGTTTATCCAATAGTTGACGCTTTTCTCTATTTAAAGTGAGTGAAAAGCTAAGTGTCTCTCCTCTGATTGCTGCATTTAGTGCATCCCAAACCACCTCAATCCCTGTGCTACCTACATTATCCTTAATGAACTGTGAAATCCAGTGTTTCATGTGCTTCCAGTACTCATCATTTAAGAGGAGGGGTCGCTCAAAGGTCCAGTCAGCAAAATCTCTATTGGCCACTGTTACCCCCCTTATTTCCACTACTAAAGGATTATGGTCTGCCACTATGCGTGGAGATTTCTCTATTGAGCACTCGAGAAGAATAGGCTGAGATGCAAAGATATAGTCTAGTCTCACCATCTTATTGTGCGGGAAAGAATAGAAGGTATGGCCGGAGTCAGTGGGGTGTTGTGAATGCCAAATATCGGTGAGTGCTTGCTCCCTACATAAATCCTTAAGGGCATTAAAAACTTTTGGTTTTCGTCCATTGTATGTCCAGTTTCTATCACCGGTTATGCTCTTGTCTGCTGGCAGGTTAATATTAAAATCGCCGCAGATGACTAAAGGTAGTGGCCATTCGGCCAATTCATTATTCAGAAAATCAAAAATTGCTGAATCATCTGTCATGCTTACTTTTGCATCTCTGTTGCTTCTTTCGGAAGTAAAACTGCGTGTAACCCCATTGAAGATGACTTTTAGGCGTGCCGGGTTTTGTAAGTATTCCGTTGCCCCAATTTGTTGAAAGGGGGCAAAGAGTTGCCTCATCCTCCATCTTCGCTCAACTGTGGCATGGGCAAAATCAGGCCTACTAAAAAAGGTAACGCCATTAAACTCCCTCTTGCTGGTGGGTCTCGCTAAATGAAAAAGTTTCTGGCGTAGGAGAAAGTTGCCAAAATATACTAGCATTGCGCGAGGATATTGCGCCGAAGACTGAGGGCGTTTAGAAGGAGTTAATGGGAAGCGGTGAACAAGTTGTATCTCCCTATCCCAATCCCAGGATTGCAGCTCTGGAAATGCTCCTTTAAAAAGTGTGATCATATAAGCCCTTGGATCACTTCCTTCCGCTCCTTCGGGAACCCCCAAAATGCGAAGATTATTGCGTCGCGATCTGTTCTCCTGCTCCTCAATCTTCAGCATTAAGTCCTTTACTATCCCATCATGCTCATCCCCCTGTGCTTGGAGGGAGGAGACGTCCTTTTCCAGATTTTCGGTGCGCACTTCTACCGATGACATTCTATCAGCTATCTCCACACAGGTTCGACCCACTTTCCTTATCGCGCCCTGTAGTTTCTGAGTGGCATGACAGTTTTTCCGGTTGTCGATCTTAACCTCCTTCTGAAAACATTTGATTGAGTGCACTACTTCGGCGAGGGAAGGCTCCTCCTTATTTCTGGGGGCTCCTGAGTTTCCACTTCTCCAGTCTTCCATGGTTGAGGGGTTGCCGCCTGAGAATACTGTTTGATCTGAGGGAGTCGCAAACTGAGAGGATGAGTAATCCCATCTGAGCTCGGCGTTACTCCCTTGATCCGTGGTCCCCCCACTCTTGTGTCTGCTTCGTTTTTTTTGTTTTCTCCTTTTCTTTTCCAACTTTTTTTTTTGTGTAGTGTCTTCCCAAGAGTCCTCTGAGCCCTTTGAGTCCGTACTTCCCCAGTCTTGCCTCTCACCATCGCTGGACGTTGAAATACCGGTCTCGTACCTCTCTGACTCATCTGTAACAGAGTAGGGTTTTTCAATGCTGTTGGGGTTTTCCAAACGCTGGGTAGCAGTATTCGCTGAGTTAGCTGGAAACTTCTGTGAAACAGTTTCAGTGTTTGTACAGTTTGAAACCCCCCCCTTACCCCCGTGCTCTGTCCCAGGTGTTCTTGTATCCAGATTTTGAAGAAGGGCCAAAGGGGCATTTAAAGGGTCATTCTGAATCTCCTCACAATTTATACGCATATCTGCCTCTGTGGTAGCAACTGTTCCTGTATTTTCCATAGATGTTAAAGTTGATAGGACCGGTATTGATAAATTTGGCGCCACGGGTCCCTGTGAGGTTTCTCCAACTGCTGCAGAAGTGGTTAGTTTAATCTGCCCCTCAGGTATCCCCACCATGGCAGGTTCATTATGCGCATTTTCCACCACTGCCGGGCCAAACATATTGGATATTAATGGCTGAGAATCGGAGATCTGAGCGTTATCTGTGAGCTTAATGTTTTTTTTGGCTTGTAGTCTTTTTGCCTGTTTGGCCATCTGCTCAGACTTCTCAGTGGAGTTCAGATTATCAAAACATTCCCTGTTTTTTAATCCCCGCGTTCCTGGGCGCCTTGTTAGGGGTTCTGAATGTGTTTGCTGCACCGCTTCAGTCATTGCAGGCGCTGATAAATGACTGTCTTTGACTTTAGCGGCTTTCCCACCACCTCGCCCGGCCATCCTTACTTGCTTTTCTTAAGTAGTTGAGGAGTCCTGGAAACGATGTAGCACCCGCTTTCGTTGGAGTCCGCTGCAGTTGCTGCCTCCGATCGCAGAGTCTGGCAGAGTCATCAGGAATTCCCTGAATGCCGATAGAGCTGCGTTAGGCTGCCGCGTCACTGCAGGCGGCCGCAGGGCGATGTGGAGCGAGGATGTGGGAGATGCTAGAGCAGCACGGCTCGCTGTTCGTGACACCGGGGCCGGGCGTCTCTTCACTCCTCATCGCTCCTTCTGATCTCTGACCCGCATGAGGATGACAAAGGCTGTGATGCAATGCCGGTCCATGCGGTAAGACTTGCCCGACGATGTATAGTATTTTAAGCGAGGTTTCTTGCCATAGAAGCTTCTCTTGTTACTGTGTTAGGGATCGGACTGGCGGAGCAGCATCGGGTAGCTGCTACTCAGACGCCATCTTGCCCGAATCCTGGGTTTATCTCTTCAATTGTAGAGACCTGAACTATGAACTCTAGCCCTTGATTTCTCATACCATCATCTTCTCCTTCTCAAAGCTGGTCTCCACTGGATCATCAAATCATGAGGCTATCTCAGAGGCAACTTCACTAGCTTTGTCAAATCCTTGGTCATGATACTCTCTCATATAATCCCCAATACTTTTCAGCAGAGCTATGGCAACATCTAACTGCATGTCATTAATTGGAATGAATTTACTAACTTCATTAATTTAACCTAAAATGTCATACCAGATAACAATGCTGATAATAAATGGAAACGAGTGAACCTCATTCTGTAAACTCTGGGTCTCAGAAAATGTCTGTCCATCAAGATTAAGCCCATCCAGAACTTTTATCAATGCTCTGTGAACATCAGGGGCATAGTTGAACAGAACTTTCACACTCTCAATTCTGCTCTCTCATTGTGTATCTGGTGGCCTCTTTACAACTTCAGTACTCACACAAGACTAAGTATGGCCCATCCTTTTTTTGATGCTCAAATATGTGTTATATTCTCTGTCAATACCCAAAGAAAGACAGTGCTGCAGTTGATGACTTCACTGCATCACAAAAGACTAAATTAATAGAATGACAAGCACAAGAAATGAAAACTGCTTTGGGGTTCCTATCTAGTATTCTGTTCTGCACACCGAAATGTCTTCCCTTCATATTAGCCCTGTTGTCTTAACCTTGACCCTGGCAGTGTTTAAGAGGTATTCATACATTTTTCAGTTTGTCAAGTAGTACTTCACTAATGTCTTCATCACTTTTGTCATCTGCTGGTATGAACCCAATGAGGTATTCCTCTACTGATGAGATAGTTGAGGATATATTAATTACACAAATCATCAGAGTCATTTGCTCTTGATGACTTATGTCTGGTTTACAGTCCCGTATGCATGAATAATACTTGGAAGACCTGATAATGTTTAGCAATCTTTACTGGATGTTTTGTGATGTAAGTTGAATGATTTCATTCTAAATTGTTTTCCCTAGGTAATGGTCTGCTATTTCCTTTTTCTCAACTCTTCTAATGTGTTCTGCCATGAGATCATCAAATTTAGCAAGCAGCTCTACTTGACCCAGAAAATAACCATTTTGAATGTTTCCAAGTTTCTCATTGGTTCCCCTCAAAGCCACGTCTTGTCTTCTAAAATGAAACAAGACAGTGCAAAATAGAACTCCAATATCGGATTTCAGACTGAAGTAAGGTCTGCTCTGACTGATAAATCGCTGTACGAGTGGAAAGTCTCCTTTGTGCTTCATACCATGAATGCATGTGCTGCATATGATCAGCAGACTTTTCATGTGAATGCAGGTATTCTCCATTATGTTCCCAGTGACTGAATCCTGCAGAGAAAGTAATATACTGTATCAACAGTGTTGGAGTACACTAACCACTGTCTCTCAATCCTTTCATTGTTTGTAAGGGTTTTATAGAAATGCACAGGTGTGAAGCATCGGTCATAAGTTTGGGAATAGGTTCTCTTGTCTCTCTCTGTGTCTCTGAATGTCCCAGCTCAAATCAGCCTGTCCATAATATGCTGTCACAATGTTTTTGGCCATGTATGTGGATCCAGCTGTATAAATTTATCAGAAGTTAAAATAGTTCTTGTATTCTCAGTTTCATCCTCTGCCTCAGAATTGGAACTAATCTACTCCTGAACATCTTCTTCCATAGAGCAAGTGCCAGTTTCCTCCTGACTTCAGTTTTCATTACACTGCTAGAGTCTGATGTCTTATTTTCTGTATCTAGAGTTTTTTTCACATATCTTACAATTGCTCCTCTTTGCCTTTCTGCTGCAGCCTCTCTGGCATTCTTGGCTTTTCTGTTTGCTTTCTACCGGACAGATGACTGTATGGTTTCCTTGAGGCCTGATGGATCGGTAATCTGACAATCGTAGATCCTACACCACATTTGATAGCTTGAGCTCCTAATCTAAGGCGGAAAACAACTGACCACTCACAGCCTGCACTTTAAAATGAGCGACACCCTAGGTTACAAGTTAAAGCAACAAGATCTGCTGTGTTATCCCTGACACATTTTACTGGATATGAATGGAGAAATGCGTTCATAAATCGCTCTGCCCCATGGCAGGGCGCCATACCAAATGTACCGTGCACACAGCTGCTTTTTTTCCTGCTGTGCACATTGGAAAACTCACACAAGCCAATGTAGGAGGCGGTGCAGCAGATTACAACAATGACGTTACACGCAGCGCACATTCTCTGCCACAGAAATCTCCCTATGGTTAAATTACAAGAAAAAGTAAAGAAGTTTATTAAACATTTAAAAAAGAGTAAAAATATTTTTATGCTAAGTATTAATTTAAATTAATTTATTTTTACTGTAAACCAAAATAAAAATGCTACAGTACTATTAAAATAACTTTCAATAGAATATTTAGTTAATTTAAATACATTAAATTAAATGGAACTTATTTAATAAAGATTTATTTAAAAAATCACTTTAAAATAAAATGTTTATATTTCTTAATTATGTATTAACAATTACTAGAATACATATATAGGCTTTTTTACATTAATTAATTTTTGTAATTAAATTAGCATTTATTTTTTAAAAAGTCAAAATAAATTAATTCGTTTGAACATTATTTTCTTTAGGCCCATGCCTCCAATATTTTCTATGGGAGGATGTTGCACTATCAGTGGTTGGCCATGTGTGGTGTTGGACTTACTCCACTTAAGAGCTGGAGTACATATATGGCTGTTTTATGTCCTTTTTTGGTAGTAGTAGCTGTAGAAATACAGTTTGTGAATATGAATGTGCTCATTTTTTGTGGGTTGGTGCATGCATTATAATATGTTTCACCCTGATGACGTCGTCAGTCATGCAGCTGCAAATAATGTTGTGCTTTGGTGATGCTAACTATGATTACCATTACACAATGGTGCAAAGGCAGAGCGAGCAAAGTCTTGGGTGACATTCAAGTACACCCTCAAATGGAATTCTATTCATTGAGATGACTGCCCAAGGATAGATCACATAATAATAATAATATGTGCAATTTTGGGGGGGGGGAAATACATGCATTATGCATGGAAATTTCACATGATTTCTATTTGCCCATTGTTTGCACCTATTTTTATTCAGCGCTAATATTAACCATAAAGCTAAGTCATGAGACTTTGCTTAAAGTTAGTTGATGCCGCCTTGCGTGGAATCATACTAATGTCCATACATAATGTAATGCCCACTTTGATGAAATATCAGGGATTGCATGCAACACAATGCAGCTTTGTCCTGTTCTTGTGTAAACATTTAGTGCAAGAATCCTTTTGTATGTACACGTTGATCGACACTAACGTCTGCATCACTTTGTTTCACTTAGTCTCATGCAAAATCCTATGGAAAACAAAAGTAAATCTGAACCCCGGTTTCCTTGGATCCACCAGTCCCTTGAGACTAATGGGGAATAGGGAGCTGCTTTTATTCATGAGGCAAAAACATGGTGACCAGACTAAGCTGTAGCTGAAGATGTAATTTCAAGATATTTCTGTTTAGAAAAACTGGGAAGACCAGAGTAAGCAGCAGTTGTGCAAAGTTTCAGGACAGTCACTTGTCTGTAACAAATGCTGCCATAGAATAATACCTTCAGACTTTACTTTCTTTGTAAGACCAATATAAAATAAATATCCGAACCACAATTGCGTGCCTTTAATTTGCACTTTGGGGACAATTTATGGTGAAACATGGAAAAAGCTCCAAACAATCCCCAGCTGTACAACATTTTCTTTACATCCGACCAATCAATGGCCAGCACCTGTCCTGCAATGCATGGCTTGCTTTATTGCTGGCCAGAAAATGAAAAGATGAGATAAACTCTGTTAAATTAACAAAACCGACCTTCAAGGCTTCATGCACATTTGTATCCTTGCATTATGAATGATGTAGAATACCATTTAGTTTTTTCTGTATTCTGAAGTACTGATACCATGGCCATCAGTAGTACTTCCTGGTTGTGGCAATACTGGACTCCTTAGACTTCTCCTGAGAAACGAGAAATAACATTCTTGAATCAGCCTTTTTGCACCAATTACCAAGTTACTCCCCATTTTTGACCTACATGTTTGTAGGGTTATGGATGGAAGTTATGGCATAGGCAAGGGTCTGGATGTAACAGGTATATTTTATTTATTCTTACATCTAATAGTTTTCATAGGAAATCACTCGTTCAGCCCTTATCCTAGCAGTTCTACATCTCCTTCCTGACTGATATGATGTCTCTTCTTAGACAAGACAAGAGGTTACTCCCTTTGAACTAGCCCCTCTTGTCGTATCACCAAACTAATGTTAGTAACACCTAATAGATTTGCCTTTGCCCCCAAAATTACCTGGAAAAAATTCCACCTTTATTTTAGGTTCACCTCATCATGTCCTCAGAGGCAACACACTTACAAGACACCTAGACTAGGACTATTAGAGTTTTTTTTATTAGAAGTCAAATTTGTGCAGAATCTGCAGACTTATGGTAGCAAATAACACATTACAATATGCCAGAAATGATGTTATTACTTTGGGAACGGGTACAACCACCAACTAAATAAACACAATCTTGTTAGACCACAACACAATGCTAAGAGTCTCTGCTTGAACTGTTATAGAAGTGGCACAAGCAGCAGGCAACTCCCCACCGTTAAGTTAGTTAAAGCAATAAGATTTTTTTTTATGTCAAGTAAAAACAATCCCAATAATACCAATAATAATGTTTATTCGATCTTCCTAAAGAAGATCATAAAAGATACCTGGATAAAAACATACAATAAAAAGACAAAAGGATTAACATATCTACAATAAAGTTAATTAGAAGCTTCCACTTGGAGGGGATAAAAGTGTGTGGATCTTAATTCAGCAGCTTAATAAATAACTAGCAGCATATAATACAAATAGACTCACTACCAATATATTTATATTAGCATTGACTTCCTTGACGAATTTCATTGCACAACATCAACTTTGGGAAGTTTAAAATACATAAATCAAAGTTCATCTTCACAGTAAAGACCAGCAGCTCAAAGTGTAGTTATATATACAAACACTATATTTAAAACAGCATACTCCTCCTTTGTGTTAAAATGCTTTTTAGAAAACAAGCAACTAAGTAGCATGAGGTCATAGTCATTAAGTTGCTGTCTAAAGATTAGGGCGGCTTTGCACTTAGAAAATTTATACCTACCCAACAACAGTAATAAAAACCTCCTTGTAAGCGGCAAATAATAACTACAAAAGAAAGCAAAATGCAATAAGGATTGACTTAATTGCTCATCACATGGGCAAGTGTCGATGTCTGCGGTAGAGTATTGTCCTAATGAGAAAAAATTGCAGCCGTCGTATGGAACCTAACCTAAAACTAGCCAATAATCTTCTCACATAGCCATTTGTCAGAAACAGTAAATAGGGAGCAGTCGCAGGCACCATCTGGATTTTACAAAAAATCTCTAACCAGAGGTTTGGCCACTTCCACTAACTCCCTAGTGACCTGTCTATGCTTAGTAAAGCTATCTTGGACCCAGTATTCATCTTTTTTCATAAAGGGCTTGGGGTGCTCGAACAAATGTACAGAACCCAGAGCTAAAAATAAGTCATTGATGTATTTTAACTATGGAATTGTCAGGGCACGGATGCAAGACAAGCAGCCTCTAATGACTGCCCGGTTAAGCTCAGCTTCCTTGTTTGCCCAAATTGAGCACCAAAGGACCAAGGGGGCAGGATTAATAATATCTTTCACGTACTTCATACCTAGCTACTGGTGCAGAGAAAAATGTGGTGTTGAAGGGGAACGCCTAGTAGCCGGCAGCAGAATCTATTCTCCTCCGCCTGCATTGCTCCCACATACCTACATCCCCAAATACCCATACCATATGTTAGACTTGGCAGGCATTTCCGGTTGTATATCTCTAAAATCGGGACAATCTTTTTTTGACAATGGACGTAGTGAGTGAAAAGGCAGTGCCTACTGCTTGGGTTAAGCAGATTATCCTTCTTTTAATGCAGGATGACCAGGTGCACACATCATCGAACTCCAGGCCAAAGTAGGAAAATGAGCTCATCCCTATCCAATCTTTTGCCACCTATACTGTATTTCTAGGGCCACATACCATTGTGTCTGCTTTAGTAAAGTTAGCCTCCAATTCCAGATCTCTCATAAATTATACAAAACTAGAAATTAAAATCTTGAGACCATTGGCTGTTCTGGCAAGAAGAACCTGGTCAGCCGGGTACAATAGTGCAGACACGGCCTTCTGCTCTACATACGGAACATCCACCCCAGCAGATAATAGTGTTCTATCCAGATCATTAACATAGAGTAGGGAAAGGATCGGGGCGAGTACGCACCCATGGCGTACACCTTGTTTAACTTTAAAAGTTTGGGTGAATTCACCAGCATTGCCAAATCTTACAGATGCAGTAAGGTCATAATGTAAGAGTCTTAAAAAAGAGATCAATTCCGCATCGACACCCATGCTCTTTAAAATGGACCACAAATTAGATCTACAGACGCAATCAAAGGCGCTTGATAGATCCATGAAAGCCAAATGGGTGGAAGCACCCTTGGCCAATTTTTATTTGACCATGATAAGTTGGAGATTAAGACACTGTTTGATTGTCCCAAGCCCTTTCTAAACCCATACTGTGTTTGGTAGAGAATATTATTTTCGTTTAGCCAAACAAGAAGGCAATCCAATACAACTCTCCCAATGATTTTGGCCATGGAGTCTAGAAGGGATATTGGGCGATAACAGCTTGGATCACGCTCATTTCCTTTTTTAAAGATAGGAACAGTTCTTGAAGTGCACCAGGATGGAGACACACCCGTACAACAAACAGAATTAAATACACAGGTGAGCAAAGTGGTCCAAAACTCCGGGTGCTCCCTAAATAGAACAAGGGGGACACCGCCCGGGCCTGGAGCCTTTTTACAATGACTATTACGAATGGCTTTAAGCACTTCTTCCTCCCTGAATTGGAGTTTGGCACAGGAAGAACTAGCCATCTGCAATTCTTCTACAGACCCATTACTAGCTGAGTACATCACTGAAAAACCTCTTCTTGATTTAAGCCGCTCTGCACTCTTTGCCAAACCAGGATTTAACGTAGTAAGGAGTCTGTACTATGGGTCTAAGCTACAACCCTTTAATCTGGGTTAAGAGATCAATAAAGTGATTTAATATAGAGGCTGGATGATGTATTTCCATTTACAAGAGTTCACCAACGCCTTACTGTTGCAGACAACCTGGGTCATAACGCGCTTCATATGCGTAGAGCACCATCCAACCCTGCGCCCTTAACAGTTAGTGCTTGAATTGTCATGAGCTTTGGCTTATAATGCTTTAAGGGGGCCACAAGCTACACTGCTATGGGATTGTGGTCACTATAGATCTGAAGAAGGACCTCACTACCTATAATAGTTGAAGACAGACTTCAGAGATAAAAACATAGTCTATTATGCTCCCGGTGCCTTTCCCAATAAAGGTTGGAATTTCTGAACTAGAGGAATTTGGAGCTTTGTTTGCTAGATCACGCTCAGCCAACAGAGGAAAGAGAACACGGCCCAGGCATCCATGGCATTGAAATCAGCTTCCCAAGCAAGAGGGTCAAAGATTATTGGTGATTTGGTGGGCAAAAGACCTAACTTGGCATTAAAAGCACCTGCCACTAGCAAATTAAAAAGGGCTTTCGGCCCAAGCCTCCTTTTCAGCTAACAAGTCAATTACTGAGAATAGATCCTTAAATTACAATCACTCTTGCTAGAGAAATTGTTATTATAAAAATTCAAACACAAGGAGATGATGGACGGAGCGCTGAAACTTTTCAGACACTCACCCCCAGTCACAGATCTCGGTTGAATCCATCATCGTTCTTTAGCTCACTTCGCCACCCCAGTTCAGACACAGCTATATGCAAATCAGTCTTGACCCTGTGCCTCATGGGAACAGTCCAGCCCGAACTGCCAAGCCATGTCTTCCCTGGACCGGAAACAAGCATCCTGGGACAGGTTTCGGGCTAACAGCCCTCATCAGCCAGGCTAACTTGAATCCAGTGCCAAAGTGAGCAAGGGAACAGTAGAGAAAGCAAATTTTCCCCTTGGTAATAAGGTAAAATATAACAATTCAACACTCCCAACTGTCATTCGCTCAGGTAGTATCATACACTAACCCACACACTCATCACTTTATCACCAGATCAGAGATATAGCGCTCAAAAGAATTTTTATTTTGCTGCATGAAAGGCCTACTTATCACAAAAAGGTCTAACCTCTTATTATTAAAAAACAAGACAATTCTACAGATTTAAGTGAGGTATAAAAATTCATATACAACGTACAAGATTTAATAAAAACAAAAAGTATGATCACATTACAATTCAATAAAAATGTATTACACATTTTAAAATCCGGCGAGAAACAATCACAATTATAGACATTACACTGTAATGAAAAAATAATAAATACAGGCGACCCTATCTACACAGTTACAAGAAATTGCCTGTTGTATTGATTGATCCAACGTAAAGCATCAAGTTGTAATTGAGGTAGGTTTTACAATCATTTTCCTTTCCAGAATTCTTGTGGTTGGATTCAAATTTAAAAATATCGTCGACGCGTTTCGGTGGTACGTCATTTTTATTAAAAACCACCTTCTTCAGGACTAAATCTTAGGGAAACTTTGGCTCCTTCAAGCATTAAGACAGTGATCTACATCAAAAAAATATAAAAACATAGAAGGGATTTAGGTTCCTAAACTCAACATTCAATGTCCCCCTCCTCCCTGCGATGTGACTATTATTCCGTTTTATTGTGCAAGGTGGGACAAAGAAAGAGATACAGCTGGAGTGAGAAAGGCACATTTAAAGACCATTTCATATAACACAACTGGATTTCTTTGGCGCTAAACCTCTAATCTTGATGATGGAAAGAGATGATACCTTCTGCCCCTTGGAAATTTTGTAAGATCTTACCCTTACCCGTTAATACTACCGTATTCTCTCACATTCTAGCCATACACAAAATAAGTGAGGAATGAAAAAGAAAAAAGAGAGAGAACAAGGGGAAAGGTGGGGAAATTGCATACATACAAAACAAAAGCACTCACCACTTTTGGTGTAGTGTCACTTTTTTATTTTTGGCCGCAATGGTCAAGCTGCGATTTCATCAATACTCCCAGCTTCCACTTGTTATTTTACTCTTGGACCATTATTGCATAGTTACTAAAATATAGAACGGACTTTAAATATATTGTTCCATTCTAGAAAACTATTATTGTATAATTGGTTTTAAGGAAAGTTTCTATGATCCCTTACCTCTCGTATAGGAGTATTATTGTATCGCTGTTTCCTCATCAATATTTATAGTGTTTTAAAAAAACTTCCAGGGAAGCGAGTGTTCCTGATTGTCCTGCCACTAAGGGACTATGCTCCTTTATTCCAATTTCGTATGATGGAATTGGTGGCTAGCGTTTCTTCCAATTCTTACGTCTGAGGACAGAAACAATAATTCATTTTTTGAATTGAGACCGAGAGACTAGCAGGAAGCATGTTATTTGCTCAGTCTACTATTACCGCCACTAGTCAAAAAAATATACATTATGGGTGCTCTTATCCCTAAAAAACGCTTACCGGCTTCCCGATATTGCATTAAATGTTGGTACTATTTCTAGCCGGTTGCGAGATCATCTTCTTTTTATCCTCTCATTTTCAAATGCCGCCTCTCGATGCGTATACTTAAAAACGCGCATCATGTGAGGCCTCTATTCGTTTAAAACGACAAACATTAAAAACACCCTTAACGTAGTGATTCTAACCCCGTATTTTACTTTCCACACTAACTGGGCTGATAAGGGGGGACAAGAAAACTGTACCGGGCTGTATAATTTCGACTCGGTAACAGGTGATGTTAAGTTATAACTGCCCCTTGATATTGTAGCTACCATAAGCTTAATAAAAAGGTCTTACCTTAGACCGGCACGTTCGCGTCCAGGTTTCAATCGGCTGTAAGTGACGGGACTCCTTCCTTATTTAAATTGGAGCTCTATTAGAAGGCGGACTAACTTCCGTCCTTCCCCTCTCCCTCCTGGTTGAGTTCCGCGCACAGCTATATGCAAATCAGTCTTGACCCTGTGCCTCATGGGAACAGTCCAGCCCGAACTGCCAAGCCATGTCTTCCCTGGACCGGAAACAAGCATCCTGGGACCGGTTTCAGGCTAACAGGGTCAAGACTGATTTGCATATAGCTGGGTCTGAACTGAGGTGGCAAAGTGAGCTAAAGAATGATGGATTTAACCCAGATCTGTGACTGGGGGTGAGTGTCTGAAAAGTTTCAGCGCTCCGTCCATCATCTCCTTGTGTTTGCTTTGTTCGCCCTAAGTTGGCAGGGTTTGCCCAGACGTGGGTCCCTTGCTCACTTTGCCACTAGATTCAAGCTAGCCTGGCTGATGAAGGGTGTTACCCAGAAACCGGTCCCAGGATGCTTGTTTCCGGTTCAGGGAAGACCTGGCTTGGCAGTTCGGGCTGGACTGTACCCATGAGGCACAGGGTGAAGGCTGATTTGCATATAGCTGGGTCTGAACTGAGGTGGCAAAGTGAGCTAAAGAATGATGATGGATTCAACCCAGAACTGTAACTGGGGGTGAGTGTCTGAAAAATGTCAGCGCTCCGTCCATCATCTCCTTGTGTTTGTATTATAAAAATTCACCATATAAATCCTATGTTTCCCACCCCAGCAAAGGCAAAATGCCTGGACCTCACCCTGGTCTGAAGAAATGGGTGAGATAGAACAGCCAATATTAACTTTAAACCAGGCTGTCAACCCCCATTTGGCACACCCAGCTGGCGACGGTATGGCTAGCAGGCTTAAACACGTCTAACCATCGAATGCCACCTCTTTCACTTCCCATGTTTCCTGCATAAAAACTATGCCATAATTTAAAATAAGGGATTGTCAATCTTCAATTGACACTTTTGAGGCCTAGCCAGCCACATTCCAGCTGAAAAGGTTAATACACTGTCAACACTCAGCTCCTACAACAACAGGTACACCCGGTTCTATTCCTGCCTGGGGCTTCAAGGAGTTTTCAAAGGCTAGATCCCCACCCAGATTACCATGACTTATTGACAGAGGGAGGGTGAACAAGTGCACCACGGGTGTCTCTATACTAATGGCACCTCCATTCACTGTGGCTCCAGCACAGACATACTCCTTACTATACTGTCAATCATTGTCTTCCAACCCCTCAAGCACTGCAAATCTATTTTGCAAGGGTACTAACGGGTGCATGGGGGGTTCTAAGAAGTTCTTGGTTGGGCGTCATTGACCCACCAGGCTGGAAAATGGGGGATGCCAAATGCCTACAGAAAAAACCCAATGGAAAAATGTTCACAGGGCTAGTTTGAACCATTCCAGCCCTAGTAAAACCCAATATTTTATTTACGACCATGGGATTTCTGAAATGTATGACTATATCTTCACCATTGTATTGCTTGCGCATACCACCAATGCCCCCCACACAGTATCTCTTGAGCGAAATCACAATGGCCACACACATTAGTGTTCAGCCAATGTATAACTTTGTTCATGAGTCCCCTTGTGGATTTCGAACTATCGGCAAGGAGGCTAGGAAAGTTAGCTAGAACAATTACATAAGGAGATGAGGCAGGAGGAAGGTCAATCACAGGGAGAGGAACCAAACAGGGTTGTCTCCTTTCCACCGGCTTGGCAACCCGCTTAACAGGAAGGGCTTGCTCCTCATCACTCTGTGGTACCCTGTCCGTTGCTGGTCCAGTAGTAGTGGACAAAACTTGGTTGTTGGTGGCCACTCTGCCCCCAGAATTAGGTGCCTGAATTGACGTGATTGATGGAACAGAATTAGATAAAGGACCGGCTAAAGAGCACTGAATTTCCTGATGGCAAGCAGAAGTCTTATTAGAAGCCAGCTTTAGCAATTGGGCCTCAATGGAAGCAAGGCGCTCAACAACAGGGCACAATTTAACGTCCAACAAATCACTTAGATATTTACTCAAGTGCTCCCAAGAATCTTCTGGTATGGCAGGTGTAGACACAGGCGCAGACTCAATACCAGTCCTCCTGGGTATCGCAGTTTTACCCTTAGTTACAGGGGGCTTAGGTTTCAAGGTTTTCTTCCTGAGTTTGGCTGCTGGCCAAGTGTCTAGGTCAGAATCTAAATCAGGACTAGGTGAATGAATATGATTAGATTAAATCACTTGTACTTGGAATGATACTTGGACTTCGACCCCCGCCCCACCCAGCACTTCGCTATGGATAAATCCCTTGTCTGCAAGGCACACATCAGCAATTGTTCCAGCTGGTAAATGTGTTGCAGGAGCGCTAGAAGGTCCTAATAGAGAAGGCTCAAGGGTACCTGCAGAAGCATAAAAGTTATCCTGGGAGGAAGGTAGAGGTGGAACAAATTCCTCAGTTGTAAGTTCTTGACAAACCTCATCCAATCAAATTTCATTGGATACAATGTCCACCGCCCGCATCAGAAAATTATCGATAGTGGAGCATGTGCATAATGAAGGGACGCTAGGGACTTCAGAGGTACCCTTCATTTTTCCCATGTTGATATAAGCAGTAGGACTTCTGGAGGAGAAGAGAAAGAAGAATCCCAGAACGCCAAGGCAAAGCTAAACAAACAAAGCACACAGTGCCTTTAGTGAATATCCGCTTCCAATTATCCAGGTCACAGGACTAAGAGGGGTGGCCCAGCCCAGGCTTTGCCAGGCTATGACAGGCTAAGATGGGCCAATCTTGGCCTGGTCTTGGCCCAGGCCATGCCCGGTCACAACCCGCGTGCCTCCCGTGCTGTGGGACTCCTCTTGTTGATGTAAGACACTACAGCGCCTGGACAGAGCGTTGCGGCCCCTCCTCCGGGCCGAGAATGACGGGAGCTGTAGTTTCCCAAACGAAGGTCCCCGACAGCAGGACACAGGAACGGGGAGGCTGGTGCGAGGGTCCCGTGCTGAGGGACACCTCTTGTTGATTTAAGGCACTCTGGCACCTGGACAGAGCATTGCAGCCTGTCAGGGTTCACAGGAGGTTTCCTCCTAGCGAACCCTTAATAGCCTGCATTCAGACTCTGAGATGTAGGAGCCTAGGACCTAGATCTCGAATTGTACCAGTTTGGAGCAGGAGCTGGCGGCGTTGGAATTCCAAGAGGGCTGCCAGTTCATGCTCTGATTAGCGGTCCAGTTTTCTTGGAATTCTCCCGTTAGGTGAAGCGCGCGCCAACGTTCTACTGCGCACTTCACTGGAGAATTTCAGGGGTTAGGAGCTTACCTGTTTCCCTCCGTCGCGCTAGAGAAGAGTAGGCTAGAGGCGACGGGCATCGTCTAGCTTCGCCGGTCTACTTTAAGTTCCTGGGTATTTTCAGGTTGGTCACTTGTGCATGCTCCGTTTTCTCAATTCGTGGGCGCATGCTCATTTCCCTCACACTCTGAGTCAATGCATGTTGCCTCAGAGTAGTGTTCCCACTAATACCTCACAGATTAGTGTACTCGCGGACGTGAAGGATTCGCACGTCACGTTTACACTTACTATTAAATCTTTAAGCCTCAGAAAAATTCCATATGCTTTTGGTCACGTCAAAGAAATATACTTGGGAATAGCTAGAAATACTAACAAGGAAATAAACGGTCAAATCATCCTCATACTTCCAAGACCCCCAACCTTATTTAAGCATAGGATATCAATCACAACAGTTCCTAGGGAGGAATTAACTATATTCTACTGGTCCTTGCTTATTCTAAATTAAAAAGAGTTACTAACACTTACTTGAGTTCTCCTGGTGATTTGGTCTTGCCGAGGTGCTTCTTTTTTAAGCTCTCCCTACAAGACATAAGAAGACATTTCTTTGGCGCCTCTTCTTACCTGTGTGGCGTCACTTCAGATAATAACAATTCTACAAGAAGTACACAGAAGAGAGGCTCAAGCCACGAACCATTCTGGTAAGGTCAATATATTACTGTACAATTTAAAAAGTTTATTTTTACAAATATTGAGTGAATTGTAATTGTTACAGCTTTCAAGAAGAAAGAAGAAGAGAAAACAGAATAGCAGAATATCAAGATTGGCAGTCTCTTCTTATCCCCATCCCCTTTCCCCCCTAGGTACTTACCTGTGAAGGGGCACTACAACCTAGCAGGAGCGTTCCTAAGGGGGAGTTGGGAACTAGGCTTCATTCTGCACCTGTGCAGTTGAATCAAAGGCGATTAGAGTTCTGATAGAGTGAAGTGCCCACGTTGGTACTTGCACCCGAGCAGAATGGCTGAGGGATTTGATTTAAAAAATCTAGGCAAGATACTGGGAAATATTCAAAGAGATTTAGAAGCAGTCAGAGAAGAGAATAACATTTTGAGACAAGAGATAATCAGTTCTAGAAGAGAAACTACAGAATTAGCAAGTAGGATGGGCGAGCCCATTTCTGGGACCAGCCACAAAACTCAAACCTTCGAAGCCCAGAGGTCTAATGCGAGTCCCTTATCCTTCACTCCCACCCAAGTTATCCATTCATTGTCTCCAGTGATACCCCTAGCCCCGCCAGAGCATTTCAACGGAGACCCTCAAAAGGCTCAAATCTTTCTAATGTAATGTTCCCTTCACTTTATGTGCCACCCAACGATTTTCCCCGATGCTCAATCTCGCGTGGCGTTCATTTTGTCTTATCTCAGTGGAGACGCTGCCTCTTGGTCCATGCCATTAGTGACCACGGATGATCCCATTCTATACAATTTTGAAGACTTTAAAAAAGAATTCCTTCAAATTTTTGATAGAAGAAAAGCGTCGCAAGCTACTGATAATGAGCTGCTAGAGCTCAGACAAGGAAATCGAGAGTTGGTTACCTACTTGGCCCAATTCAATAAGTTAGTGGTGGAGACAGATTGGCCAGAGAATAAGAGGGCAGCAGTCTTCTAAGGTGGGCTAAGGGAAGAGTTAAAAGATGCCTTAGCGCAAATTCCGAATTGTCCAACGGAGATCTCAGCGTTGGTGGACCTGGTCTTAGAAATCGACTTTCGACAAAATGAAAGGAGAGGAGAGAAGAAGAGGGAATTTCAACCTAGAGTACCCCGGTTTGATCGAATTAGGTCTGACGCTACACGAACAGCAGAAAATTCCACAGGGGCTGAACCAATGCAAATTGGCGCAATCAGAGGTCCTTTGTCAAAGGAAGAGAAGGAGAAAAGACGACAGAACAAACTGTGCCTGTATTGCGAAAGTGGAGGACATTTCGTAAAGAAGTGTCAGAAGAGACCTAAAACTCCAATGAAGGAAAAGGAAAACTTGCAGCACCACCAGTAAATGGAGTTGGACTGGTGGATGCACGTAAAGAAGCAACTCCAATAAATCATCAAGTAGCCAACACACTGCAAGCGTCTTCCCTTCATTTGATCCTGACCATGACGTTAAAGTTTCGGAATGTGGTTTTGAAAGAAATAACGGTTATGATTGATTCTGGAGCAACCGGGAATTTCTGTGATTTGAAATTCGCTACGCACATAGGTTTACAGGCTATTAAGAAGGAGAGGAGCGAGACCGTAAGAGCTGTAGATGGAACCAATTTGACTTCCGGACCCATAATCAGTCATACCGAGCCAGTGCAAATGATTACTACAGAAGGTCATCACAAGGTGTTACAGTTTAATTTAATTGATGCCCCTCAGTTCCAACTCATCCAGGGGCTGCCATGGCTAACAGAGCACAATCCGTCCATTGATTGGGGGGCTCGAACAGTCAAGTTAAATTCGGAATATTGCAAGGAACACTGTTGTACCGAGAGAGAAATTCAGTCTGAATCAAGTGTTGCAGCACTGCTTTGCGAGAGTGGTGTATCAGTGTGCGTCATACAGACTACAGAAATTCCAAAAGAATACGAAGATTACGATGATGTATTCGATGAAACCGAAGCAGAGAAGTTGCCACCTCACAGACCCTACGATTGCAAAATCGATTTAGAACCAGGGGCGAACCTACCATGCAGTCGTATCTATGCACTGATCGAGAAGGAAAATCTACATTTAAAAGATTACTTAAAGAAACACCTAGAGAATGGTTTCATCAGACCATCTCAGTCCCCAGTCTCTTCTCCGCTCTTCTTCGTGCCGAAGAAGGGAGGCGAGCTAAGGACTTGCATCGACTATAGAGCAATCAACAGAATAACTGTTAAAAAACGCTACCCTTTGCCCCTCATTTCGGTGCTTATAGACCAAGTGAAGGAGGCTAAGATCTTTACCAGATTGGACCTGCGAGGGGCCTACCACCTGATCAGACTGCGGAGGGTGACGAATGGAAGACGGCCTTCAGAACGAAATACAGGTTATATGAATATCTTGTGATGCCGTATGGTCTATGCAACGCTCCCGCAGCATTTCAATACTTCATTAATGATGTCTTGAGCAATTTCATAGATCAATGCGCAATTGTGTACATCGACGATATTCTGATCTACTCGAACACAGAAGAAGAACATCGGGAACAGGGCCGAGCAGTCCTTCAGCGCTTGAGAGATAATGCGCTGTACGTCAAATTGGAGAAATGCCTATTCAATACCGCCACCGTGGAATTCTTAGGATTTGTGCTGTCACCTTCTGGGATAACTATGGATGAACAAAAGGTGAAGGCTGTAACAGAATGTAATTCCCCCACGACGGTGAAAGAGGTCCAGAGTTTCATCAGGTTCGCAAATTTCTATAGAAGATTTATTCACGAATTCTCCCAAAAGATCATGCCCTTGACTCGGTTACTCAGAAAAGGAGTGGTTTTCAAGTGGTCCGAAGAGGCCGAAAAGGCCTTTAATCTGTTAAAGAAGAGTTTCACTACAGTACCAATTCTGCTCCACGCAGACCCATCTGAACCCTTCTATTTAGAGACAGACGCTTCGGAACAAGCCATCGGGGGAATTCTCTCCCAACGACACAAAGACACAGGCAGTTGCATCCGATAGCCTACCGTTCTCGTAAACTCAATTCAGCGGAGAGAAACTACACAATCACAGAAAAGGAACTCTTGGCCATAAAGGACGCCTTTAAGGATTGGAGGCATTACCTGATGGGTGCAAAACATACAGTGACCGTGTTCACTGACCATAGAAACTTGAAGTTTTTGAGATCAGCTCGGACACTTACCCCTCGCCAACTTCGATGGTCACTATATTTCGCAGACTATGATTTTGTTATCACCTACAGGCCCGGGTCAAAGAATGGCAAGGCGGATGCGTTGTCAATACTGAACACGGAGAACCAAAAGAATGTCCTAGAAGACCAACAGATAATTCCCAGTGACAAGATTGTAGGAATCATCTCCAAGGAATCTCTGGAAACGCAACTTCTACACACACAAGATGAAGCGGAATTGAGAGTGTGGGCTGCAGAAGATCCAAGGAGAGAAATTCGAGATCAATTACCATAGCACGAAAAGGCATTATTTTTGCCCACGAAAGAACTTCCACAACAGGCTATGCATGATTGTCACGACTGCCCGTTGGCAGGTCACAAAGGAATTAAAAAAACAGAAGATCTAGTTAAACGCAAATTCTGGTGGCCGCACATGAATCAGGACATGCGTCAATATGTGTTGGGATGTGAGATCTGTGCACGGGGAAAGTCGGAAAGGCTGGCACCAAAGGGATTGTTGCAATAGCTACCCACTCCCCATACCCATGGCACACAGTTTCTTTAGACCTAATCTGCCCTCATCCCTTAGATTTAATACAATCCTAGTGTGCGTAGACACCTTCACTAAGATGACACACTTTGTGGCCTTCAAGGGAATACCCACAGCAAAACAATTGTCTCAACTCCTAAACCAAAATATAATTCGACTTCATGGTGTCCCCAAGGTTTTGATTACTGATAGAGGTTCCCAGTTTCTATCGAAATTTTGGAAGGCTTACACCAAAGGGTTACACATAGAACACCGGTACTCCACTAGCTTCCATCCAGAAACTGATGGACAAACAGAGAGAACAAACCAGGAATTAGAACAGTACCTTAGGCTCTACTTATTGGATGAGGAAGGAGATTGGCCGGAATATTTGTGGACGGCCGAGTTTGCTCACAACAATGCCCAAAATGTGTCCACAGGTTATTCCCCCTTCTTCATGAATTATGGCAGACATCCTAATTCCATGATAGAATTTGGAAGTGTAGAAGTACCAGCAGCACAGGACATAGCTCAACACATAGCTAAAATCCACCAATCAGCGACACAAAACCTGACTCAAGCTAAAAATCGTTACAAACACTTCGCTGATCGGAAGAGAAGAGAAGCACCCAGTTTTCAAGTAGGGGACCAGGTCTGGCTTAGTACTAAAAACCTATGACTAACAGGTGACCGAAAATGTCAACCACGTTTTGTAGGTCCATATCCTATCGAGAAGATCATTAATCCAGTAACTTATCGTTTAACGCTCCTCGAGTCTACCAAAATCCAACCAGTTTTCCATATATCCTTACTAAAGAGAGTCCAACCTACCTTAAGACAAAAGGCCCCTCCTACACCTCTAATTGTGGGTGGGGAGATCGAATATGAAGTTAAGAGAATCTTAGATTCCAAAAGAGTAAAGGATGATCTCTACTACTTAATTGACTGGAAAGGTTATGGACCTGATGACAGATCTTGGGAGAAATGTACTGAAGTCCATGCCCCACGATTGGTCAGAGCCTTACATAGAAAATTTCCCTCTAAACCAAGATTGGAGGAAACCCCGTTGAGAGGGGGTACTGTCAGGGTTCACAGGAGGTTTCCTCCTAGCGAACCCTTAATAGCCTGCATTCAGACTCTGAGATGTAGGAGCCTAGGTCCTAGATCTCGAATTGTACCAGTTTGGAGCAGGAGCTGGCGGCGTTGGAATTCCAAGAGGGCCGCCAGTTCATGCTCTGATTAGCGGTCCAGTTTTCTTGGAATTCTCTTCCGTTAGGTGAAGCGCTCGCCAACGTTCTACTGCGCACTTCACCAGAGAATTTCAGGGGTTAGGAGCTTACCTGTTTCCCTCCGTTGCGCTAGAGAAGAGTAGGGTAGAGGCGACGGGCGTCGTCTAGCGTCGCTGGTCTACTTTCAGTTCCTGGGTATTTTCAGGTTGGTCACTTGCGCATGCTCCGTTTTCTCAATTGGCGGGCGCATGCTCATTTCCCTCACACTCTCAGTCAAGGCATGTTGCCTCAGAGTAGTGTTCCCACTAATACCTCACAGATTAGTGTATTAGCGGACGTGAAGGATTTGCACGTCGCGTTTACACTTACTATTAAATCTTTAAGCCTCAGAAAAATTCCATATGCTTTTGGTCACGTCAAAGAAATATACGTGGGAATAGCTAGAAATACTAACAAGGAAATAAACGGTCAAATCATCCTCATACTTCCAAGACCCCCAACCTTATTTAAGCATAGGATATCAATCACAACAGTTCCTAGGGAGGAATTAACTACATTCTACTGGTCCTTGCTTATTCTAAATTAAAAAGAGTTACTAACACTTACTTGAGTTCTCCTGGTGATTAGGTCTTGCCGAGGTGCTTCTTTTTTAAGCTCTCCCTACAAGACATAAGAAGACATTTCTTTGGCGCCTCTTCTTACCTGTGTGGCGTCACTTCAGATAATAACAATTCTACAAGAAGTACACAGAAGAGAGGCTCAAGCCACGAACCATTCTGGTAAGGTTGGGTTAAGGTAAATATATTAGTGTACAATTTAAAAAGTTTATTTTTACAAATATTGAGTGAATTGTAATTGTTACAGCTTTCAAGAAGAAAGAAGAAGAGAAAACAGAATAGCAGAATATCAATATTGGCAGTCTCTTCTTATCCCCATCCCCTTTCCCCCCTGGGTACTTACCTGTGAAGGGGCACTACAACCTAGCAGGAACGTTCCTAATGGGGAGTTGGGAACTAGGCTTCACTCTGCTCCTGTGCAGTTGAATCAAAGGCGATTAGAGTTCTGATACAGCCCCTCCTCTGGGCAGAGAATGATGGAAGATGTAGTCTCCCAAACTAAGGTCCCCGGCAGCAGGACACATGAACCGGGAGGCTATTGTGAATGTCCAACAATAAAACTCCCAAGCCAATTTAGAAACATTAGAAAAAGGTTTATGATAAAACTGACAGAAAATGATCACAATTGTAAAACGGGGACAAGAAATATGAATCCTTACATTTTTGAGTGAAAACATGGAATGAAACTACAATACACCATTGAAAAGTCACAGTTACATTTAGAGTCTTCTCTCTTCAAAATTTTTCTTCTCAGTAGGCCCAGACTGACCATTTTTTCCACCAGGCATTTCCCGGTGAGCTGGAGCATTTGGAGGCTGGTTTGTAGGGCAGGGGCTGCTACAGGTGCCTCTATCACTTTCTCCAGCTTCCTCAGATGAAAACAGGAGGCACAAGGTGGGCTTCAGGAAAGAGAGAGAGAGGAGAGAGAGGTGAGAGCGCAAGGAGGAAGAGAGCAGGGCTGGTCTGAACATTTTTTCCAAGGTTGCTTTTGGTTCCGAGCCCTGCTTCTCATGTCCAGGAATGTTCTGAGGAGTGGTGGTGGAGTGCCAGTTTAATCCTGAGCCCTAGCCAGTGATTGGACAATTTAATATACCAAATCCAGGCTACTTAGTTGCAGAATTTCTTCCTCATTTTTCAGCACTTCATTTCTCAAGTTATTGCAAACCTTCCTAAAAACTCTAAACCAAAATAGCACTAGCTTTTTGACAGCTGCAGGTTATTGAAATCAATAGTTGCAGTTCCCTTGAACCACATTTGAGATCTCCACTTCGAAAGAAGATCTGTGAAAGCTGTCTTCTGTGTTGCCAGCTGTTGCTGTCCCCCTTCCGGAGGGATAATCCCTGCAAAATGGCCACTGTTAACACTACTTCTGCCTTCCTGCTGGCACAGGCAAAGCCATTACCTTCAACAAGGAGGATCATTAAAGGTCAGCCAGAAATGTGTATTCAGTCTCTGAAGCAGTGCTATGAGTTAGACCGATTCTCAATCAGTTTATTCTGAAGTAGCACAAAGTACACTTTTCCTCTAAAGTTATAAAAAAAAATCTACCTTTGCCATTGAATCAGACTTTGGAAAAAAGTGAAGAATAACATTTATTGACCATTTTAATATTTTCCCCAGCCAAAATAGGAAAACGTTCTTGGAAATGCAGCTTTACCTACACAGTGACAACAAGCTTCATGGAACTGTACATTATGGTGGAATACCATCTTCAATATCTAGCATGCCTTTCTGTGGGGTTAGAATCCTCACTTTAAATGTGGCTTAGCTAATAGATAAAAGTAGGATTTCCTAAATTTCGCAGGTTTTATATGGAACGGCTTATGAAAACACAAGGCCAAAGCTAAATACAATACTATCTATGAATACATGACTGAAAAGCACACCTTCATTGCATATAAAGCATAAGCAAGGCTTTGTTATACAGTTTTCACTGTAATGCAATAAAAGTACATATTAATACCAAGAGTTGGGGGTACTAGGACACAGGTTAATGGTGGGCCCCCATCCAATTAATATGTAAACACACAACACCCTTCCCTCACAAGATATCAGGGATATTGTCCCATAATTCTCATAAAAGACTGCTCTGGGAATCACTGTGGGTAGCAATGGATGAGCCTTAGCCCCACCACCCCTAAAAAGAGTAGCTCCACCCTTCTTCCTGATGACTCAAGAAGTCATGAAAACTCATGTTTCTGGCCAAATCAGATTTAAGAGCATACTCGTAATGGGGGGGGGGGGTCTAAGAAAAATTCCAATAAATTACTAATAGAAGCTTGAAGCACAGTCTTGAAAAATGGGAGTGATTATTTTAAGAGATTATTCTGTGTTTCTGAGGGTTTAATAAAATTCAGACTTTCCTTTTACAAAAAGTGTCCAAACGAGTCCTGAGAGAAGCCTTTCCTTCCAATGCATGAAAAGGTGGAGAGAGGGGATAATGCGACCTATGCTATCTGTACTCTGATTGCCTCAGAATCTATTGCAAAGACAACCAACACCGAAATTGCCATTTACACCAACTTACACAATAAACTATAACACTCATGATAGAAACAGAAATGTCTAGGGCAATAATAGATTGTAAGGGAGAGCAGACTGGCCAGCAGCTAAACAAGCAATTGCAAAGCTAATAGGTCTCGCCTAAGCAAGAGCTATTGGCTTTGCCAATGTGTTTTAGCCATGTTGTACACCAGCTTGACTTCTGTTCAGCATGGCTAACAGTTTGTGGCGTAGAGGAGAGTGTCAGGGAGTGGTGTAGAGTGGAGTAGAGTGGAGTGTTGTGGAGTGTCATGGAGTGTCGTGGAGTGGCTTAGAGTGTCGTAGAGTAGAGTGTCGTATAGTGGAGTGTCATTGAGTGGAGTGTCGTAGAGTAGAGTGGAGTGGTGTAGAGTGGAGTGGAGTGGAGTAGAGTGATGTAGAGTGGTGCAGAGTAAAGGGGTGTAGGATGGAGGGGGCGTAGAGTGGAGGGGTGTAGAGTGGAGGGGCATAGAGTGGAGGGGCATTGAGTGGAGTAGAGGGGCATAGAGTGTTGTCGCATAGAGTGGAGTAGAGTGTTGTAAAATGAAGTAGAGTGGAGAAGAGTGGAGTGCAAAGAATGGAAGGGCATAGAGTGGTATAGCATAGAGTGGAGTAGTGTCATAGAGTGGAAAAAAGTGTTGTTGAGTTGAGTGTTATATAGTGGAGTGGCATAGAGTGGAATAGAGTGGAGAGGCATAGAGTGTCGTAGAGTGGAGTGGCATAGAGTGGAGTATAGTGCCATAAAGTCGAGTATTGTAAAAGGGAGTGGAGTGGCACAGTGTTGTAGAGTGTTGCAGAATGTCAGAGAGTGGCATAGAGTGGAGTGGCATGGCGTAGCATGGAGTGTAGTAGAGTAGAGTGTGTTAGAGTGGCGTAGAGTGTCGTAAAGTGTCATAGAGTATTGTGGAGGGTCATAAAGTGAAGGATTGTAGAGTGGAGGGTTGTAAAGTAGAGGGTCATCAAGTGGATGGTTGTAGTGTGATGGGACATAGAGTGGAGGGTCACAGAGTGCCGTAGAGTACAGTGGCATAGAATAGAGTGGAATAGAGTGTTGTAGAGTGAAGTGGCATAGAGTGGTGTAGAATGGTATAAAGTGGCATAGAGAGGAGGAGAGTGGAGTCGAATGAAGCAGAGTGTTGTGTCGTAAATTGGAGGGGCAAAGAGTGGAAGGACATACAATGGAGTGGAGTAGTGTGTAGTGGTGTGTCGTAGAGTGAAGTGTTGGAGTATGGGGTGGAGTGGCATAGAGTGGAGTAGAGTGGCGTAGAATAGAGTAGAGTGGCATAGAGTGGAGTGACATACAGTGGAGGGGTATAGAGTGGTGAAGCATAGAGGGACATAAAGTGTCATAGAGTGGAGTAACGTGGCGTAGAGTAGACTGGCAAAAAGTGGAGTACAGTGTGGTAGAATGTAGTGAAGTAGAGTGTTTTGGAGTGGTGTAGAGTGAAGTGGCCTAGGGTGGAGTGGAGTGGAGTGTTGTGTTATAGAGTGGAGGGGCGTAGAGCAGAGGGGCATAGAGTGGAGGAGCATAAAGTGTCGAGGAGTGGGCTTGAGTGCAGTAGAGTAGAGTGGAGTGTCGCAGAGTGTGTTAGAGTGGAATGTCATTGAGCAGAGTGGCGTAGAGTGGAGCATATTGACGTAGAGTGGCGGGCATAGAGTTGTGTAGCATAGAGTAGAGTAAAGTGTCATAGAGTGGAGTGCTGTAGAGTGGAGTAGAGTTCCGTAGAGTAGAGTGGAGTGGAGTCGTGTAGTGTGGAGTAAAGTGTTTTAGAATGACTAGCATGGAGTTACATAGAGTGGAGTGAAGTGACATAGAGTGGTGCAGAGTGGAGTAACATAGAGTGTCATTGAGTGTTGTAGAGTGGAGTGTCATAGAGTAGAGTGTTTTCAGAGTGGAGTGGCATAGAGTGTCGTAGAGTGTAGTGGCGTAGAGTGAAGTGGAGTGGGAAAGAGCGAAGTTGCATGGGGTGTTATAGAATGTCGTAGATTGGAGAAGAGTGTTGTAGAGTGGAGTAGAGTGTTGTTGAGTGGAATGTAGTAGAGTGTTGTTGAGTGGAATGTAGTAGAGTGTGATAGAGTAGAGTATCCTGGAGTGGAGTGAAGTAGAGCGGAGTGGAGTGTAGTTGAGTGGAGTGCCGTAGAGTGGAATACAGTGGCCTAGAGTGGAGTGACATAAAGTAGAGTAAAGTGCAGTGGAGTGGAGAGGTGTACAGAGTGGTAGAGTGGAGTATCATAGAGTGAAGGGGCATACTGTGGTGTCGAGGGGCATAGAGTGGAGTAGAGTCTCATAGTGGAGTGCAAAGAGTGGAGGGGAGTAGAGTGGCATTGCAAAGAGTGAAGCAAAGTGTCATAGAGAGGAGTAAAGTATCATAGAGTGGAGAAGACTGACCTGGAGTGGCATAGAGTGGAGAGGCATAGAGTGTGGTAGAGTGGAGTAGCATAGAGTGGAGTAGAGGTTAGTGTTGTAGAGGGGAGTGGAGTGGCATATTCCTGTAGAGTGTCGCGGTGAGTGGAGTGGCATGGTGTACAGTGGAGTGTTCTAGAGTAGAGTGTCATAGAGTGAAGTAGAGTGTCTCTTCCCGGTAACGACCCCTGATTTTAACCATACCAGCTAGGGGCGGGAATAAAAGAGTGGCCCACTAGTTAGGTATTTTTAAGTTTTACCTTCCACTCCACATCATTGCACTACACATAGTCTATAAAAAGTGCTCCTACGTAGTTTGCAAGTCGTAGCACGCCTCAATCCGTAGAGGATTGAGAGGAACCCCAATGATGAAGCATGCCACCTAGGGGCAACCCTGGTGGGTGAGAGGTCTCTAGAAAAAAAGTCTTTTTTCTAGACAAGTGATTACAACAAACTCTCGTTGGATTCTATATTCCCCTGAGGGCAGGTTTTCTTTGAGATATTCGAATTTTGTCGCACCAAGTAATTGCTACCACTGATATTGCGATGGGTGCAAATGTGCACATTGGCAGCTCCTAAGAAGTACGCCTTCATCTACAATCAGATGGCTTCATCAATATCTCTACCGAGCAGTATGGCTGACAACAGTGGTGTGCAGTCGGGCTGTGAAGGAGGAAGCAAGGCATTGGTGGCCACCTTCATCTGCAGCCTTATTTCATAGGGTTGCTGCCTGTAAAGGAGACACATTCTATGGAAAAGCATGTTTAGCTCAGAGAATGCAGGTCTACTAGACAGTGGCATGGCAGGATTTTCAAAACAGGCCTGGCTGGCATACTGCCTTTTTGAATGTTGCCAGGTGTACTTGTTTAGAAACCAGGAATCTTTGAGAGGTATCCTTGTAGACATCATTAGCCATGCTGTTGAACCTTCCTTCTGAGAGCTCTTGCAACAGATGTTGCCACCAAAAAACCCATATCCACCCTAAACCCTAAAATTACCCTGGCCACCCTGAAACCCATACCCACCCTAAAAGTACCCTAGCCACCCCTAAACCCACACCCACCCTAAACACTAAAATTACCCTTGACACCCCAAAACCCCTACCCGCCGTAAACCCTAAAATTTCCCTTGCCACCCAAAAAACCCATACCCACCCTAAACCCTAAAATTACCCTTGCCACCTGAAAACCCATGCCCACCCTAAAACCTAAAATTACCCTTGCCTCCCAAACCCCCCCCCCACTCTAAACGCTAAAATTACCCTTGCCACCCAAAAACCCATATCCACCCTAAACTCTAAAATTACCCTTGCCGCCCAAAAAACCATACTCACCCTAAACCCTAAAAAATCCTTTGCCAGCCCAAAACCCATACCCACCTTAAATCCTAAAATTACCCTTGCAACCCAAAAACCCATACCCACTGTAAAATTATCCATGCCACCCCTAAAACCATACCCTTCATAAACCCTAAAATTAACCTTGCGACCCAAAACCCATACCCACCCTAAACACTTAAATTACCCATACCAATCCGAAACACATACCAACCCTAAACCCTAAAATTACCCTTGCTGCCCAAAAAACCATACCCACCCTAAACCCTAAAAATTCCTTTGCCACCCCAAATACCATACCCACTGTAAATCCTAAAATTACCCTTGCCACCCAAAAACACATACCCACCCTGAACCCTAAAATTACCCTGGCCACCCCGAAACCCATACCCACCCTAAACCCTAAAAAATCCTGTGCCACCCCAAAACCCATACCCACTTTAAACCCTAAAATTACCCTTGCAACCCAAAAACCCATAACCACTGTAAAATTACCCATGCCACCCCCATAACCCATACCCACCCTAAACCCTAAAATTGCCCTTGCCAGCCAAAAACCCATACCCACCCTGAACCCTAAAATTACCCTTGCCACCCTAAAACCCATACCTACCCTAAACCCTAAAATTACCCTTGCCACCCAAAAACCCATACTCACTCTAAATCCTAAAAAAAATCCTTTGCCACCCCAAAACCCATACCTACCTTAAACCCTAAAATTACCCTTGCAAACCAAAAACCCATGCCCACCATAAAATTACCCAATCCACCCCAAAACCCATACCCACCATAAACCCTAAAATTCACCTTGTCACCCAAAAACCCATGCCCATCCTAAACGCTTAAATTACCCATACCACCTCAAAACACATACCAAACCTAATCCCTAAAATTACCCTTGTCACCCAAAAAACCATACCCATCCTAAACCCTAAAAATTCCTGTGTCACCACAAAACCCATACCCACATGAATCCTAAAATTACCCTTGCCACCCAAAAACCCATACCCACCCTAAACTCTAAAAACACCCACCCTAAACCATTTAAAAAAAACTTATACACATATATATATATACACGTATTACTTACCTAATACTTACATTTAAAACGCAGATGCGTTTACCATTCATGCTTTACAACAAAATTCGTGGTAAAGGCATGCGTGGTAAAGGCATCTGCGTTGTAAAATCCAGCCTGGTAATGGTAATGCGTGGTAACGGTACCTGCGTTGCAACGGCCACGTTGTAACGGTTATGTGTGGTAACGGCCACGTTCTAATGGCGGTTTCCCCTTGCAACTCTTATCTCCCTGTTGCCAGTCCACTCTCTCGGCCAACTAGCAAAATCGACTTTAAATATAGCCTATTGGGCTTGCTACACAATGCCAATATGTATTCAGGTGGAAGTAACTTGCAACTACCGAATCGAAATCAGGGCCTATTTTGTGAATTCTTGTCACAGAAGAAGAATATTTTCATGCACAATTATTGCATTTTTCACTAAGCCTGTGCAGAGCAAAAAAAAATCTGCAGCGCTTCGCGGAGCTCCACAAGTGACGGAGTGCATTGGATAAATGCTGTTCCCGGTGATTTTCAGTGCCAGGTGCTTGTCTGCACTGTGCAATCATCGCGAACGACACCATGCACAGCGCAAGCGGGCGCTGCTTCCTTTCTGCCCCTCGAGTGGATTTTTACTCGAGCGGCAGCTTTTCAACGCGAATGGACAGTTTTTCAACGCGAGCGGTCACGAGCATACGCGACCACTCGCAATGAGAAATCTGACCGCCTGCGTTGAAAAATCTCGCCAGGAGGTTGATTTTCCACGCTCGCGCTCGCCAACTTGATGTTGACGATCGCGAACGAGGAAAAATCTCGCCGGGAGGTGGATTTTCCTCGCTCGCCAACTTGACGTTGACGAACGTGAGCAAGGAAATAAATTCTGCGAGCTCCGGGTAACGCGGAGTGCAGAAATCTCCACAAACTCCGGGAGTGGAGCGGAGTTCACCGCCCAGACTTATTTTTTACACTGCAGGTTTTCAGCCAGCAGCAGCATGGGGTGACACTAAAAAGAATGCAAGCAAAATGACTATTTTTTTAAATGTGAGTGTGAAACCTCTAAAGTGTAAAACATAAAAATGTAGTCAGAATATCTCTATTGTGATTACATTGTGCATAGAGTAAACATTTAAATGAATCATGCAGCATATAAAGATTGGTTTTCTTGATGGAACTGATTGTAATTATGTATTGTGTTTGTATACTCCCTAATAAATGGTTAATTACAATTTTATTCATTTTAGCACAATAACGAAAAATATGGGACAAATGGAACAGCCCTATTATTTCTGCTAAACTTTCAAACATCACATAGGGAATAGACTACCAAAATATATTGGGCAAACACGTTCTTTACTTGCCTTATACAGCTGACCAAGATTTTATTTTGTCAAATTTTCCTGGGCTCATTAAGTGATGAGGAAGGTCAATTGGTGCCACCTAAAGACTATCCAAACTGTTCCACGTGCAAAGAGAAGATGTGGAAGAAGTTTGACAAGTAATTTTTTTTCCTGAATATTCTCAGTTTTAAAATGGTCTCCTTTAGGGCTGCTAAGGCAATGCATTCTCTTCTCAGGGTCAGGTATTTTTAGTGTGTGCCTCCTTCTGTTCTCTTAGGTCTTTGACATATTTTTAATTTCCCCAGTGATGAACATCTTGGGTACTTCTGAGCTCCTCGCAGACCTTTTTTAGTTGCAACCAGGTAATTTCCAAGGCTCTCCAGCCACAGCTTGCATCTTGGTAAATTGAATACTAGGGACGGATGCAGCAAAAAACAATGGCGTGTGTAGGAATGTGGAGTGGGTGTCCCAGGTCCCAATTGTCCCATCAGCCATCTCACACATGCAGCCATTGGTGGCTGGCATATAAAGAGGGTGGTGGGCGGGGGGGGGGGGGGAATAAATGTTATAAACAAATTTTTAAAATAATTACACGTACCTTCAATCCTGGTGCGACGACTTTCTCGCTCGGGTCTTCTCCAGGCAGGCAGGCTCCAACGCGGGACCAGGAAACTGCAGTAACCAATCATGGCACTGCTTTTATGCAGCCTGAAAGCAGAGCCAGAATTGGAGGGAGCGGCCTCCTTTGGCGCTCTCAAGCTCACTGGAGCCCTATGCTGCCTCTAACCCTGAGACAGCTGGGTTAGAGAGGTATAAACTGCGCAAATCAGGCTGGCCGTCACAAGACGGCCACCCAAAAAGACATGTGCACTTTAAACTTAAAGTGCCCTGCTCATCTCTGCTTTCTGCTGCTGCCCGACTCACAGCAGCCCTGCCCCCCATCCTGATGCTCGGCTCGGGGCGGGGTTTCAAAAAATAAAATGGTAACAAATGAACTTTATTACCATTTTATTTTTCCTTATCTGGGGCAATTTGGTTAGTGGGGCGTCGCTCCTCTGCCTTAATGGAAAAGCTGCCCCTGCACACAGCCCTCGCACATAGAGATCCTAATTCTCTGATGTTGGATCTGTGATCGAGTAGTAGGCCCCAGCACAAAATGATTTGCTGGCTCAGTGCGGTATAATACAGTAACATTGTGTTTCTCTCTCTCAATAGAGGATTAAGGACGTTTGAGCTTTATATAGCCACAGCACCAAGCTTGCCACTGCCAGTACATGCAGTACCTCTGAGCAGATGCAAGGCTGGTGGTGTAGATTTTTATAATTATATGTGCTATAGCATTAACATGATAAAAGAAAATTAACATGTAGTTAAAATAAAGACATTATGTTCAGGGAACTGTACTAATGCTAAGATTAGCTAATGCAGGCCTCGATTTCAAAATAATTGGTGCTGCCTGCAACTAATCTTTCAGCATGTAATTCTTTTTGTCCCTGCCTCACCCTGAACACAGACTGTTCATGCACAAGGAACTTTTAAGCACTGCTTTGAGATGTAATGTAACTTGCCCAGGTACAAGAATTATGTCTCTTTTCTTTAGAGTTCTATAGCACAATGTTTCAATAAGAGTAAGTTTTCCCAAAGCCTCACCTATTGGGACCACGGTTGTTTCTCATGAGAACTTGTCTTTTTTTTTTTAAATAAGGGGCAAAATTTGTATCAGCGATTTAGGTGTCTGAAGGGCACCAGGGATGGGAACTGCAGTATGTGAATCTGTGGGATAGTACTGAATAATGTGATTTCAGAACCAGTATTGTTCTTTCTTTAACCTGTTTTGTTCAAACCATGTGATTCTTACACAAATGTATTGAATATATAATTCTAATTGTGTTTTGCATTATAAAACAAGTCCTGGGCTCACTCTCCCCTGATCTTAAGGAGGTGACACATTGTCGGTCTGGCCTCTGATTTATGTCATTTTATTTGAGCTGAACTATACTTTGTTCTGATATTTAATTATTTGCACTTTATTTTGAGCAACATGGTGTCTCTTGATTTAAAATGATTAATCGAATGAGGAGGTTATGAATCAATATCAACCAAAATTCCCACTAGAAATTGACTTGTCCCTAAAAGAAGTTATTTAGGCTCCTGGGCCTGATGGATTCCTAATGGATCTATAGAATTCAAATATAGAACTATGGGCTCCTCTTGTTAAAAGTGTTATTAACTTGGCGTGCAAAACTGCCTTGCCCCAATTGTGGAGCATGGCCATAATTGTTCCAGTATTTAAAAAGGGTTCTCAAAGTAATCCTAGTGGTTATTTGCCAATATCTCTCATAGACTCCATGGTTAATTAGCGGGAAGGATAATTCTAGAAAGGCTGCTAGCCTTAATGGAAGATAATGTTATTCTTTCTAGACTCCAGTATGGGTTTAGAGCTGGGCTGGGACAATAGAATAATGCCTCAATTTGTATCTCATAGTTAACAAATATACTGTAGAAAAACGAAGGTCTATCTTTAAGCGTTCATGGAGCTCTCCTGTGACTTTGATAGTGTGGTGAGGTCCAAATTGCGGATTTAGTTGGAGAGCTTAAGGATCGTTAAAGGCTTGTAGAGTTCTTAAGAGCCCCACATTACAATCTCTCCACCAACGTCAGGAATAGACCTGGTGGTAAATGCACTGATTTTTTCACCAAGGGCTGTGTCAAGGGTGTGTCCTTGCCCCAATACTTTTCCTTTTTTTGTCAGTGGCTTAGAGGATGCACTGATGGCCAAGGAAGCAGCCATTCCCCTGATTAAAAATATCACTATCCCTGTCCTAAGTTATGCAGACCATGTGGTGCTACTTGCCAGGACTCCAATGGCCCTGAAATTGTTAATAGAAGGATACATTGATTTTATGTCCTCTTTGAAATAAGTAGTGAATCCCACCAAGACCTTTGTCATAGCCTGCGGACCAAGGATTGTTAAAATCTCATAGATGGTAAACCAATAAAAAGAGTTAATGAGTTTTCGTATCTTGGGATTACTTTTGATTCGCAGGTTTCCTGGCTGGCATGTATATCCAGGACTAAAATCCAATTTTTGAATGTATTGGGTTAATTTCTAACCTGGCTTCTTTTATTGGTAAAAAACCCAGTCCCCTTTATTTAAAGTTTATAGGAGGAAATGTCTTTCAGTTTTAACTTACGGCTCGAGCATATGGGGCTACAAAAAGGTGTTTAGCCTCCAAGTGGAGGAAAACAGACATTGTAGAAGGCTCTAGGCCTCCCACCATGTAGCCCAAGTTTCATATTGCACAAGGAGCATGGCTTGGCGTATGTTGAGGATCACATCAAATTGGCACCATTGCTACTTTGGTGCTCTACATGGAGTAACCCTCAAGCCCTGCTTAACAGGGATTTCATTGAGGATTGCTTATCATGTAGCATGGGTCTACAAATTCGGGGGCTGGCTTATGTTCACCTGTTCGTCTTCTCTTGCTGTCAAATTCCTCTGAAAGTGGTGTGTTTTAGATACTGAGGCTGTAGCCTCATTACTTCATATTGATTCTGAATTTTTAAGTCGCAGTTTTGTTTTCTTATTGATCTGTGACACTTTGTCACAGGTGAAGTTGGTTCACATTGTCAGCGCTATGTTGGGTCATGGATAGCAATCAAAACGGTTTGCAGAAATGTCAGCAAGTTTCTTAATCAGTGGGTTTTCCTTTTGATCTAGTACTTTGTAGAATTTCTTGTTGAGTTAGCAGAGATGGTTGTCCAACATCCCAACGTCTACCTATTTGTGAAGGTCTGCTTTTCTTGTGAGGCAAGGAGCACCTGCTGCAATCCGTAAGGCCTTGTTTTGTAGTGTCTGTTGGCAACCGCTCCACACTGGTGAGGCATATATAATTGTTGGTCAAATAAGTGTGTTGATTACGTGCACTTTGCTCTGCATAGGCATAAACTTAGCCCTCAGTAGTGGGTAGAATGCAACCACAGTGGCTGATTCTTTCTGGAAAGTCTTCTCAATGTGGATTCTCCAGCTGGTGATGGAGTCAAGTGTCACCCTTAGGTATGAGCTGCTCTTTTCCCACTTTATCTCCTCTTCATTGAGGTTGATCTGTGGATCCTTTTTGATCTGCTGTCTGGTGAATATTGTTGCTGTGGTTTTGCTTGTGTTGAGGGTTATCTGCCAGTCTCTGTACCATCCGGGTATTCTGCTCAGTGATGTTTCAAGGTTCTTCTTCCCCACTTCCTTTTTGCTGAAAGAATGGGAGATGAAGGCAACATCATCAGCGTAGTGAGCAAGGTCGTTTTCCTTTAAGTCAATGGAAATATAATTTGTAAATAGATTAAAGAGAAATGGTACAAAGATTGATCCCTGATGCAATCCAGCAAGAATAGGGTGTACTGTTGAACATTCCTCTCGTACCACCACATAAAAGGTGCATTCTATCCAATGTGTTACTTATTGGGTAGGCATAACTGCTTCTTTAGACCAGAAGGGCTGCATAAGGACAATAGATCCCAGCTGAAACAAGTGTTTCTCAAAATGAGACAGCGAGTAAGGGAAATGAGAGAATTAATTAAGACCCAGAATAAGGGTTACAGTTGAATCTAAATCACCTTAGGTATCAAGCCATATTTGGAGTTTGTGACCACCACTTGGGACCGGGGTCTCTTAACTAGATTTAGGAAGCTGGCTCTGTATATACTATACCAAAATGAGGTTTAGTGTGCACAGAATCCAGTGGAACCCCAAAGGTAGACAGAGGTAAAAGTAGATAGCATCTTGCACTCTATTTGTGGTAGAGTGGGCGAGCAGTAAGGCTTTATCAGAGGGTAGTGTTAAGCATATGTTGTACACACTCAATCAGCAAATGATGTCACACACTCAAAGACTGAACTCAGACCAATTTGTTTGTACCAAGCCAGGCCTGGTGCAGGTAAGTGAAATAAATGCTTTGAAAATCTTATGCAATGTTTTACAATTGAATGCAGGTTCAAATGCAGTTGATTGAAATACAGGTAGAGTCAAAAATGTCAAAATTACTTTTTAGTTACTTTACAGATTACTTTGATTGTTACTTTTCATATTACTTTTTAAGTTTTCTACTCAGTGTGATATGCCTAGACATCACACTGGGACATTTCCTAGAGAAAAGGTAAGTAAATCAGTTTTTGTACAGTTGCAGTTTTTCAGGTTTTCATACAAATCAACTCCACACTTAGAGCATTTTTCAAGGAAAAACAGTCAATGTATTCCTTTGGAGCGAAATGAAGTTATCGGTTAACAGGTAAGTACTTGCTTGTGGGAGTTGGTATTCTGGGGTTAGAACCAGGGTTACCCCAGGGTCAAGGATGCACTCTCAAAACACCCTCAGCGGCACTAGGGCAGCTGGGTGCAGAGTGATGAGGCCCAATGTGATCCATTGGGGGATAGGTGGCCTCCGGTTGATGGCTGCTCACGAGCAGGCCACAGGGTTGTGGGAGCAAAGCTCCTGGTGTTAGGTTCAGGGCAAAGGGGGATCCAAGTTAGCACACAAAGTCTTTCTTGTGGTAGGCAGGGCAGGTCCTTTGGGTTCTTGAGGCTGCTGGCTGCAGGACACACCGGGATTTCGCTGGAGCAGGTTCGAGGTGGGGACAGGCCGGTAGGGCTGGGGCCAAGTCAGTGGGCGTCCTCCTCTTCTTAGTTTCAGCACAGTTCTTCGGTCCTTCTTCTTCTCTTCTTCTTGGTCGGTTCTTGTCTGCCGAGGCAAGGTTCACTGGTGCCCCTAAATACCAGATTTAGGGGCGTTACAGGTAGGTAAAGGTTGGGACCAATGGGTCCCTTCCTTGAGGTGGGTACACCCCCTATTATGCCACCCTCCAGTGGGAGGGGGCATATGCCTCACTCTGGTTGGCTGTGTTCCCCCATCTGCAAGATGGCGGGGACTGAGAGTTGTGCTTCACCTCGCCTTCCCCACCTGAGGGGTGGGGTTGGCAAAGGTGGGCACACCTCCCTTCCTCACTTGGTTTTCTCGACGATTCTCCCACCCAAAGTGGGGGTCAGAACCTGTGGGGGCCAGTTGCTGGAAGCAGCAAAGGCCTGGGGAAGCTCACAAAGGCGGCAAGCCTTTGAATCTTCCCCTTCGTGGACCCTGCCCATCCTGGGGGAGGAGGCTTGGCAACTCATCCCAGGATGTGCATTGTTTCAGACCCCCGAGAGCAGCAGGCTCTCAACCCAGGGGTCCAGAAACATGTCTGGTGGTGGCAGCTGGTGAGCAGTCACTCAGCCTGGACACTAGAGTTAGGACGTTTTTCTGGGGGCATCTCTAAGATGCCCTCTGTGTGCATTTTTCATTAAATCCCACACTGGCATCAGTGTGGGTTTAATGTGCTGAGAAGTTTGATACCAAACTTCCCAGTTTTCGGTAAAGCCATTACGGTACTGTGGAGTTCGTAATTACAAACTCCCAGCACCATATACTCTTAATGGCATTACTGCACTTACAATGTCTAAGAATTGGCTTAGACACTGTAGGGGTACAGGGCTCATGCACCTGTACCCTCACTACTGGTATAGTGCACCCAGCTAGATGGGTGGCTGACCTATGCCAGTGGTCCAGCGGGTTACTAGCAACAAGCATTCATACACAAAATACTCACTTGGGCCCATACATTCATACTACGCTAGCAATTTCCGCTGGTGAGTCAGTTGGTACTCTTTATCAAAATCCCTGCTACCAATTACTTTTCCGATTGAAGAGTAATGACTTACCAATGGACCCTTGCTAATTGGGAAGTTTAAAATGAGTGACGTTCCATACAATTCATAATTTCTGAAATAATCACTGAGTCAAGAAGTTTTAAAATATTTATCTAAAGATTTAGCAGAGTAAAATACAGAACCACATGATACTTAAATCGCATATCAAGGATGAAGCATAATAATCAATTATCGATCAATGACGGTCCCTTAGAAAAGGAGAAGATAGAGACAGCAGCGCAACTAAGGTTTGCATTTATATTTACCTAAAGTGCGAGAACCAAACCCCTTGGCCAAGGAGTTGGAAAAGATAGGACCCTGGAAGGATGAAGAGCAAAGACCTCCTCCCGGATCAGGATAGGACCGGTGACCTCTCTATCAACGACGCCTGCGTCGTTCCCCTCTCTGGTACTTCGCTTCTCCTCGAATTCTCCCGTGTCTTCCTTCTAAGGTACTCTGCCGCCCCCACCTCAGGACCTCTCTGGACAGCGGTTTGCTTTATTTCCCACCCGTCTCACGACAAAGTTTATACATTCTTTATGTACATTGTTGCATATTAGTAGGGACATTCATGAGTACAGCAATATTGGCCATCAGGTCATGGCCTTGGACGACGTCCAGGTTGAC